>OU015500.1:54514475-54974475 GCA_907164885.2 Dolomedes plantarius | reverse complement strand
AGTATCAGCGTCAAAATTTCCGTTGGCGTTGATTGGTTAAATCAGTGGTTCCCAACCGGTGGTCCGCGGACTACAGGTGAACCGCGAGAGCCTCCGGAATGGTCCGGCACTACATATAAAAAAGTTGCCAAATAAATGGAGATTTTGAAAGCAATGTTCATTGAACTAGATGGGCCAAATACATCCGATGACTATCAGGTGTTGAATTAAAATTCCTTAAAAGTTTAACATAATTATTTTATTATTAGAATATGATACGTTAGAATGTGAGTACGTTAATCCTGTATTCCTTTTGCCTGAGGGATATTCTATACCCCCCATACCCCCGAAAGTCCCCCCCCCCTCGCCTCAAGTTGGTTGGGAGGGGGTTCCGCACATAGTTAAGTTTCAGGCCAAGAGGTCTGCAGACTTCTATGGGTTGGGAACCACTGAGTTGAATGGATCAAGGATTAGTATATTATCGGTTAATTCTTTTACGCTGACGCTGACAGATTCTATATGAACAGGACCTATCAGTAAAATACATTAGCTTCATTCAGCTTATAGTTAAATCAGGAGAAATTGCAAAACGCATTTTGCAGTTATTTTTTTTGTTTCTAAATAAGTACAGGACATAGGAATTTCACTTACCCATCCCCTTCTTCTCTCCAGAATTTTCCACGTTCTAGAAGCATTCTGCCTCGATCAGGAACTTCGTAAATGGCATGTTCATGATGAGCTCGAAGTTCTAAACCTTTTAAAGTAAGTACTTCAAAGTAAGTACTGATTAGTATTTGTGTGTTTTTAATCATTTCAAGATATGGTTACACAGCAGGAACACCCAGCCTCTTAATATGAAAAATAAAAAATTATGATTGTTAAGAAGCTATGTTATGCGTTATCTTCACGTAAGTAACAATTCTTATTTTATTCGGAAATCTGTTGTTGTTGTTGTTTATGCCACTTGACCGACAGCAACATCAGATCAAGTCCCGAAAGCTATGGGCGATGAAGGTGCGGCTCCTGTTTTGACTGGAACCAGAAGGGTTGGAGTCCGACTTCGCCAAAGGGCCAGTCCCGTAATTTTGAACCCAGTCAAGTGACGAGACCAGAACAATTGACCGTGCACCTCCAGAGGTAATTTTGAGAACATAGAGTACATTGCAGCCAAAACAAGTTTTGCGTGCCCCAGCTGCCATTAGTGTACACGGGAGTGGATTTTGTCAGCGACAAGCATTAAACCAGTGACTTTCAGATCACTTGCCCGCTGCTTTTGCCAACTGGGCCGCTGCGTCCTCATTCTGAAATCTTCACATTTATATCATTGATCCTTTGATATTATTTTGTACGTATGTTTTTGGATGCAAATTACCGTTCTTTATCCCTTTTTCACTTTATTGATTGTCTTTGTTCGGGTTCCTTATGTAGAATGCAACATTTAATAAATTTGCTGTCTCAGACACAGGCAAAAATACCTCAATAACCTTAGCCTTCCTATAAATATGAGCTTTAAAAAACCATCTCTTTATAATTACTGATATTAAGAAGCTGCGCCTTCCTGTTAATATATTTAAGGTAAGTAATAATATTATACAATACTCGTACGTAATGTTTATACAGGATAAAATCTTCCTCTTTTTTTTATTTTTCGGTGTAAAACATAAAATTATGTTACTGTTAAGGGGGTCCAAGACACAAAATTCTTCAAATTTTCGAAATTTTTTTTATTTCATTAATAAACTTTGTGTTCTTTTCTGCTTAAAATGACGTTTCAATCATGTTTCTATCTTAATTCGAATAGGATATATTGATTTTTTTTTTCGCAACATTCTAATAGTAGTCAATCTGTGTTTAAACCTGTAAATGCGTTTTTCTGCTTAATGGGTTTATTTACCAAATCTCGTCTTAAAGGGGGTCCGGGACACATTTAAATTTTTTTTTTAATTATTTAAAATTTTGAATTTTTTTGTGATGGTTAACCATATAATTTGTAAACAAAATCACATCATAAAACTTCTTATAAAGTTTTTAAAAATTTAAAAATTTAAAATTTTTAATAAAAGTGTGGTAATTTAAAATCGTTATAACTCGAAATATTATTTGTCGAATTTCAATTTTGTTTACTTAATTAAACACAAATATATAAATTTTAATTTTGATTCACCATTTTTTTAAATATTAATTTAAAAAAAATTAAAATACTTAGATGAAAAATTAAAATAAAAAATATGTAACTTATTTTTCAAAAATCATATTTTTAGAAGTAAACATTTTTTTTCCAGTTCTCTGAATCAAAATTAAAGTAAAATATTTGGAAAAGACATGCTACAAGTTTCAACCATTTATCTTTAACGGTTCTTGACTTATAACAATTTAAAGACGAGAAATGGGGAAAAACCCATCAGGTAGAAAAACGCACTTACAGGTTTAAACAACGATTGGCTACTATTAGAATGTTGCAAAAATAAAATAATAATTTCTCCTGTTCTAATTAAGATAGAAAAATTGATTAAACGTCATTTTAAACGTAAAAGAACACAGAAATTTTTAATGCAATAATTTTTATTTTAAAAATTAGAACAATTTTGTGTCCTGGAACCCCTTAAATTGCCATAAGTCAAGAACCGTTAAAGATAAATGGTTCAAACTTGGAACATGTCTTTAGAAGATATTTTACTTTAATTTTTAATTCAGAAAATTTGAAAAACATGTTTACTTTCAAACATATGATTTTTTTAAATATATGTTACATTTAAAAAAAAATTACTCTAAATATTTTAAATTTTTTTAAAAATTAATATTTTATAAAACGCTGAATCAGAATTAAAACTTATATATTACTGTTTAATTAAAAGAAAAAATTTGAAACTCGACAAATAATATTTTGATTTATAATAATTTTAAATTACCCCACTTTTTTTAAATTTAAAATTTTAAAATTTTTTTTTAATTTTATCATAAGTTTTATGATGTGATTTTGTTTGAAAATTATATGATTGACTATCACAAAAAAATTCAAAATTTTAACTCAGTAAATAAAAAAAAATGAAAGTGACCCGGATCCCCTTAATATATTTAAGGTAAGTAATAATATTATACAATACTCGTACATAACGTTTATACAGGATTAAAATCTCCCTCCTTTTTTTTTTCTTTTTCGGTGTAAAACATAAAATTATATTACTGTATGTCTGATAGCAGAAAATCAAGATATGGCAGAGCAGTTAATGGAACACCACATTTCTTTATACATTACAACATCCTAGGATCGTTTCATGGTCCAGGCAGTTACGTTTTAAAGCATAAAAGTGGGGTAAACGAGGAGACAGGAAGCATAAAGGTGACTGCGGGGAAAGTTATGTGTTTAAATTTCTCTTTATACTACAGAAGAAAAACATATTGGAGAATATTTTTATTTAAAGTATGAATTGTAAATATCTTTCAAGTCAGGTGATTAATTAAATTATATAAAATTTAGCTTTTCTGAGTGTTTAATTATCGTAATGAAACATATTTTTTTTTCTCATTTTCAGGTTCTATTTCTAGATATCAGTGAGGTTCTCAATCAGTCACAATTTACTACATTGGATGCCTGGAGTGTTTGTTCTCAAATGTTTGTAAGCTAAATCCCCAGACCATATTATTTGCTAGCTATTATGGTAGGTAGAAAAGTTTTTATGTCTCTTAAGTCGACCGGGTTTTGCACTAATGGAAATAATGTACATATTTAAACAGATTTTCTCATTTTTTCACCTTTTCTTAATTAACATTTCATAAAATTCAGACAATTCTGGAGATACTGAAACTATACTAGCGTATGCAGTATTTTTAGATACTGAAAATATTGCATCAGTTTGGTGAAATAAGGAATATTAAAGTATCCGACTACATTTAAAACCTTTTTTTGATGAAAATTTCGAATTAATTTTTATTCCTGGTTCTTAAAAAATGTGATTTTGTATCTCTAAATCTGCTTTAATTTTTTCTGTACGATCATTAGATAAGAAATGAGAGTGATTTAAACACAGCAACTGCTGTCCATATGAATACACGTGAAAACTTTAATTGTGTATTCTGAAGAACTTACTTTCACCAAAAATGAGTATTTAGCATTGTGATAGCTCAAAATATGTTCATGATATGTCCATGAAATTTTTCAGGTATGTTTTTTATTGTGCTAAGAATGTAATGAACAATAGATTAGGTTCTAAGAATATTTTTTTATTTATAGCTGTATTAATAAAAAATATCAAGAGAAATTACAGAAATTGTGCATGTAATTGCTTATAATTATCTGTATTTTTTTAAGATTTCGAGATATTGATTAGCGTTTAGTTCATTAGATTCAGGTGGTCCTAATGTGCAAATTACAAAAAGAAATTGATGCTATATGCATAATTATTTTTTTTTCAGAACTAGAGGCGTTTATGTAAAAATTTGCTACATTTCGACCAGTAGTCTTTGATTTTGTAAAAAGTTGCACAGTTTTGCACTATTTTTCACCCCTTTCTTATTTTAGTGCTATATTTCTTCGAAAAATCAAAAAACAATTTTCGAAAGTTTCTGAAAAAAAGAAAAGGCTCCGAACATTTTTTCCTCCCATTAATTTTTTGATTACACCTTAGTAAAAAAAATAGTCAAGAAAGGCAGTAAAAATAGGGTAATTCAAAGAAAAGAATTTAATACAAACCTGTGTGTTGGTATGCGGAGAAGTATATAGCAGGGGTTTCATAAATGCATTCCTCTTTTTCGGACTGAAACAAAGGCTTAATTACTCCCTTATATTATCACGATTGATATTATTTTATTAATAATAAGTCTCAAAATCTGGATAAAAGAGCACAATATTTTAGGACCATGATTTCAATCATATATTTAACAGAGGTTCATAAGCAAAATCTTACAGTCGAAAATGTACTGAAAATTTTCAATTCCAATTTAATACCATTCGCAGCCGAACTTTTATTACGCTCTTGATATTATCTTATCAAAAGGAGAGTTTTGGAAAATGAAAGTTTAAAACATGCATTAAACAGGAAGATAAGGTTATTTTATGGTAATTGAAACCGATGGGAATTTGACGATTGTAATGTGGGTTTTAGAAGACTATTTAAACAACAGAATAAAGTAACGAAAGTAATGCAGAATTTTGCGTATCTTAATGTAAATCAACGAATTGGATTAGCATAAAAAAGGGATATCATCACTGGATGAAACTTTGTTTCCATTCATTCAAATTTTCTTACGACCATTACTTTTACCTATGACAAAATTATTCCAAAGTAATCAATCTCTAACTAAATAAAGAGTGTCGATGAACACAATAAGTTTTGATTACTCGGATCTCGACTTTAATTTGCTTTCACGTGGGCGTAAGTTTGTATGTTTTGCTATTTTAAGGTTGAATGGGTCTATTTCATCAGTTACATGTGACGTAAATATGAGATAGGATACTTATTAAAATTTCGAAACAAATATTTGTGAGTTTAAAATAAGTATAAGATTTTTTTTTTAAACTTGAATGCATAAGAATGCAGCCAATTTCTAATTGAATTCTATTTTAAAACTGAGTTTCATTTTGACAAAGAATAAATATTATTATGAAAGATTTAGCTTTGTTTATTCACTATTGTCTTTAACTATTCCAGAAGACTCTATGACGGAATTAACATGTTCACAAAATGCAGCAACATGGAGATTAAACAATAATACACTGAATTCATTTTTATAGAACTATATAATTTAATAATAAATATTGTATACATCTTAGATCAGTTATATTAAATCCATACATGCACTGTTAAAACATGAATAAACTATTATTCTAATGCGTTGTGGTAGAATATATTTTTAGCTTTTCTTTTCTCTATTAAAGTGTGTAATATGCTAAAAATATATGCAAGTGATCTTCCAGAACTAAAAAAAAATGGAGAAAAATTGCAAAAGATTAGGCAACCATAAGCTGTTGCTAGTAAACTACTAAAGGTAAGTATGACACCCAGAAATTGCCAATGGAGTTCGCTAAGGGAGAAACGGGAGCTATGCATATGTTACATCAGCATTTGGTAAGTTATATTTGACTAGATAAACCTTTTATTATTTCATTTTAATTATATAACATGGTTTGTCTAAGGAATAATTATAGATTTTTACTTTTATATCAATATAAAACTAACTGTATCTTAATAATTACATATGCTATGTGATCAGATTCATGCCACATATCCTAAATTGTTTTGCTTCAGCTTATACGTTTAATGTACAAGTTTTCTAACAGCTTACCTCAAATTCATTAAGACTGAAATTATCATACGTTTCATTATCTTTGATCCAATTACAGCGATGTGGAAGGATTACCCCTTACCCCTTTTAAAGCACACAGTAAGTATCATTGTATGATTTTCCCCAATTGCTTCAACTTAAAAAAAGAAAAGAAAAGAAGAAAAAAAAGAACATGACTTTTGATCTTCTTCCAAACTGAACTTCAGTTACTACCCGGTAAACATTTTTAGAAAAATGATAACTATCTTAAATTTTGACGAATTATAAAAATACTACTAAAACAAATCTAAATTAATCTAAATGAGGAAAATAAACAGAAATACGAGATTCTCAAAAGGGATAGAGCCTGTCCCAAAATGATTCCTAGTTTACTTATACAATCTGAAGAAGGATGTTAAGCTGACAAAGATTGAAAGAAAAGCGAAAATTTGGGTAAACATCAGTTATCCTTGACGAAGGGAAGAAAATAAATTATAGGAAGGAGGTGAACTGAAGAGAGATCTCTCAACACTAGTATTACAACGGCCATCTTGATATGATAAATTCTGGTTTGGTTTGTGATCACGGTAAAAGGCTCATTATGACTTTGAGACTTCCGTGCTTTTTCGCTTTTTTATTCTCGCTAGAGTAATTATACTTTTGAAATCTATAAAGTAGCTTTATCGAATTTCTATTCAGAAGGGTGATTCAATAGGTTTGAAGGTCATCCTGAGAGGAGAAATTTTGGAAGCGATTGCTGATGTTAGGAAAAGAAGCAAAAAACTCTGAGACTCCCATGCCTTTTTTCTGTTCTGTCTACAGTAATTAGAAGTTTTAAATCTATTGAGTTCCTTTACCGAATTCCCATTCACTCGGACGACTCAATACTAGTAACGGCCATCCTTAGATTAGATATTCTGGATACGCTGCCGATCCCAGTGAAAAATACTTACTGACGTGAAACTCCAGTGCCTTTTTTTTCTTTTTTATTATCTCTGGAGTTAAGATATTTTTTATATCTACCGAATTTCCTTTCTCTCACATTAGCAGTGCGGTGATGATCTGGCTTTAAACTGAACATAAAATGTGGCAGAAAGGGTGTCTGTCGAAAAACTGTTTAAGTTACGACCTCGACTAGTTGCTAACCAAGCAGCGTGAATTGATAGGTACTTTTTTAACTGTTCCTAAGCATCAAAAGTCTAAGAGCGATTAGAACTTTCAGTACTGACACCAATGAATAGATTTTTAGGGATACTCTGCTTTGATTTTGTGCATTATGGGTGCACATGATGTAGGAGTAATCTTACAAAAGACCTTAGAAGGAAACACAAAATTTGAGAACGTAATATAGTATAGAACTATTATGCTGAGGGCAAGTTTCTTAAACCAGATAGATAAGTTGCATAGTCATAGAGATAAGGTGATAACCAAATTATCAATTAATTAACTATTTAAAAAAATAAATGCTATTTTAAATTTACGTCCTCATGATATGATATTAGTTTTGCTTTTCTAAAATCATAAATCTATTTCTTCTTGTAAAATATATAAATAGAAATATCTGGTTCCAGAACCTACGCGTATGCTATAGGGGAGTTTTAGAAGCAAAAATAAATTTTAAAATGCTATATCCGAAAGTATAAAAACAATCTTTAATGTCAAGTTGGCATTTAAAAACAAAGAAATTTAAGCATTCCATAAGGTATGCTCTCTTTTCCGCTTTTGTACAAAGATCATTGTATTGTCCGTCTAGCGATTTCCCTCTCCATAATGCTAATACTACCAGTTTATGCCCAAAAAACGTATCATAGGATAATCCTGAAATACCCATAAACTAAAATATATATTTAAACTTATTTAAATAGCAAATAAAATAATTTAGTTAGCAGAAATATCAAACTGTTTTTTTACTTGTTAAACAAACTGAATTAATATGAATACAAAAAACATAAAATAAAACTGTATTTCAACTCCCATTTCTGATATATCTCAAAGAATGCTTTAAACAAAGCTGAGAAACAGTAGTATTTACCTATTTATTAAAAGAAAATGGTTAGGTCTGAAAGCTTTAGATGCCAATTTTTTTTTTGTCAAACCATTCTAACAAAGCCATACAATTTTATAATTATACCTTTCTTGCAAATGATGGAAACGCAATATTTCATATCTGGAAAATTATGCAAAAAACAAAACATAATTATAATATACTTTGTAACAATAATATACTCTTGAATCTTTTGCGTAGTTTTTCTGAGTCCTCATAACAATGATTATAATTGCCTGCATTATCCTAGATGTAGTCAGTCAGTTGACTATAAGCGAATGGTTTGCTAAATTGTGCCTTTTTATATAACAAACTGTATTTTGACACTAAAAAATCTTCTGTTTATTAAATTATTGTTACATCTTAATAAACAGCAGCTAATTAAAAATTCATCAGATTTTTTTAATTGTGCGTCCGTAGATAAAAGGAAGGGTAAAAGATGAGTTAATATATATTTGATATGCAGTGCCTGCAATGATGTTTGTTTTAAATTAAATAGTAGCTCGATGAATAATCATAAATTTAATAGTATGCTATACCTAGAAAAAATGTCAAAACTGATATACAGTTAACACTTACTCTTCTTGGTGGACAAGGAATATTGTATGTGTATGCACTCCTTGTACTCCCAAAAGTACCCGTATTCTGTTGGTTTCCCATTGCGGGGTGAGCACTTTGATCCCTTGTATATCCTTGTACTCGACTAGTTGCATACGGGGCAGGGAAATATGCTGGCTCTTGACTACTGTCATATGTTGAAGACAACGGTATGTTTTCTTGTTTAATGGTATCACTGCCATCTGCTCCTGGATATTTGGAAATAAAATGATAGAGAGTGTTATTTCTTATAATTAGAAGGAATATTTCTTGAAGTACATATCTAGGAATAATAGTTTAGCCCAAGGATTATTTAATAATTAATAATAATTATAATAATTTTTAATATATCATAGACAGAATGTCTTCGCATAGCCAAACAATGCAAAAACTTAATAACCAGAAAGGAAGATTTTTTTTAAAACTAAGAGACTCTTATGGATGATATACTAGTTGAAAAATTAAAAAGAAACTTAAAAATTATAAGAAACATTCTGCTTTCCTAATATATTTCTTCTTTACATTTTATTTATTTTTTAAAGTTAATTAGATGGGGGAGAGACAATTTTTACTCGGAGATTTTTAAATGTACGCTCTCTAAACGGTATGAATATAGAATAAAATGACCAAAAATATAATAAATATTCCGGCTAATATTCATCAGCCAACGACGGTTAACGCCAAGAGCTTTCCCAAACTGGACTCGGGTTTGAATTCAGTCTAAGGCAAGACGTTCTTGCTCTCTCTTCTCTTAGTGAGTCATGTTGGTTCACTTAAATGGTTCTATAATAACGAAACCAATAGATGAAATGCATAGATGAAATGCAACTAGAATAGATGAAATGCAACTATTCCCCCTTTGCCTGCCAAGCATAGTCTATTTATTCTCATGAGTAGATTAAACATATTATTTTCAAAAATTAATTTAGGATAACAGTTGCTGAAATCTTGACATTTAAGAATTTCAAAGCTATAATCTGACTTTTCATCACATAAATAAATGAAAAATTTTGATCTGGATCAGAAATCTCCTCGAATCAAAGTAAATTACATTAAGAACATTAGTACTACTATGAAGAAGTTCCAAAGATTTAGGATAAAAGCCTAGATCTATTTTTTTGCATTTTACTGAATATTATTAAATCATCAATGTGCCTATATAAAGTAAATTGTTATTATATTAGACACCTTGTGGGACATTTGTAATATGTGAGTTTCATGGAGCTGGGCAAATTAAGTTATTGCGTAAAGGGAATTATTTTGCAATCATCACCAAGTAATGTATTTTTTTTATTTTACTAAATCAATACTAATTCAATACCTTTAATGCATATTTGATTTAATAAATCCTTTTCTCAACGTGTAATAATTATTAATGGATATTTTAAATCCAAGTCAACGGATCCTCTCGACAAATCATTCCCCAGGCGGTTATAATTCTATTTGAGTGAGCTAATACCTACTTAGCCCCATTTAAAAGTCATGAAATATTGTCTCGGGGGAAAGAGCTCTATAGGAACTTCAACACTCAATAACGAATGAAAAAAAAAATTAACATCATAATCTCTAAACCTTATTTCACAGTTTGGCCTTTTACCAAATACGTTTGAAAGTGTATATTACCTGTTAGTCGTTTTACACTATATTCAATAAAATGGCTAATAAGAATAATAAAGAAAGAAAAGCTTTTAAGAACTGATTTCCTTCAGAAAGTGAAATCCAAACACAGTAAAATGACAAAATTTCCAAACATTGTGGTATTTTCTACTGAAGAATAAAAACATATGTAAAGTGCATTCAGGTTCTAAGGTCTCCTACTTTATTTTTCAAAAATAAGGGCAGATATAAATTAGGATATTTCTTAAAAGATGCGGCCGTTCTTTGCGGTTATGAAAGATAAATGGCAGCACCATCCAGTTCATAGGATGCTCGTGGCACAAACTGCGAAAAGCATTTTAGACACTAATAACGGCGTCTTTTATTTTACAAGAGCAACATATTACTATCCGTTTTCTCCATTTGCATTGGTTAAAACCATGAAGCTACAGAAGAAGGAGTAGCTCAGGGTTAAAAACATGTCTCACATTTCGTCGTCGCCACTAGGTGGAGCACGTCGTCGCCACTAGGAGGAAAACCATAATATAGATTTTTCGAATTTTTCAAGAGAATTTTTGTTTTTTGTGCGTATCTAATATGAGTTCATTTACCCAACTTAACATTATATATATATATATATATATATATATATATATATATATATATATATATATATATATATATATATATATATATATGCGCGTCCATACAACGCAATGAAAGAGCGCTACATGTCGCGCCATCTGCCGGTGAACGACCATAATCGGTCCATTTTTCGAGGAATTCCCAATTCAAGCTTACGCTCCTTCTTATAGATTCATGGTTAAAACCCTCAGACATTCATCCTCAGTTGAGTGAAACACGTTTATCGGTGCGAAAGTTCAAAGAAGGTTAACTCATGGAAAGGCCAATGCCTTTCTCTCAGTGTTTTTCCAGTGTTCTCAACAGATAGAACGAAGCGTTCACAGTGACCACACGGTTTTGGCGTTTGTGAAAAATGTGTGCGGTCAGCGTGAGACTGTGTTCACATGTGACAGTAATTTCAGCTTCCTAATGTATGTGCTTTACAGGAACAAATGCACGAGACCTTAGAACATAAATGCATCTCGTAAGCATAAAATTAACTGTGAGTAGTCAATTCTACTTTAAAAAACCTAAAGGCAATGAAGTTGACGGAAGTACTTACCATCAGGTGTCCTGGGCCTACAGCCGGGTGTTCTCCTTTTCGTAACAATGCAAACAACGCAGATAACAAGCACTAGTACAATAAACGAGCTCACCAGGGGGACGGTAATGGTGAGATGGCGGTAAAAAGACCCCGTCACGTCACTTACTTCAGATGGTCTAGGAGGTTGTTCTGAAAATACATTGGGTGCACAATGTTCACATTCAAAAATACTCAACATTTTTTGCAGCGAAAATGAAGAATGCATTATAATGCAATAAATAAACGAGTGCATGAGAATTTTTACTTTTACAAAAACTATATTACTTATACTTTTAAGTGTGTTAGTCAAGCGGTTCTGTCAGAGTATTGTTTAGGTTTAAACAATATTACTATTTTTATAGGTATAAACTGTACAATAATCAAAATGATTAATTATACAAAGCATTATTGTAAATTACGATATTAAGTATTTTTGGTACTTTGGGATTATCCGGTCGACCATTTTCGCCAAACCCGATATTTTCGCCAAATGTAGCTTTTGCGTTGCGTTAATAACCGCAAATTTTATCACATTTACTGTGTAATCCTTGACTACGCGACTAAGAGCCTGTTCACATAGGAGTCCGGTAGAGGAGCGTTAAAGGAAAGATGACGTTGAGACGAAAATAAATTATAGCCAATCATAGCCAATCATAGGCGTTAAAAATTTCGTTGCTAATCGTTTGGAGGTTTGTCATTGGTTAAATATATTTCAATACTTTAACGCTCCGCTACCGGACTCCTATGTGAACAGGCCCTTAGTGTTCTTTAGCGTGTTGAAATATACTGTTTTTTTTTTTTTTTTTTACTTAGCTGCAAAATGATTCGAATTTGGGATTTGCCTAGCACCGAAGAGAATGCAGTGGCATATTTTCAAGAGTATGGAATCATTTCTTCTAAGAAAATGTGCGTGAATGGCCACGATATGGCGTTGTATATCGAAACTGATATGCAATGGCGATGCAATGTAAAGGAGTGCGATAAACGAGTAGCTCTTCGAAAAGGCACGTGGTTGGAGGGCTCAAAACTCCCGTCTGTGATTGCCCTCCGGTTTATTTGCTGCTGGTCGCATGAATTAACATCAACTGAATAGGGTTAAAAACAGCTGGATTTGACCGGAAAGACAATTGTTGATTGGAACAATTATATGAGGGAAGTGTGTACTCATAGCTTTCTACAACGTGATTGGAAACAAATAGGAGGTCCGAACAAAATTATAGAGATAGATGAGAGCCTTTTTACAAAGTGCAAAAACCAAGTCGGTCGTATTCTTCCAGAACAATGGATATTTGGGGGACTGTGCAGAGAGACCAACGAGTGTTCATCGTAAAGGTTCCCAACTCTCATGGCTGCAGCAACTCTCATGGCTGAAATTAGGAACAACATTGCAGAAGGAACTACAATTTTCTCAGACTCGTGGAAAAGTTACAAAACTGATGAATTGGAAGCAGCGGGATTCCAACACATTAAAGTGAATCACCGATATAATTTTGTGGATCCTGAAACTGGTGCACATACACAAAATATAGAACGGTTGTGGGGTTTGGGAAAATGACGAAACAAGAAACACCGCGGAACTACCCGAAAACACTTGGATTCGTATTTAAAAGAATTTATGTGGCTGTGACTGCACTTGTTTATTTGTGCTTTAAAAGCTATCAAGGATTTTTGGCCGCCGAAATGATTGATAATAATATATATGGTTAGATTCAAGAATAATTCCATGTGTAATTATAAAAAAACATAAAGGATTTTACTTTATTTTGATTTTTTTAATTAATAATGTGTTTTAATAATATTTTTGTATTATTAATAAATTTAATGTGTTTAGAATGTTTATTTTGGAAATTGCTTTTCATTATGATGGCACCAAACGATTTGTACATTTTCGCGAGCGTTGACAGGTCGACGGAATAATCCTAAAGTACCGTATTTTTCTTATGTTGTTAATAGTCCATAATATGATTGCCTACTGCAAGATTTTATCACCATTATAATGACCATTATAATGAGTTGCAGTAAATAGTGTTCACATTTATGCCCAAGCGTCGATGTAAACAGCAGCGGAAAATACTGAGCCACGCAATTATCAAGTAAATTCGTGTTGTCATGCTATCAAAACCAAGTTCGTGTATATTCAACAAAGGGCAGACACAACAGTAACCGTATGATAAACCTAACCAATAAAAGCTCAATTGAAGAGTCGTGTCCTGAAGCGTCAGCCAATCAATTTTCTGTCACACATGTAATGGAGAGATTCGCTTCTAATGGAATGCTTACAGAAGTGAATCACGCTTTCACATAAATATGAACTTGATTATATATATTCGAAAGCATAATTAAATCAACCCTTTCCTTCTCGCTTCCGGGAAAATTACGGGTTGAGGTTTCGAATTCTATTTCTCGTGCCCGTGATATTTCCGGGCTGGAGTGTTTAAAAGTAACGCACCTAAAGATTAAAACAATCCATTTCATTTACCCTGAATTTTTTTTATTTCTTACTTTACATACCAGATGGAAGAACCAGACTATTTATAATGTAATTAAGGATGGTTTTGTTTAAACTAGATGTGACAAATCAAGAAATAAATGGAATGCTCCGGAAAATAGGCATTTTTATTACCGTTTTCTTGAAAATTATGCGATAGTTAAGGGGTTAATGTAAAATCCTACACAAAGTCTGAAACATTTTAAATTTTTCAAAGGATCATCATAACATGGCGAGTAGTTTCAGGAATAACTTTACAGGTTATTGAAGTTGAAAATAATTGGAAAATCTTTTTTCTTTTACTAGCAATTTTTGTTGAATTTTTGAATATAACTCCTTAAGTATTATTATTTTAATTTTTTTGTGTTGAAATCAAAGGAAAGGTATTATTTTAGGAAAAAAAATCAAATCATTTCTCGGTACTTTATATAAATGGGAGCAAAAAACTGTAACATCTGTCAAAATTAATTCGCTTTTATACTACACTTTTATGATACATTTTGTGGTATTCGAAAAGATATAAATGATCCATTTGTGTTTCAGTACTTCAAAGTAATGTTGATGCATTGAAATGAAATAACTTACCTCCACTAAGAGTCAGCGTAGCAAAAACGTATTCAGCGTCAGTTGACCCAGCATCATTTCGCGCAGTCATCAGCAATGAGTACCATGTGCCGGGCACCAAATCCGTAACAACCACTGTCTGCTGCTCAGGAACAACGTTATTACTGACTAATGTCCACTCTTGGTGTCCGCTTATTTTGTACTGTATCACGAAAAATCTAATTGGACAGCCGCCATTGTGCCAGCTATTCAAGTTGACAGATACTGTTGTAGAGTTTACAGCTAATAGATGCCGCTTGTCTGGGGCCAAAGGTGCTGTAAGTATTTAAAATCAGAGAGCTTTGAAGTTTGAATAGGAAAATGCATCGAAAACAACTGAACAATAAAATGGTCATTGTGACTCATACATAAATAAATTAAGTTTAAGTTTAAATGAATCAGAGGAGAATATAATTAAAATATTTTAGGTTAATATATATAAAGAAAAAATATCCTTTTATAGTTCTTAAAAATGAAGCAAATGTTTCATATGTGTTTAAATTTATCAGTTTAAAATCATTGTGTTCCTGTCACAACAGAAAATGCTGAATGTTTGCAAAAATATATATATATTTTAATAGAAAATAACAATGCTACGATATTTCCTTTCCTTAATTTCTGCCCAGTAAATTTTCTACATTATTAATATTTTTCCCAAGCTAAAATAAAACTGATATCTAACATTTTTAAGCTAAAATTGTGCGACTTTATTTTGAACGCTGAAAATAAATATTCTGGCAATGCAAACAAAATATTAAAAAAGATTCCAAATATAAGGTGAAGATAATATCTTAAAATTAAATGTGTTACAGTAACAAAGGTGATGATGCAGAGCTTAGTTAATGTAGTATCAGAGAAACCTTTATTTAACTTGATTTATTTAGCATGAATTCTTGCTGAACTAAACCACAATCATTCCCGTAGAGAAAGTTACAAAGTACGAAATATAAATTAATGGAATTAAGCGTGAATATACACGCTGTCAGACTCATAGGGGAATTGTAGAAATACTAAGCATTGTTAGGCAATCGAAGTTATATTATTTTAACAATGTGCTGCTTTAGAGCTTAATTTAGGCACTCAGTATCGTTATAAACTCTAATTAGTCATGAGACTTCTGTGATCCAATTCACCCACCGCTTTTCGCCGTTGAATGACAAGTGAAAAAGGGAAGTGGTTTCGGATAAGTGTAAAATTTTTGTTTCTCAGAGGAAACTCAAACAGAACAGGACTTCGTTATTAATTATGTAGTATCAAATTAAGTTACACGCTTCCAAAACCGAAAGTCTAAGTTATAAGACAAGGCACAATTCTAAGATTTAACTCAATTACCGGGAATGAAACTCTTAAGTTAGATGCCATGTTGTAAGAGAATTTAGTTATTTGTAAGAATAACTCTATCTCCCTATAATGCACTCTTGCTTTCATTTGTCGATATTGGTTACAAGAATATTGCTCGTGTATCAGAATTTTTAAGTGTCATAACCAAATTGCAATTTCTTACTTATGATATGAACATTTAATTACTAGTAAGAATTATTCTGAAAAATGTTTTTATAAAACTTTAATAAAAATTTTAACTTATGTTTTTGAAATAATTTTCTATTTAAGATGAAATTTTACAACAGTATGCACTATTTCATCAGTTAAACAACGAATTTTATATTATACTGCTGTCCATTAAAACTGCAACACCAGTAAGAACAGCAAATAACAAAACTTTACTTTTTGTACGTATACAGCATAGTAGGAAGAAAACATGATTAAATTTGTAGGCAATTTGGGGATATACAGGATCCGAAATTAGTACACACAGCTGCTGACTCTAAAAGCTAAAACGGCTGTAACCCGGTTAGGCATCGAGTCGAACTGGGCCTGGTTGACAGATATGGGCAAGTCATTCCATGCTGCTTCAAGCCCTACTTCATTGATCCTCTTCTATGCTCTATTCCTCATTCCTTTCTATGCCCTAATTCATCAATCATAGTGGCTGGTGAGCCGCGGCGGCCCAGTCTCTAAGCAACCCATGACCAGCTGTTTTCAGTTGGTGAGAGATCTTAAGAACGTGCTGGCCAGAGCAACAGTCGATCACGCTCTGTGTTGAGGTAGGTCAGGACAAGTCGGACAACATGCGGTCTTGCGTCATCTTGTTGAAAGATGTTTCCGAGGCCTCCAAGGTAGGGCACAGCCACCGGCTTTAAGATCTGAGACATGTAACGTTGGCTGTTCAGATTACCGACGACGCGAATGAGAGGTGTTCGTGTCGTGTACCCAATGGCTGCCCTTACAATCACACCAGGTGCAGGGCCCGTATGACGATATCGAATGCAAGCCAGCCACGTGCATTCACCTTAGTGCCTCCATACACGGATACGTCCCTAATGATGATGTACGCAGAATCAGTACTCGTCTGAAAAGACGACGTGGGGTCACTCATGTATTCAGTTTTGTCGTTGAGCGTACCACTGTCGCCGCGCGTCTCTATGCTGCAGTGTTAAGGTAAACCGCAATAATGCTCGCCGTTCAGATAGTCTGTGCAACTCCAGACGTTGTCGCACCATCCGTGCGGATACTTGTGCTGCAAACAAACCCATTTTCTGACTCAAGGTTCGTGATGCAGCTGTACGATCCACCAAGGCCGACCTGACAACATGTCTCTCGTCTCGGACGTTAGTGGCGGGAGGCCTTTCAGATTCTGTATGGTATTCAGTATGATCCTCCTGAATCCATCGATTCCATATTCGCATGAAAGTCGTTGGATTCGTCCAATACCAGTAGCAATATCATGGAACGATAAACCGCACTCTCCGTAGGCCGCGATCCTGCCGCTATCGAATTCCGACACGTGTTGGTAGCCTTTTCTCCTTCTTATACGAGGCATGACACGATCATCTCACAAACAAACAACATTCAAATGCGATTTGTGAATGAGAAACCTACTGCTCAACTTCCCTTTTATACAGAGCTTGAGATGCCATTTATCCCTCCTGCGTCGTTCGATAGCGCTTAAAGGCTAATCTTTTGCAAATTCCAGCATCTTCTTACTTTCATGCGAATTGGACGGTGGTATCATCCCTCCTTCATTGTGTTGCAAATTTAATGGCCAGCAGTGTACATAAAAATATCTTTCGAAGGTACCCAATGATTTATTTCGTTTCTAGTAATTTAAATCAGGATGTTATGATTTATGTAATTCCCTCTAGTTCTAAATGCTAATAATTTTTTATAATTATTAATGTTACTAAAATAAACTATCTCTCGCGTTTAAAAACATCTAAAAACGCAATTTCGGTAGGTACACGGAAACGAGTTTTGTTGGACTTTAGTTCCTATTTGACAACTCGTTCAACATCCTAATAGCAGCAGTTGTTATACTTGGGTTACTCTTTCAATGCTGTGCACGCACGACTATACTGTGAACATATCCGTGCGTTGTGAAAAAGTATTATAACATTAAAATGAACTGTCAAAAATTTTTCTAACATAGTAAACAAACCAAGGACTATAAGAAACACTCTTTCCAAAAAAAAAAAAAAGTTTTAGCATTATTTTACGAAACAACATTTAATGCTGTAAAATCATTCGCTATTGATGTGTTTCCGACTGTTTATTAGATTTAAAGACATTTTTTTTATCTTCAAATGCAAATGTATTCTTTTGAAATTGCAATTTTGACTCTAATGCCATCTAAATACAGTTGCTGAGCTAGAGACAAATTGAATACATACGAGCATTTTTCGCTAAAAGCATCCTTAGGAAATTGCGAAACAACAGCACAGTCAAATCGCCAGGGCATACCGTTAAAAAAGAATTTGAAAACATGGGGACACATATTTCGCAAAGTGCATTAATGCTTTTAATATGAGATGGCAAATAACGCTTGGTTATATGACTATTTTACATTCTATTAAGTTTGTTTTCATGCCTAGAGACCCATAGTTTGTTAATTCCCATTCTCTTTTAAATGTATGTCAAATATTGCGAAAATATTTTGCTCAAACGTATATATTTTTCTATCATCGCCTTTTAGACAAATAATTCATACCGGTGATAATATACCTATTTGTTTCAGGGATTTTCAGGTCCTTTGCAAAACATTATTGTTTTATGTCTCTTAGCCTTTGTTAGACAGATTTTCTGATATTTGATGAATAATAAATTTAGTTATGTTTTGTCATATTGTTTGTAATATTCCTTTACTTTCATACTTGAGTTCATTAAAATTCATTTGCTCAAATGAGTATAAATATCAAATAAATAACTTTTAGTTATGTACTTATAAATTTCTAAATAGATTTGTTTGCTTTATAGATTTAATACATAGTTTAAAAAACATCGTAAAACACATTATTAAATCATGTTTTTAGTTGTATTTGCTAACAATTGTAGGAGTCAGCTACAAAAAATGGGCATGTTTACATTCCTGTTAATTATATTTATATACATATTTATTTCAGCCTATGTCGGTGAAATTGAAGAACAACTGATTCTTTTCTTCTCTTAGCTTTATTTTTAGACAATGAATTATGAAATATCGCTAAAATGTTGTATTTAATTAAGTTTGTTTGATTGGAAATACCCTCCTGGTTATATATAGAGTTTTCTATTTAAAGTATAATATTTGCAAAAATAATTTTTTTTCGGTCTATTTAATAATTAATTTCACATTATATCGAATCCTTTTTTTAATGAATTGAATTCAAGTTGTAATAACTTGATTCAACTCCTTTAATAAAATAATTCGATTTGAACTTGTACGAAATCGGTACAAGGTTTATACTATAATTACCAATCTATTTAGTTATTTACGATATCTGAAGTTCCCCAAAAACTCCCTAACCCGGTAAAATAAAATGTATCAGTAAATTATAAACATTAAAAGCAACAACCATAAAAAGAAATGGCTTTTAGACAAATATTGATCCCGTTTAGATTATGTTAAGCAACTTAATTTAAAACGACGTTTAAGACGACGGGTTTCAAACGATAGAATTAGAAGTTCATAGGTGAATGAACTTGAGGTTTTGTCCACGAAGGTAAAAAAGACACTAGCGTAAAAGAAATATACATCTATGCGTACAAATTTAATATGATAACAATGGTAAATGTTAATTGGGTAGATATTGCAATGAAAACGCGATATAAAAATTAGTAGACCAAGGCTCAATTGGAAATAAATAAATAAATATATATATATATATATATATATATATATATATATATATATATATATACAGTGGAATCTCGATCGATCGTTTTCGGAATCATCGTTTTCCCGTATGTATCGTTTATTTCACCCAGTCCCGACGATTATATTGCTTTGTTATGTTACCGGATTTATCGTTTTCCCCGCATTTATCTTTCAGTTCAGTTGGTTCCTTGTAAAACGATAGATCGAGATTCCACTGTATATATATATATATATATATATATATATATATATATATATATATATATATATATATATATATATATATATATATATATTCGCATATGTATCAGAAGTTAAACTGGAAGTTTCTTATTATTCTTCTACATAAATTAAATAAGCTAACGATTTTTATATTTATGAATTAATTTAGAAATAATCCAATCTCATATTCTATGGTCTGAACTACACCTACTAAAGAGAAAATTGCTAAGATGTTTAATTTCTCTTTAGGATCTTAACAAGCTGCTTTTTCTTCTTTCATCGCTCTTTACAAGTGTCAAACAAGTAATATACTGGTTTTTTATCTTTAGCTTCGACGTGATACTTGTTCTTATCTGTCGCTTTCTCCTGTTTTTTATTTAGCGCCATTTCAGATATGTTGAAACAGAATTTTGCATCGAATTTCTAAGAAACCCAAACTTGTAAAAATAGCGATTGAAAGCATAAAAATAACAATAACATGATTTATTATTTTTTTCTACATTAATACCCCATATATACTTAGGTTTTCTTTTTACCATACTTCTAAAAAATTTATTACAGACTTTAGAGCTGTCATACAGTAGAAGTATTAAAGTAGCACAACTGCTCCTTTTATTGCACGAAAACGTCATTTATAAACTTTACAAAATAAATATAATTTAATGAAATTTATTTAGTCTAAAAGTTCCTTTAAACTCAATTTTGCTGCGACAAGTGTTCTTGAGAGCGTTAAAATAAATATTGTTCTTCTAAATGACACAGGGAGTGAAAGAATTTTACACAAAGGGTTTTATCTTTATTGTCTTCTCGAACATTTCTGAGTCTTTGAAGAGTATAACACCCTCTTCTAAGTTTCATTTATCTTCTCTGTTCTAAATAAGGTTTCAAATATTTCGCAGTTTGGTAATTTTTGGTTGTTTTTAGTCAGTTTGTTTGCTAACATAAGCTTTCGTTACACAAGGGTTTACATACCGAGACCTACAGCTTAAAGCCTGTTCCGGACAGTTGCAAACATCAATGCCAACAGTGCAACTCATATCCTCAGGTTCTGGATCGAATTCCCGAGGTCCGACCATTCAGAAATAACTCTGCAGATATATTTCAGGGATAATAGGTTTGGTTAAGTTCAACAATATTATAAAACTATACTGCTTGGGATATTTTGAGTTTCGTATTTACGAGGGAAAATACATATTTCAGAACTTATCAGATAGATACCCACTTCTCTGAAAAAAGAGTATCAAATACTGTGTCACTTATACACTCTGGTGGTGAAATATTTTGCAAGAATATGGTTTACTATATCAGCTCCAGACCTCTCCATGTTATAATAAGTGTGCGTGTGTGGCTAATGTCCCTGGGGGATGACGACTTTACACCCCAGTCCGGTGTACATATGAATACAAGACATAGAAACAGACAAATGACACAATCACAGAAGAATTTTATTGACAAACGATGACACCGGCGATGGACGATGGGTTGCAGCTCCCCTTTCTAGACGGGGCTCCATTTGCAGGCGGAAGACTGACCGGTTCCCCAGAATACAGCCAAGTCTTATGCGTGAATCGAACCCGCACCCCCGGCGTGGCAGGCTGATGCCTTTAACCACTTAGCCACTGGGCGACTGTTATAATAAGTTATACTTACAATAAATCAGATCATAATGAGCCTCATTCTAACAAGTTTGTTGAAGTTACCGATGCCATTTCTGTAAAAATCCTCAAATAACGTTTTCTCCTCTTTCTTGTTCTTTGTACTAAAAGATCCTGGAAAGAAATCCTTTTTTCTTCATGTCGCCTCGTATTGGCAACCATCTGTATTAAAGTGACTGAGGTACGGAATTCACCGTTGAAACATGTTTTCCCTCCTTGTGAAAATAAAACTATCAACTGCAGTTCATTTGTTATGATTGATACTTTCATATTACTTTATATCCTATCTGTTATCATGATATAAAGATAAACTTATTTTTAGAGCATCGGATCTTGAAAAAAACAGTAGGAAATGATATAAGCCGCTGAAAGTATCTCTAATTCCTTCCTCACTGAATTGGTTAGCTTGTGGAAGTACCATATTCACTTGAATCTAACATTAATTTTGTATCTCGAAGTAGTTGTATAGAAATAAGAACTTTTTCTTAAAATCGAGTCTGAATGGTGCGTTGTATAAAGTAAGCGTAGTTTAAGCACTTGAAAATTTGCTGTCAGATTGAGTTATTTTATTGAAGTTAAAATGGTAGGTTAGAGAATCCATGGATTTATGCCTGTAAAAATTTAGAGTGTAGAAATATTGTCATAGTCGTTTAAAAAATCCCTAATTTATTTCTTTACTTGGAAAATAAATTATGGAGCATTATAAGTCCATTAAAATTTACGTTTAGGCATGTTCTTATACGAGTTGGAATATAAATAATGTAATTTTATATAAAATACATAATAGTGGCTTTTAATTATATATTTTTAAGCTAAACTCTGGTTTCATAGGTTCTTTTTTTTAAATTTCTTATTACTGATTTTTTGTTCATTACTACTTTTGGATACCCAGAAGTACACTCTTTATCTCTCTTTGTCTTCCTACACACCTGATCTCTTGTAAAATGTATAACATATTATACCTACAATAATGCATTTTAATACTGATTATTAAGCATATTTTCTTTCCAATTAATGTTGTCGGTTTTGTTTAGTTGCTCTACACATCTGAAATAGTCTATAAGCCAGTGTGTGACATATTTTATAGTATCCGGTTGCATTAATGACAATTTAACTTCAGTATCTTTTCTCTTGAAATCAATATATACTTGATACTTTGAATGATAACTTAGATATTAAGGAGTTAGATCAGAGGAATTTGTCATACAATGCAAATTTATAAGCTAAGAAATCTATCGTCGTTAATGTATGTGTAACAACTGTTTTCATTATTTTATGTAAATTATTACATAAAAATATATTGTTTTACATGACTAGCGTTTTCTTTTTATTTAAAAGCAGTGGCACAATATTTACTAGAGGATAACCCTTTGAACTTTATTATTTTCAGAAGAAATCTATCATAAGGATTCCATCAAAATGCAGATTTCGTCTTTACAACAATGCCATTGCGAAGAGTGAAAAAGAAAAAAAAAATTGTGCTACACATTGAAATTTCCATTAAGAAATGATTTTGTTTTACTTTTCGACGTCTAACATATTCAGAAAAGTCTCATATTTTAAAAGAAGTTTCTTTTTTTCTGTTTTATTTGGAATAAAAATATAGTCATTGCTGTAACAGAACACAAGAGAATTTATGGCTCTCTATGATTTATTATTCAGCTGTAGAAAGACTAGGTGACGAAAATTTGAAAAGCATTTTCTTATCCACGGGATAAAAATAACAGATGAAAGATTAATATTACAAAGTATTTACAACTTGAAAATAAATTTAGGTTATAAATATTGATCACATGCTAGATGGTCAGCGTTTCTTTACATAAGAGTAGCTGATATTTCTTTAGACAAAGTAATATTCTATAAAAAACTAATATTTTAGATGACACTAAAATTTGTAAGGTTTACATAAGATTCGATTCCCAATAATCGAATTTTAAGTGAATAAAGTTAAAGAAGCCGCTTAAGATATGCTAATTGCGGCATACGTGCTTGGTATAAATACCAAGGAGCTAGGAAGTCCGGTCGACGAAGTGTTGAGGAAGTGAGAGGAATTGAAAGGAGGAGTAGAGCTGACGAAACGAAGTATCGAGCTGGAGCTTGGCTTAGAGTCTGGTTTAATAATATTTGAGTTTTGCGAGCAGCCGCTCGAGGCATAGCTAGGTTGCTTCAAACATACACGAGTTCTTGTTAGGCCCAAAGTTTACGTAGCAGCATTGCTGGTCGACTTTCCGAAGTGTTTGTCAGTATCTCAAGTTGTATTGTCATTGCATGAATAGTTATACCAGAAAATATATTGAATTATATTTCACTTTCATAAATATTATATATCTCATACTATTAGTGCGCTTGCTTTATGTTGAAAAGCAAAATTTACAATTGCAAATATTTGAATAAACATTGTTGTTATGTAAGAACTGTGTTTGAATGAAATTATTTAGAGTGCCACTTCAAGATATACATACCCAAAGTTAGGGTAGAAGTGCATATTCTCTATAAATTGTTTCATAAAGGATTTGTTACAGTGCACAATATGAAACATTCTTGATCAGTATAATTATAAAATACTAGCTGAAAACCCATACTTCGCTATATAGTACATTCAAATTAAATATAACGGTCAATGTATTCAATTAATGCAAAAAAAAATATAAAAAAATCGTAAAGGATATTTTTATAGACAAAATAATGTAGAAGAAAATATTGAAATTAAATCTAGTAGAACATACTAAAGAATATAGTGCAGTTAATATAGTACAGTTTCAGGAACATTTCTTTTACTGTATTTTTTTTTATAATATCCAATCGTCTGCCGCAGACACATTAAAAAAAAACAAAAAAAAAAAAAAAAACTGTCAATTTATTTCCTTGTTATGCACACGACGAAAAATTAATTTAAAGCATCCCAAAAAGAAAAGAAACCACGTGATTAGCATTTAATAAATTAAATTCTAAAAAATAATCTTTAAAAATTCACCAAAAATCTGAAAATGGAAGTAATGATTCGAAAAAAATTTATTTTAAAGAAATTTTTAGGGTCTTTCTTGTTATATAAATTTTATAACCCTCCGATTATTATTTTAAATGCAAACTTTAAAGAATTTTTCGAAAACAGCTTAAAAATTTTATTTAAAAAATCTAAGAAGAATTTTTCAAAAATCTCTCTTAAAGCACCCATACACTATAAGAGGTATCAACATGCAAAATGTCAGCCCTTTAGGTCCAGTGCGTTATATGTCAGTCAGTTACGGAACTGTTATATATATATATATACCAGGTGTGTCATAAATTCGTACAAAGTTAAAAAATTCGTAATAAAAGAAATAATGCTCGGAAAAATTTTATGTTTGCGCGAATAGGGTCAGAGGGTCATTGGATTTTTTTCCATGTTAAAGTAAAAAATGTTTCCAAAAGTAACCGAAAGAGGGCGTTTTTGCGTGACCACGTTAAGCCAGTATTGCAGGAAAGACATGCGTTACCTGTTGTCTCCTTCATGCAGGATGGTGTTCCGCCCCACATTTCACGTGATATCAAGACGTTAATGTTGGAATCTTTCAATGAAGACCGAGTTCTATAAGTCGCGGTTATAAGGTTCAGTGGCCCTCACGATCACTAGACTTGACCCCGGGAAATTTTTAGTTGGAGGGATACTTAAAGTCTCATGTGTACCGGGGATCAATAACCACTTTGGTGGAACTGAAAAATGTCATTCAACAAACAGTCGCAGCCATCGATGCTAGAATCCACTGTAATGGACTTAGTGACGCGCCTTACTTGCCTATTACAGTGGTACCTCGACTTATGAGTTTAATTCGTTCCATGACTTCGCTCGTAACTCGAAATACTCGTATCTCGAATCAATTTTCCCCATTGAAATGAATGAAAGTGCCATTAATTCGTTCAGGGCTCCCCCAAAACACCGCAATTTTTTATACATGTTTTTAAATAAGAAAAACGTGCTTATAAACGACGAGCATTGTATAAAAACGCAATACAATAGAATGTACTGCAGTAAATTTGTTTTTTTAAGTGTAATGTACAACATTTACCTTGGAGATCAGACTTGAATATGCTGATGGAAGAGGAGGAGAAAAATTGAACTGAAAAATTAAATCTTATTCGTTGATTTTTTATTTTTTTCGCCCCCCTTTCCTCACTTTTGCGTTTATTACCAGCTACTCTCTTAAAGTGAACGATTGAGACACGGAAGCTGGGCGATTGTTGCATCATTCACTGTGGCTGTAATGTCCAGATACTTCTTTCTGAGAATCCGAAGAACGTTTTTTCAGAATCCAATCTCTCGGTTTAAGACTGGATAGTAGTCTCAGAATATTATACAATTGCATAATAATTGTACATAGCGGTTGTAAATATTATATGCTTCTTGTGTTCTCATTTGATGAGCACGCAACATGGCATTCAAACTAGAGGCGGGATATCTGAAGCTTGCTCGTAACCCGAATTTTAGCTCGTAACTCGAAGCAAAAAATCTACCGAGAGAATGCTCGTATCTCGAAAAACTCGTAAGTCGAGACTCTCGTAAGTCGAAGTACCACTGTTTCTTGTGCTGGTAGTAACGTTGAACATATGTTACTTTAAAATAAATGAACAGTCTCATGTTATTGTGATCTGTTTGATTTTCTGTTTGAGTTTGCCAGATTTGCGAAAAACGTCTCCGTTTGATGTGTGAGCGCCCTCTTTCGGTTACTTTTGGAAACTTTTTTTTTTTTTTTTTACATGGAAAAAAAATCCAATGTCCCTCTAATCTTATTGGTGCAAACAGAAAAATCTTCCGAGCATTACATCTTTTATTACGAATTTTTGAACTTCGCACGAATTTATGACGCACCTGATATATAGATTATGGCTTTGTAACTGAATACATTAGTTTAATAATACAGTAAAGAAGAATAACATGAATTATAATGAAACTTTATTGATTAGAAAATCATGTACCATCAGACTGAGTTTAATTAAAAGTTTACATCGTATACTGTCACTCGCGCACTTCACTCTGCAATGACTACGACAGTGACTAACATCATTTGAGCTTAGTTATGCTATTTCAATGATAATGATACTTCGGTGGTTGCAAATGTATGTTTTGCATGTAATCTACCAGACATATTTTTTGATAAATCAGCCTAATTCAAAATAACAAGTAGCAAAGACGTGAGTATCAGTCGTATTATGAGGGTTTTTTTTCTATTTCTAATTCATTTAAACGTATAGTTAAAGTATTATTTTAAGCTAGTATTTTTTTATATCAATAAATTTAATAAAAATATAATTTGTACGAATTATTAAAGTTATAAACTGGAAATACATGCAGTACTCAAAATAAATAGAAAAAAGCTAAAAGTTATAATTATTACAGATTATAATAATCAGATATATTTCTTATATATACAGATATAATTATTATAATTTAAAGATATAATTAGACAGTTAAAGTATTATTTTAAGCTAGTATTATTTTTAAAAATCGATAAATTAAATAAAAATAAAATTTTTACGAATTATAAAAATTAGAATCTTGAAATACATTTAGTACTCAAAATTTAAAAAAAATAAATAACTAAAAATTATAACTATTACAGATTATAATAATCAGATGTAATTATTGTATATATACAGATATAATTATTATACTTAAAAAGATATAATTACTACAGATAGTTGAAGTATTATTTTGAGCTAGTATTTTTTTAAATCGAAAAATTTAAATAAAAATAAAATTTGTACAAATTTTTAAAATTTAAAGCCCCTTTCCAATAAGCCTCATGCCAAACACGAACCTAGAATTTATGTCCAGAGATCTCCCTGTCTTTTTTGAGGACGAAAACTTATGACTGAAGTCACACTTTTGACATTTCAGAGTGAAATATGAACATAATCCAAATCGTGAGTCTTCATTCACACACAAAGTATCTGAAAAACAACTAGGACAGCTAAGCATTGAAAAAACGTTTATTAATATCGAAAAATCAATTATTCTGTTCCCAGTAAATTTATCTTTCGCGTTTTCCTCATATTCACAAAAGCTGTTAGACAGTTTTGAAACACTAGCAGTCAAATCATGAAGGTCAGTGCTGGCAGCAGAATCATCACTTTTGATTATTTTAGTATGACGATTTCCACAAAATCGTCGTTTTTTAGATCATGTTGATCTACTTTTAGCCATATTAATGGAATAAACAATGATTCAATAAAATAACTCACAAGTAATTAACAAATAAAACAGTAATAGCAAGCACATGTATCAGGATGTTTCCGAAAAAATTGTAAACAAGTAATCACGAGGGAAGACTTGTTTCCAAATTATAAATGGAAAAATAGGAAAAACTTGTTGTCAGATGTGAAATAATACCCCCAAAATATCAGAAATTATCATGAAACAGCAAGTAGGGCAAAAAAATTAAAATTAGATGTAAACAAATCCCATTAAACAACCACTTGCGGTTACAATCACGATCACTTCCGGTTTACTGAAGATCACAAAAACACGTATAACTACGGTTCTAAATAAGATAAAAAAAACTGTTTTAGAGAGCTAAATGTTTGGTCTATAACATAAAACAGTTAAAAAAATTTCGAAACTTTGACCAAAAATCGCCTTTTGAACGAGGTCGGATACCTTAAAATTAGAATCTTGAAATAAAGTAGCATTCAAAATTTTAAATATATATATAATAGTACGCCAGTTTCAAATTAAATATTTGAATTTTGAGACCCATGGAAGCTAGCGGTATATTAATGGAATAAACAATGTCGGAATTAGGCACTGCGGATGGTCGGTTTGAATATTGACTAGCACCAGTGAATGTCTTCGTCTGAAAGCCTGGCATGGATACCTTAAACCCGTCGCCCATACAGTCCATGTGGTATGTGGGTGGGAGTAGGACAAGAGCCCACACTTGTGTATGTTTGGGTATGTCACCCTTGGGTATGTTCTGTCTAAATTAAGGTGGTACTATGAGGCAATGTTGGTTTACCTATAGGGTGCCCCTATAGAAGAAACCAATGAACCTCACGGCGTTGTTTTACGAATGTCGAAAAACAATGTGATTGCCAAATGGAAAAAAATCTATAAACTAGTTTGAAAGTGTTGTTTAATGATGCTTTACTGACATATCACATGCAAGCATCCTTTGTGTTCCGAGTTAGAGTAAAATTTCTCCTCTTGAACCAAATGGTTTGGCCTGCTATGAAGTAGACGGTTGAATCTGACGTTATAACATGCTTCGTTTGTCTCTTTGCTGTGGAAGTCCAGTTCGAAGGCTTGTTTATTTTTAAAAATTACATAATTTAGAAACAGTTCTTTGTTCTATGGTAATGTCACTGCTAAAAAATAGATTTTATCATAAAACACAATAATAATCCTAGTTTGTTTTTCCTACATGCTCTAGTACCCAGTTCTTTATGCAGGTAATTTTATCTGGATTTTTCTTAGCTTAAATAAATAAATAAATAAATAAATAAATAAATAAATAAATATATATATATATATATATATGTGTGTGTGTGTGTGTGTGTGTGTGTGTGTGTAAGTGTAAGTAAGGAATAATTAGTAATAGAAACTATATTTAATTATTTTAGTTAGCGTTAAACGGTAACTTTCTTTTAGAGATCCTAGTGTGTTTTCCGATTAAGGAAGTAGGTAGTTTTTTGCAGCGGAGAGTTCATAGTCATCGATAATTAATTGCTCCCACGCTCTCAGAAGTTCGCCAACAATCAACAAAGGTAGAGGTGGACAGTACCTGACTATGAAATCATGTGATGACGCAACATCACGTGGTGACGTGAAAAGTGCTGCGTGTTTTCGGATAACAAAATATTATATTAGGGTTTGCTTTTCAGAGAGGACGCGCGTCTGACGTGAGCGGAAATAAAAAGTAATGGTGATTTAGCTGGGTTGAGGAAGTTTCATTTAAATAACGTTGAGAAATAAAGTTGTCGAAATGTTATTTAAGCATTTGTTCTTTCAACGGCCTATTGTTTAATGACTGCCATTTAGAGTAATTAGTAGGTGAAATAATACGCGCGCACACATACACACACACGCATATATATATATATATATATATATATATATATATATATATATATATATATATATATATATATATATATATATATATATATATATATATATATATATATATATATATATATATAATCCAACAGAAATAGATAAAAATAATACGAAAATAGACAATCGTATCGTTTTCGTATTATTTTTATCTATCTCTGTTGGATTATTTATTTGTTTTTTCATTATGGGGATATGAAGCTTCTGCGCTATCCTCTATTGAAAATGTTTTCTTTGCAGGATATGTTTTATGTTATAGTGATTTAGAAGCCTATGCTTGAATTTTAATTTTTGTTTATTTCTATTGTTTACATTATATATATATATATATATATATATATATATATATATATATATATATATATATATATATATATATATATATATATATATATATATTGAACTGCCAGAATAACTGGGATAGACGATTCCATTCGAAATACGTAGAAATACATACTTTCTCGTCAACAGTTTATACTAGCAACATTTATAAAGACATAGATATCTGTGATGGCTGAAACAACTGACTGGGCAGTGAGCATGGTAGGTGATAAGGATTTAAGCATATTTTAACGAGGTACAATAGATAGTGTACATGAGACGTATCATGACATTTCACATATACAAGTAAAGTTCAGATTTTTACGATTGACCCTTTGAAGGTGTACTTGGAATAGACGAATTTCGATAAAACATCGAATCTACGGCTACAGCGGGGTAGTTAAAAGACCCTGGATGGTTGTGATAGGTGCCATATGTCTAGAATCTTTTCAAGAGTAAGTAGCGGAACATTCCTGCAAATAATGTCGGAAATCAGTATGAAACCCTCTACTAACATCAAACTGAATACAATACAGCATTCACTAAAATATATGGACATTTATAGCCAAAGCGTAACCTGAAGGTCATTGGTCTCCTGACGACACAGAGCTGTTTCCGCCGTATGGGCCTAGAAACACCTTTACTAAACACAGGCCGACTGAGGACGAGTACCCTGGGTTGATGAGTTTCGTTTCCAACTGATTCGGGCAGATAGAAATGTTCGCTTCTGAAGAACACGTCATAAATAAATTAATACAGCATGCCAACAACAGACTGTACAGGCTAGTGGTCCCTGAGTAATAGTATGGGATGCGTTGAAAAGGCATGAATTAGGACCCCTCACATGTTTATAACTTCTGTGACCGGAGAACGCTATATTAACATCCTTTCGGATGTGTTACAGTCATTCATCTTGTAGCGACGTCAAACCCCTTCAAACGTGGAAATTCAAAGAAAAGCCCACCCAGAGCTCGACATAATTGATTTCAGTCACCGTTGCCAAAAGTTGACGGACGATCGGTTGCTTGTGAGCTCAGAAACAGACAGTGGTAGACTGCTGGTTATCTTCACCTGTGAAATTTCTGAGAAATACCCCGAGCGCAACATAATGGCTTCAGTGCTACAATTTTCAATTGCAACTAGGCTGTCGGCCGTCAACATAATAGGCCAGACTAGTTGGTAATGTCGCGCGAGACAGTAGACGGGAGACAAAGAGGAGTTGCCGACAAGTTTTGCCTCGTCATCTGGAAACGTAACTGCATAAAGCAGGAAGGAGTTACTCAGATCTTCCCGAATGCTCCACGCAAGGTGTATATAAAGATGCCAAATGACTGTGGAGGGAGTAAGTGACTCAGTGATTTAGAGATGAAAGTGCTTCGTTCGCTACGGTTAACAGACGGTTTTGTTTATCTTGTACAAAATGCCTGTATTTAATCGAGACTGCAATTAAAGCATATAAATACAAAAAAGGCTGAAATTCTTTTATTTTAAGGCAAAGTCCTTACAATGTCTGGAATTTACCCTCACATGTTTTGGTGACCTCCGACAAAAGAATACGCCACCACAAACATTAATATCTATCAAATTATGGTTTGAGGAATTTTCAGACGAATTTTGGAACATGGAATGGACCACCAGATCTCAACAATGTTGAAAATATTTGAAATGCGATGCAATGTTCCATTCAAAGCAGAGATACACCCTCTAGGAATATTATAGAACTGGGGACCGCTCTTCAGGAGGCCAAGTGATCATGGTCAACATATACATCCTCAGTAAGCTTATACAGTCCATATCCCGCCATGTGTTTGAAATCCTGAGTTCCAGAAGTGGAACTATCAGGTATTCGACAGGCATACCAGGTTTTTCTGGTATTAAGTTTATATTCCATTATAATTATTATAGTTATTACTATTGCTACTATTATTATTAAAAACAAAATGTTCTGGGCTATATCTTTGTCCATTATAACCAGAATTATAGATAAAGAACGAGTAGAATAAACTAAAACGTGTCATAAAGAATATCTCTTTGTAGGGGATATTTTTTTAAACTTAGGATTACGTTCCTCCATAACGGTCCTCCGGAAAGCTAAAACCTTACATCCGTATCTCGCAAGTTATAATTTTGGCAGCGTGCCAAAACCAGTCGGTATCGCTTGGACAGACAGTAAACAGTTAAACAGAAAAGTACCAAAATGGGTGAAAATTTCAACCAACACACACTCTCTCTCTTTCTCACACACACACACACACACATATATATATATATATATATATGCATACATACAGAGAGGTAAGCAACGATAAGTAATCCTGCGTTAATAACCCACGGCAGTTTCGTTAGAAGAGACTACCTGAATTTTTTTTCCTTCTTAACAATCATCGTTGAAGCGCATATCTCAGAACTGGAAAGCCCGTAAGGCTTTTGCGATTTCAAATGACACAACTGTAGAAATTCTGCTATCACTTGCAAGCTAATCTGAAATACATTTGTTGGCTGTTATAATCAAGGACAGATGATCTTGTAAAAATTGACTCCGAACTTTAAATAGGGCTATAATAAACACTTCATTAAATACTCTTTTGTAGAAGAAATACTATGCCTTTAACTTTTTAATTTTTATCTACCATATTTTTAACTGACTATATTTTATGCACATTGCCCTACGTAATACCAACAAACATTAATAACTAAGTAATTATTAAATGTATTTTTTCAGTTTTTCCTTAAGTAGTTATCTTCATTATTTTCCGTATGCTACTTGCGCAGTATAATAGTTACTATCGTGAACTTTCATAGCTTGGGTTCAAGTTCGAATTCTGGCTAAGGAAACAACGACAGGATATCCAGTAGGCGAATATGTAGTGTATGGGTGAATGGGCTTAATACAAGTGCCTAACACGTTTAAAAAAATAATGTATCCGCAAATTACAAAGAATGAAAATATAAAGCACTTACCACTACCAGCAGTCTTGGTTGATATTATTTCACTGCTATTGCCTCGCCCGGCGTTATTCGTTGCCACCAAGAAACAGTAATACTTCGTCCCACACAGAAGATCCTGCAAAGTGTAAACTGTTCGATCGCCAGTTATGTGAGTCTCTTGCCAAGAAGATCCATCCATTCTGTGGTGAAGAACGAATCCTGTAAAATAAAACTAGGGATAAAATATTTCAATCAATTATACGTATCATTATGCTGTTCAGCAATTCAGAAAAGCTTAATTTTGTTCGTGAGCCGTGTCTTGCCGTTCCCTCCAGATTTACAAGAGATACGGTAAGATGTAATAGGGAATGACAGTAACAAAGGAAATTGTTATTAATATATAATTGTTATATAATATTTAATTGTTATAATTGATATTAATTAATATTAATATTATAAACATTTACCAGTTTTAATATATTAATAATAAATTTTTTAAAAGTCTAAATAGTAATTTTTATGATTAACACCCGTTGAATTTAGATTTGTATAATAAAATAACTAATGATATTCTTTAATTTGTTAAATTTTAGTACTTTTACTGCTCCGAATTCTAAGAGTGAAAACCTATTAATTAGTTCATTAGTTCATATTATTAATTAGTTCATTTTATTCAGCTCATAGCTTATATTCCAAATATAATTGGTTTAAACATAGTATATTTACCTAAGTAAGGCTTGCGTTAAAATAATAAACCTGATTATTTTACCTACAACTTAATTAGAAGTTATAAACTTAAGGATCAGCAACATGTACTTGGATTGTTAAAACTTATTCACACACCTTTAAGTTAGTTCTATCCTGACGCATTTAATCACAGCACATACTCTGAATTTTTTTTTTAAATTATGTTTTTTAAAATTTTTTTCTTAAACTAATTTTAACTATCACCATTACCTTAACAGACTATCTGTAGCTCGCAATCTCCCGTACACTCATTGGAATGACACATAGTCTGTGACAAAGAAGCTGAGATATTGATAAATAATGTTTACAGGAAAGTCCCATTAAAATCGGGACCCGAGTTTAAAATTGCTCGTATTTAAAATATAAAATGCCGTCAGAAATGCTTAATCAGCTTTATTTATTCCTCAATTTTTCTTTTTCATTTCCAAGCTTTCTAATACATAAATTTAAATCCTTACCAGTTATGGGTGCAGTCGGTGAACTTTGATAATCCCACGTCAGTTTTATAGATGTAGATGTTGCGTAAAAATTTTTAATTAAAGGTGGAAGTGGACGATCTGAAACATAAGAAAAATTACTTCGGTTACTGTTATTGGGTTTCTTTAAAGTGCAATATTAACAAATCATTAATATTAATTTTTTTCTTAATACTTTTTGACGGAATATTTCTTGTCTATCGTTCCGTTTTCCTGGGTTCGTTAGGATTGAATAAAACTCTTCATAAACTGCACACAAAATTAAATTTATTATTCTGTAAAGTCTGGCGCATACATAAATTCAAACAGAAAATACGTAACAATTGTCTTCTATACAGCAGAAGACTCTAGAAACACAAGTCAGCATACAGAGTCTTCAATACAATACACGCCTAACGCAGTTCCAACACATTCAGTTCTCAGTAGAAATTGAACTCTGAGTTCCAATGCCAATGTCAGGTATATTTATAGACTTCCAAAGCGCCCGCTATCGGTCAACCAGCGAGATATCCCTAGAAGCTACTAGAAAGGCCTAAACGGCAAGTTGGTGACCATTTGGCATCATATCGCCAAATGTGGTGAAATATCGCCACATTTGGAGACCAAAATGAGTCACGAAATCCATTGCCAATTTGGCAATAACTCTCTTATTTGGCTAGATTACCATAGTCTCGTAAAATTCGTAACACTATATTACACAGTAAATATCCTATGCTTGCTATATAAGAAGGTTGACGTAATTTAAATTAAAGAATTTTTAAAAATGAAAAGCAATAAATATAAAGTACTACTGCAATTTATTACAATCTTAATTTGAAAATAATATACTGATATAATATCATCAGTAAACATTAAGAAAGGGAATTTTCAAGTATTATATTTCAAAATCTATGACGAACTAACTGTGAAAAAGAAAAAAAAAAAATTTTTTTTTGTGTGTTGAGATAATGACTTTTCACCGGTGGTTCTGCGATAAAATGATAAATGTTTCTAAGAAATTCATATCCGTCTTGTTCTTTGCATCTATTCGTCAAAAGTGTCATATTGCTGTTGAGGCGAAATTAATAATTTCCATATCCTTTTATTAGAAAAAGAAATTATGTCTATTCAAATATTAATTCCTTAGCAATTACGTTCGCCTTGCGCTCAGAAAAGGGATTATTATCATATGACGATGTAACTTATTCTCGATAATACAAATCAAAACGGTCTGCAATTAATAGAAACTTTTTATATCTTTCATTAATACGTGTAATCATTAATCTGCTTAAGCGCATCGAACTAAAACCATTTCATAATATGATACTGATGACCAAGGAATATATAGAATCAATTTGAAAAACACATTGTCGTAGACAAGTAATAAAATTAAAGTATTCGAAATCGTTGTTGTAAATGGAATGATATTAGTTTTTTTTTTTTTTTTATGAATAAAACATTAGAGGATATGTGCTTGGACTTGGCACGTAGAAAAAAAAGTTTCACTTTCGACAGCTCAATGAAATATAGAAGGTTTTATGTATTTAAAATTATATAATAATTCAAATAGGAATATTTGTTTCAAAATGAAGAATTAAAGAAGACGAGGCAATAAGATATAGATAAATACTTTTATATTTTTCTCAGCTGTTAATGTAAAAATGCAAATGATACCATGAAAAATATTCACTTCATTTGTTATGCGAAATTTTCCAATGTCGTTCCAATAGAATTGACTGAATTTTAAATATGTTTAATTATTTATTTTATTTTACATTTTTAAAAACATCTTTTTTCTCTTATTAAAGAGTGTACACCATACTAATAATTAAGTTCATGCAATTAAACAAAAATTTTCTAAGGGATAGTTAGGGTTCCTTTGCAAAACAAATCTGTTGTAATTGTGTTTTAAATCATTTCAGACGTCTGCAGGTAGGATATCTCAGGTTTGAAATCAGCAAGTATATATATATATATATATATATATATATATATATATATATTCCTTACTGTCCACTATTGTACTAGTCCACGTAACACTCCATTTTTTTAACACTTTAAGGGGGTCCAGGACACAAAATTGTTCGAATTTTCGAAAAAAAATTTATTGCATTAAAAATTTTTGTGTTCTTTTGCGCTTAAAATGACGTTTAAATCATGTTTCTCTCTTAATTAGAACAAGAGAAATTATTATTATTTTTTTTTCAACATTCTAATAGCAGCCAATAGTTATTTAAACCTGTAAGTGCGTTTTTTGCATGATGGGTTTTTTCCCCATTTCTCATCTTTAAATTGTTATAAGTCAAGAACCGTTAAAGATAAATGATTGAAACTTGTAACATGTCTTTTTCAACTATTTTACTTTATTTTTGATTCAGCAAATTTGAAAAAAATATTTACTTTGGAAAATATGATTTTTTTAAAATAAGTTACATAATTTGTTTCGTAATTTTTGATCTAAAAATTTTTAATTTTTTTAAAAATTAATATTTTAAAAAATGGTGAATCAAAATTAAAATTTATATATTTCTGTTTAATTAAATGAATAAATTTTGAAATTCGACAAATAATATTTCGAGTTATAATGATTTTAAATTACTCCACTTTTATTAAAAATTTTGAATTTCAAAATTTTTTAAAAACTTTTTGAGAAGTTTTATGGTGTGATTTTTTTACAAATTATATAGTTAACCATCAGAAAAAAATTCAAAATTTTAACTCAATAAATAAAATTTTTTTCAAAATGTGTCCTGGACCCCCTTAAACCTTTAAACTTAGAAGAATAGTTCTTTTGTTTCAGATAAATTTTACAATATATTAAACTCTCTCTACCTATCCTACGAGTGTTTTTGAGAAATCTCAGGGAAGCACGAAAATAAATCTCATAAATAAGTCTCTAATGTTAAATACTTGAAACACATTAACGAAAGTTAAGATAAGAACTCAAAACTAATATATTTTAATATAAATTTCGCATGATTGGATTTGTTTTTCTTCTTTTCACAATGAAGTTTCTCAAAGATTAAATAAATGTTCCTGCATGTGGGCAGTATTAAGTACACAGATTTTCCATTTAACGGTAACTGTTATTTTCCGTGATTTCTTAGAAAAGATTTAACATTACCCCGAGAAACTGCAACAACTTAATCAAAAGATATCCCATACTCTCTAGAGGAATGAAGGTCATTTATTTTTGTGATTTGATCATTCACTCTTCAACTCGTCGAAACGGCTCAGTTTACTGAGAGATACAAAGGGGATCAGAAGAAATATTTCTATTTTCAAAGCACGTACTAATCTTAATTCATTCATTACTCTGAATTAGTTTAGTAAATATTGGAAAGTATACGTTGGGGGATTTATTGCTTATTAATTTTTTCTATAAGATAACATTTTTATACAACTCATCCAAAATAAAGTTTTTAGATTTTGCATGTAAATTTAGAAAGTATAATACAGCGAGAATTAAACAACTTGCCCCGTGTTAGTTAATTTCACCTTACCAAATCATCAATAAAATCATATATATATATATATATATATATATATATATATATATATATATATATTTATATATGTATAGGGCTTTGTAGTCTCAAATAGTACTAGCTCTGTGAATATATATCGAGTTTTGTATTATCAAATATTTGTGATGTTAAAAAATATGTTGCTATGTACTAATAAATATTTCAGATTTTCTTTTCTGTAATTTAACACATGAGAAACAGTTCTCAGTAGCATCCAGTTTGCAAAATTAAAGTTCATATAGAATGCTTTGGTTCACAGTTTCTAAATTTTTTTGGGATATTTACTTAAATTTGTTAATCATTTATAGAATTTGTGGACAGGGAAAAGAACTACTTAAACAATTTTATGACGTAATACCTTTTATTAAAATTAAAACGCCGGGAAAGTATTATGAAACAAGACGTACAGAATAAATGTAACTGATGCGTGCTTTATTTTATTACCAAAATTATCAAAATTTGTAGACAAAATGTTTAAATTTTTATTTAAAGATATTATCTATATATTTTCATTTTTTTAATCTACGATAAGTGTTATTTACCCCATTTTTAAGTTTCTTTCTACAATAAGTTGTCATTACATCATCTTAAATAGTAAGTAACATTTCACCAGGTTACATTTTTACCATGTTTTTATTAACTCGCTGTCTTGTTTGTGTGTTTGTCTAGTACAAATCTTGCAATCGATTTTTAACTAACTTCCCGACTAGCTAGACATTTGAAACTTTTCGAATCGCTCAGAACACGAAGACAATGCATTCTTTTAATACTTTTAGCCATTTTTAAGTAGATTTGAATTCATTTTCAGTTAATTTTGTAGTTTGAAAACTTCTTATAATTGCTCACTTTATTACGCATTTGATCATTTTCTTTCAAGTTGATGGGATAATTCATCAAAAAAAAATTTAAAAAGTATTTATTAATACATAGAATTGTCAAGTTTATATTATTCAATTTAAAATCGTTCAATTGAAAATTTAAAAACGTGGCATATAAAAAGTTCTTTTTATCTTGTAATTATTACATATATATGTCGCTTGGGAGTTTTATGGTTAACACAACAGATTTCGATGAAAAGGAAAAGTTAGAACTTCACCTTATGCAGCACAGTATAATTTTTTATGTTTCTCTGCAAAAATATTACCATATTTGTAATCAAATAAAGGGCGGAACAGAATGGATTCCCACATTTCAAAGGGTAATAACAATTTAAAGAAACAATTTACAGAAATGTTTGAAATTTTAGAGAAGTACTATATACCCCTTTTTACCCAACTAGGTTCTGAAAATAACATCTTTCAGGCTGCACCCAATATTTGCGATTGAATGACGAAGCCATTCACTAAAGATTTTCATCACTCTGTTGGTTATCTCTGGGGGAATGGTGGCAACGTATATCACGATGGCGGCAACTTACGTCACGAATAGCGGTCTCACGGACCGATTTACCATTTTCAGGTGCCCTAATGATCCGAGAACGACCACTTTGTTTTATTTGTTTTGTAGACTCACTTGCACTCACGTTTGAAACCTGTCGGAGGATTGTTGTTCGATCAGGAACGTTGCAAAGTGCCCGAGACGCGTGCTAAACGCCCTTTGTGTCGCGGATACAGACTGCTAATTTTTAAAGAACGCTTCCATAACGAAACCGCGATGCTCACCGGACCAACTCATGGTGTCCACTGAAACTAGAACATCCACCCTAAACATCATCACCTCCCACGCCGAGGTACTCCTACCACTCCCTTACCACGGACTTTCAAAAATGTGTGAGTCCATTCTGCCGCACTCTGTTTTACAAACTGCCCATGCTTCCGAATCCCTTTCCTCGAATAAATGTCCTCGATATAATAATTGGATATCTCATATTCTCGATAAGAAACTTTTCTCATCTTAAGCTGAATAAAGAAGCGAAAAAATCGGTGTCGTATTACGAGCTAATTCCATTTTTTTCGAACAGTAATTTTTTTTTTTTTTTTTGAAATATGAACGTTATTTACGCAAGTTATAAGTGTTGCATATAATTCCAATATTACTGCTTTATGACCCTCCCGACGGGAAGGTTGTCGAAATCGCCTATTCCAATATCAGCCGGTCATGCAATTATTGCATCGCATTGAATTTTCCAGTATTTGTTAGCGGGAAACTTTATTTCCAAGGTGAACGATTTTTTATGTGTTTGAATACAGGGACACATTATTTCACAAGCTATGCTTCTAAGAAGTATTAATATCAATTCTAATAGCGATTATAAGGAATCATAATATCAATTCTAAGAAATACGTATCTTTCTTTCTAAATAATGTTGAAAATTTGGAAATGTCTTATTTAAAAAAAATTGTATATATGTTACGCGAAATTCTTGTTCTCCGATGTTAATAATTTTAAAAAGTTTGTTTTTTCTGCATTAAATCTTTTCACTTTCTTTGTATTGCATTATGATTAACCTATGCAAGAAAAAGATTCACCTCGATTTTTGTATAGAAGACTATGAAAATCTGTTTAAGTCTGTTTGAGTTCAATATTACAGACTTCGTATGCTACCAAACTGTGTTACACCAATAAGTTTCATCCTTATAATAATTACATATTTTATGTTCCCGAAAATATATTTTTCATCTCTGAAACTGTACAGGTAATTGATAACAAATAAACATAGAAATTTGCACTACAGATGTTGCTAATTGGGATTTCCATGAACAGAAAACTTACGCTTTGTAACATCATTCAAACAAAGCATGTTATAAGTGTAATGTGTAATTGATATTTTTTAATGACAATATAATTTTATTTATGTTTTAGCAAAATATTCTCTTTCTGATTTATACATTTCTATAAGATTTCATACAAGGTCTGACAATAAAGTTCGGTGAATAGTACTGTAACATTAACGTAGATGAAATATTAACGAAAGTTACCTTACTGTCCTTCGAAATATTCACCTCCCATAACTATGCACCGCTGACATCTGCTATACATGTTCTGGAAACTTTGCAAGAAGTCTTCTTTTGGGATAGAGTTAAAAAGCCTCGTCACATTTCGTTGGATGTCAGGAATATCGTCAAATCTCTTTCCTTTCAAAGCGAGTTTGAGTTGTGGGAATAGGAAGAAGTCTGGAGGATTGAGATCTGGCGAGTATGGTGGATGTTCAATTTGCACCACCCCCTTTTTTGCCAGGAACTGTTAGACGATATTGGCTGTGTGAGGGCAAGTATTGTCGTGAACAAAAAAAAACCATGAACCTTGCTGTGCGTACTGCGGTTGTACCCTGCGTAGACGTTTCATGAAACGGGTCAAAATTTCAATGTACCCTTCAGCATTCATTTTCTTCACAAGGTAGAAATTCCTTGTGGATTATGCCTTGACTATCAAAAAAGGTGATGACCATCGTTTTGATGCGTGATTTTTCTGCTCTGACCTTTTCTCGACGAGGTGATGCAGGAGAACGCCATTCCATGCTTTGCCGTTTCGTTTCAGGGACGTACCTGAGACACCAGGACTCATCCTCAGTGACAATACAGTTCAAGAAGTTTGGTGTCGCATCTGCCGTTTCGACAAAATCCTGTGAAGCCTCTAAACGTGCCTGCTTGTGATCGTCATCCAAGTGCTGTGGCACAAGAAGACAACACGTTTTTCTCATCCCTAATTTCTGGGTAACGATTTGTCGCACTGAACAAACGCACTAAACAAGCAATTTGTAAAACAAGTCTTACACGGAACACAAACGACGCTCAACTGAACAACGGTGGGGGCAGATGGTCAACACCTACCGCTACACAGGTGCACCGTTTTGTTAGGCCAGTGTTTCCGGATCGGCCGTTGTGACTTCATTCACCTAACTTTATTGTCAGAGGTTGTATATACCCACTTTAAGTGTTCTGATTTTCGATCAATATCCTAAAGCTACCTACACTGTATTTACGTTATTAAATTAAAGCAAACTAGCATTCAATTTATAGAAACAAACAAAACTTTGCTAACAGCATGATACTCACCGAATTCCAAAGTTCTAGCCGTAATAGCTTCGGAAGGAGGTCCGGCTCCTCTTTTATTGAAAGCTTGAACAATGAAACTGTACCCTGTGTACCTGTTCAAGTTGGACAGTTCGTAAAATTGCACCTCTCTGTTTTGAATCACGTCCACAGGAATAAACGTGTAAGCATCGGACGTTGACGAAATCTTGTATCCAACGTAATAGCCTTGTATGCTTGACGAACCTTCTTCATCTGCAGGCTGCTAAATTAATATTTTTGTATTTAGTAAATAAAGGCAAGAACAATTTCAATATATATATATATATATATATATATATATATATATATATATATACACTGCTGGCCAACCAAATTGCAACACCAAGAAAGACAAGAGATATCACAACAAAATTTATTTTGTAGATAACATGTTGACCAACTATCAAATGATTAAATTTATAGACTTCTGTGAAGTGTGGTTCCTGCCAAAATCAGTAGCCAGAGTAGATCGCCGCCATTGTAGATCACCGCTGCCACAGGCCTCGGCATTGATTCAAAGAGACTTCGGATGAGTTCTTGGGGTACAGCAGACCAAGCAGCTTCCACACGTTCCCAAAGTTGATCTGCTGTGGCAGCTGAGGATGAAATCTGGGTCAATCGTAGAGCAACCATGGACCACATGTTTTCTATCGGCGAAAGATCCGGAGAGCGAGGCGGCCAGGGAAGCAATTCAATCTGGCGATTGACGAAGAACCGTTGGACAATGCGTGCCACGTGTGGTCGCGCATTATCCTGTTGAAATATGGCTGTGGGCAAGCCCTGAAGGTAAGGAAGGACAACTGGCCCCAACACCTCGGAGATGTAGCGCTGGCTGTTTAAAGTACCGGCAATGCGTACTAGAGGTGTGCGAGAGTGATATCCAATAGCGCCCCATACCATAATACCCGGTGCAGGACCAGTGTGGCGGTGCATAACGCAGCTGTTCAGCATCCTCTCTTCACGGTGTCTCCAGACTCGAATGCGACCATCGTGGTGTTGCAGACAGAAGCGTGACTCGTCAGTAAAGACAATTTAATTCCATTCTGCCGTCCACATCCTTCTGTCATCGCACCATTGGCGGCGGAGACGTCTGTGGTTCTGCGTCAAGGGTAGACAAAGCAATGGAAGTCTTGCGGACAGACCACTCTGCTGTAAACGGCGTCGAATGGTACGCGCATACACTGGATGATGCGTTACAGACTGCATGTGCTGTGCTATGGTTCGTGATGTGACCGAGCGATCCGTCACTGCCATTCGCACAATTTTCCTGTCATCACGTGAAGTGGTGCGCTCAGGTGGATGCGATCGAACACGCCGGTCCGTCGTACCCTCCTGCATCCAACGATCACATATCCGCATTACAGTTGTTTGGTTTCGTCCAACACGGCTACCGATTTCCCTGAAAGATAATCCACAATCTCGGTAGGCCACTATCCTTCCTCTGTCGAACTCGGATACTTGATCAAAAGATGATCGCTGTTTTCGACGAGGCATAATTGATCGTTTTTTTGAAAAAACCACAAGAAAATCCCAATTGCCGAACTTGAAATCGTCGAAATCTCCAAGCCTTAAATAGCGCTTTGAAGTGGCGCCACAGGCGCGCGTGATGTGCGTCTGAGCTGAAATTCTAATCATTTGCATATCTCACCTCCGCTAATGCATGTTGTAAATTTCATGTTATTTGCATGTTTCCTTCAGGGTGTTGCGTTTACAGTGGCCAGCAGTGTATATATATATGAATATATACCGGGTGGCCATAATTAAACTGACAGTGCTCAAAGTGTTCTGTAGCACGATCTATTTGCGAGAATGACGCCACATTTTGTAGGAAGATTAAACAAGACGGGGGACGAAGGATTCCGCGAAAAAATAAATTAGTTCCAAAAGTCACCGCTAGGGGAATATTTGGCGCTGTGTAATAGAAAATAGAGTGTTAACAAATGCAAATTAATATGGAATAAAATTACCTTTTATTATGCACATTTTCTTATTTAGTTCAAGTGCAATATGGCAACACTTTTAAAAAAGCGTGAAATCTACATAAACACCGATAAAGTCTCGTGATCTGCAATATCACGTACACTGAGCAGAAGAAGTTCCTTATTCAAATTTCACGTTACATCCCACAGTGCCAGCTGCTTGGGTTTTAAAAGGCAATGTGTTACGTTTCGAATCAATCGGATTGAAAGTTTATGTGCAATGTCTCCTTCTTCAATCAAGCGTGCGTTACTGGTCAAATTCTTTTACCTCAACCAGTGCAACGCGTCAGCCGCTCTTCGTGCTTTTAGAACGCACAAAAAATGCGCAAAGGTAACGGTCCTGTGTCAGTTAATGGGCTAAAAGCAATGGTTGCGACGTTTGAGAAAACAGGTTCTCTGAAGGTTCAGTCAGGCAGAGGACGAAAACCTGTACCACAGGATACAATCGAAGCAGTTGCCACGGCGATTGTCGACGGAGGACCAGACAATATTGCTGCCACCTCTAGCGCTCGTGGATTAGCTCGGAATATGGATATACCTTACAGTACGGTACGGAAAATCTTACGAAAGATTATCAACTTCTATCCTTACAAGATCAGCCGTGTACAGGAGTTACTGTACCCCGACCATGATAAGCGATTGAAATAAGAAAATGTGCATAATAAAAGGTAATTTTATTCCGTATTAATTTGCATTTGTTAACACTCTATTTTCTATTACAAAGCGCCAAATATTCCCCTAGCGGTGACTTTTGGAACTAATTTATTTTTTCGTGGAATCCTTCGTCCCCCGTCTTGTTTAATCTTCCTACAAAATGTGGCGCCATTTTTGCAAATAGATCGCGTTACAGAACACTGTGAGCACTGTCAGTTTAATTATGGCCACCCGGTATACACTCAAGAGCCAAAACATTATTACCACCTGTCAATAACGAGTTGGCCCACCTTTGGCGCGCAACACAGCTTCAACCCGCGTTGGCATGGATGCCACAAGTCCTTAGTAGATGGCCGGAGACAGATTGTACCAGATGTTTAAGCAACGGTCACGCAAATCCGAGATATTGCGAATTGGTGGTCTTTGAACTCTGAGCTGCCGTCCCATGACATCCCAAATGTGTTCTATCGGATTGAGATCCGGTGAGTTAGGCGGCCAGGATATTAACTGGAATTTAGCATCATGTTCCTGGAACCACTCCAACACAAATTTAGCCTTGTGACACGGGGCGTTGTCCTGTTGGAACATCCCATTTCCAGGTGGAAAAACAGAGGCCATGTAAGGGTGCAACTGGTCCGCAATGATGTTCAGATACCCTGTATTATTCATGGTCTGCTCTACCACAACCACGGGTCCCAGAGACGCCCAAGAGAATGTCCCCCAAATCATAATACCGCCACCACCGGCCTGTGTATGACCTACTGTACATTGAGGGAGAAACAGTTCGCCTGGAAGACGGCGTATCCTGACACGGCCATCGGCGTGATGAATGACAAACCGTGATTCATCTGACCAGGCAACTCTCTCCCACTGATCCATGGACCAGTCGCGATGTTCCCGGGCCCAGCGCAGGCGCAGTTGGCGATGACGCTTGGTCAGCAAAGGCATACGAGTGGGACGTTTGCTGCGTAGCCCCATATCCAACAGTGTCCGCTGAACAGTGTGCTGCGATACTATTCTGCTTGGCCCTGCATTGTATTGGGCTGTCAGCTGAGCCACTGTCTGGCTCCGGTTTTGCTTCACCATGAGAGACAGTCTCCGACGACCTTTTTCTTTGATAGCGTGTGGACGTCCAACACCATGTCGTCTACTGCTGGTTTCACCGTCATTCATCCACTTTGCATAAGTACTAACAACTGTAGGTCGCGAACAACCACGAGTCGTGCAGTTTCGGAAATACTTGTTGCGAACCTTCGAGCCATTACAATCTGCCCTCTATCAAAGTCGCTTAGATCCGCAGCCTTTCCCATCACACACAAAAGTAAGTGAAAGAATAATTCTTCAGACTCTCCAGCAGCAGTTAACCCTCGAGAACTCGCACCGGGTATGACATACCCGATCCATTTTCATTAAATGTTTTTGTTACTTTCTTATTATCGGATTTGGCCGGAATTTCGTGTAGCTGTACTCAAGGTCACATTCTTTCAGCGGGGTAAAAACTAGGTCTGCTCTAAAAATAGATTTTGAGATAAAGCTCTCGGGGGGGGGGGGTACGTCATACCCGTGCTAGTCCTCGCGTGAGTGAGATTTTTTCTGCCAGTTTAGTGCATCATGGCGCGCTATTTGAATTACGACGAGGAAATGAAACAATTGCGACACCATTTAGAGGCAGTTTCTAGTGATGATGAACCTTTATCCGAAGATAGTGATGACTCTGAGGATGGAGAATACTGCAGCAATCACGATTCTTCTACTGAAATTGAGACAGAAACAGAAGATGAAAATTCACTGTCAACAGCCGATTTTTATATTGGTAAAGATAAAGTTACAAAATGGCTGAAGAAAAAATACCGTCAAAATGTAAGGACGCCTTCAAGGAATATAATTAGTTTATGTGTCAAAAATGGGAAAAATGTCTCTGTGTTGAACATCAGTATGTAGTTTGTCAAAATTGTCTTTAAAAAATGTAAGTATTACTCAAATTCACTAAAATTCTTTAATTTATTATTTTATGTTCTTTAATTATGTAAGGTTTGCATATCAACAATATTAATTGATATTTAAATAGCAGAAATGAACCGGGTATGAGATACCCGGTGCGAGTTCTCGTGTTCGAAATTGGGCGCGAGTGCTCCCGGGTTAAATACCACTTCCACCTAATGACGTGCCTTCCACGTCATCCAGGCGAATTCATTGCAAAATGTAGGGGTGGTCATAATGTTTTGGCTCTTCAGTGCATATCAATCAGAATCCCATTATTTTTCTAGCTGATGAAACATCTATTTATAACACATAGCTTTTAAAAATAAGCATATGTGTTAAAATTACCTTTATCACAAGTAATATAATATCATACTTACCTGCCATGATATGTTTACACTTCTCGAAGACAAAGGTGATATTTTCAAATATGTTGGTGGTTCACGTGGAGCTGCAAGAGATAAATCTCGTCACAGAACTAGTAACTACTTAATTATCAACAATTTTTTTTTTACAAATTGGAATGAAATGTATGACCCTAGTATCTAAAGATAGAATTCAGCCTAAAATACTTTGTCTAGATGATTTTTGCTATTCCATCTCTCCAGTAAAATTTAAACGACAGTTATGAGAAACGAACTTTTAGCAACTCTGCAACGAAATATAAGATGTGACACGTAAGCGTACTTTATTTAGTGAGATAAAGAAGGAAGATATTCAGGTCTCCTAAACTATGCAGAAACAAGAATAAATGACGTGTCACTCTGTGCTGCAAGGCTTTTTTTCGTGCCGTTAGCTGCTGTCAGTAAAGGGTATTTATTTAAAATCAATACACATGGATTAGAAATAAACTTCAAAGATAAGGATCTTTAAAAACAAACGAAATATTTTTTTAAGCATTCGATTTTTCAATATATCGCATTATTTCCGTTTAATATATTTTATTAATTTAACAGTTCTATAGATATTTGGTAAACATTCTGCTGATTTTAATGCTCTATATTACGCAATCAAGTATTTTTCTATGTTACATTGTGGTTTCTTTAGCATTCTACAACAAAATATCTCTCAATGTGTTTCACACTCCAAACAAAAATTTAGCTGTAAATAACAAACAAATATTAATATTTAATCAATAATTAATCGAATAGACAGCTTTTTTGCTTTTAGGTTTTTAAGTCAAAAACAAATACAATGCAAAATTTGAATATTTATTAAAACCATCTTAATTATAAATTTTTAAAAATTCCAATAATGCTGATATATATATATATATATATATATATATATATATATATATATATATATATATATATATATATGTGTGTGTGTGTACTAATAGCGCTGGAACATTATCTCTATAATTTTATACACATTTAATTTAGTTTGTAATATTTATATTGACTTATTTAAGAGTTTCTTGGGGAAATTCTGAATAGATCTGATACCCGTAATTTTTCACTTAAGATCTCAAGCAGTGCGATAATCAGTCAGAGTAATAAATAACTTGTTTGGATTAATGAGTACTATAAACTTTTTTAACTTCAAACCTTGTCGGAAGAGTGTTAACAAAGTTCGTGAGAAAATAATTGGTAAGCAGAAGGTGGAACACTACGACAACAAATAAGCCTAATAAATCTCTTGTTTCGTTAATGAGTATAAAACAAATTTCCTTAAAACAGGATGTTATGTGGGAAATTGTTATTAAGACACGAAGAGGGCTTTTAGATACTATCTCAATTAAAGATTTACTTACAGAATTTGATGGAAAACCGGCGCAAAAAATAAGAGACTGATTATGGGTATATTGTTAAATAAAAATAACAGAACTTTGATTAATTACATGCATATTCGAATGAGTTAACTATCAGTTACTACTAGTCTCACTAGTTTGAGAGATTTAAGAATATATTGGGTTGGCCGAAAAGTTCGTCCGAGTTCTAGTAGGACGGCTATAGTAGCGCTAAGTTGTCTTTCACATCATTCAAAATAATTTTGCTCGATTGTGTCGTGACAGCTATCATATCAGAGCGCATTTAAAACAAGAACTTCGGAACAGAAATCGGAATTTGTGCAGCCATTTTATTAATGAATATGGAAGAAAATGTACAACATTGATGTACTAATCGTTATAAATAATGCGTATTACGTATTATTATTTCAAGACAGGTAAAAACGCAAATAATACGCTAAGGAAATATTTGTGCACTGTGAGTTTTGGGAAGTTGGAATTCCGAAGTTGCTTGAAAGATTCCACAAGGTAGTGGAACAAAACGGTGAACATGTTGTCCAATAATATTATGGTAGCAAATTAAAAATGTGTCTTTTGATTATACTTAAGAACCGAACGAACTATTTGGCACACCTAATACAAAGCATGGATATCAGAAGGGGAATCTTGTGTTAAATACCTACTCCAGAATCACCAATTTAACAAAATTTTATTTTGGGGTATAAAAGCGAAAGGTCCGAGATTAAAGTAAAATTCGTGGTAGCTTTCAGATTCTTAAAATTATGGTGTTTTCATATTCAGTTTATCTTAAGAGTGAAAATTGGTAATGCTTTAGGAATTATAGAAAATGCTTTTAACAACTGTCTACAAAAGCCGATTAGACACTAAATCATAGCCTAAAAATAGAAGTAATGGTGTTTTCTAGAAAGCGCGCCCCTTTATAGAATACGTTTATTTCATAGTTTTAAGGAAACTGAAAGATTAAAATCAAGGTACATCTATTATTATCTTTCTATCTAAATATTAACTTAATAAATTTTTCAATAAAACTGTAGTTCAACGCGTGTCATGTTAAATATTTCACATAAATGTCGGCAGTTAAGATATGCATATTTCTAATAAGGTCTGGACCAGCCAGTTTTGGGAAGTTTGGTAATTCTGGAGTTAATATAATACTCGTGTTATTCAGATAGTATCCAAGTTGAAAACCAACTTATCCGTCAAACATTAAAAGAACATTGTCTCACTTATGTTGTTTTAGATAATATTTAGTAATTTGTATATATATATATATATATATATATATATATATATATATATATATATATATATAGATTGTTGATCCTCCTGTAAACTCGAAAACTTCTGTGTAGGTTTCCTGCGAATCTTTATTTAATTTTATAGTAAAAGATATCACGTTTGAAGTAAAGCATTTTAAAAAGGAGAATATTTACTCAAAAAGGGAAATACAGTATGTATCATACATAGATTATTGTATAATATGAGTGTAATACTGAATAATTTAATATACTATAAAAAATAAATTTATATTTTACCCCCATAAGTGTATCCAAGAAACTAATCAAAAATGAAGCGTTTAACTAGTAGTCGTACAGTAGTAAATTAAAAAAATGATATCATGAAATAAATATGAGCAAATTAAAGGATTATTGAAACGAATAGTTAAGAAAGTTTCGGCTCAATCTATTGAAAGTGATAAAGCATAACTCATATCTACTGCTGATAAAACACGAGAATTTTTTTATATTTCCATGCGTATTTGAATATATGGGAAAAGAATGAATGGAGAATGAAATTTGGGGTTGAATGATCGAAGATTTACGCTTTTTTGATTAGTAGACGAAATTGTCAATCTTTATCTGCGTAGGAAGTAACGACCATGTTTACAGCTTAACTCAGCCGAGAAAAGGATAAGGTAGGTGTTTAATTATCGATCGTGAAGTGTAACTTTAGTGCCCTTAAGAGAAATCTTGAGCACTTAAGGACACTAAAGTAAAACATGATTTGTCATTACATTAATGCAATAATGGGTAAAGAGTAAAGATGTGAAAAGTTATTAGAGATCCTTATTTATTAAAGACTCTTCCCGTATATTAACGTAATACCGTCATAAAAGAAATAATTAAATTTCACAGCTGAATGTATAATGAAATTGCACGTGAATATGTTTGGTACTGAATATTATTTAATTTATATTAATAAAATTAAAGTTTTCACAACAAGAATTATACATTGTATCCCGCTTAATGGAATGTATTAATATTCAGGAACAGAGAAGCAATAATATTTCCCCATTCCCTATAACATCTTATTAACATTCAAATTAATTTGCATGTATTAATGTAGAATTAAATATTGCAGTTGACGTTTCTTAGAGAGCTATTATTTATTTAATGAATAACGCAAACTCAATACATGATATATATGTATATAATTAATTAATATGTTATATATAACATCTGAATTCTGATCTTTAAATAAACCGTTTAGTTAAAAGCGTTAATTTGTGTTATGTGCATATTTTATAATGTATATAACTAGTTTTAAAGATTTTAATGTTATTTTATTCTATTATACTCTTCATACGAAGAACGATTAAAATTTCCCATACGAAGTCTATTAAAATGTTAAAAGATTTAAAATCATTCTTTTGTTATCATTATATAAATGAAGTTTTTGTATATAGTTTAATAAAATATTTATAATATTTTGAGAAAAAAACATTTAAAAAATCTATAAATTGTTATGTTAATAATTACATATGCATTCAATTTTTTGTTCAAAATACAAATTAAATTTTTCTGATTTTTAATTTGATTTTTTTTAATTGTAGAAAAATATGAACATGAATATATAACCTGTCTGGAAAATTTTATGAAACTTTAATATACGTTACATAAAAAGCAATGTTACTGTAATACAGTGGCAAATTTATTGCACAGTTATTCAGATGTGAATTTTGTTTTATTTACTTTGATTTAGAATTCCCTGTTTAAAATTATAACTTTTATTGACCTACCTATTTGATATTAAATTATATACTGAACATTTTCTTCCTTATCCTATTCAAAAATACTTAATGATTATAGTAACTGACAAAATAGCATTTAATCATAAAAATATTAATGTTCGGTGCAGTGATTCTTTGTGGAGCATCAGCACACATATTCTTCTTTATCTTACTGGAAAAAACTTAATGATTTTAGTGACAGACAAAATGGAATTTAATCGAAACAATGTCAATGTTCGGTGCAGTGATTCTGTGAAACATCAGCACACATATTCTTCCTTATCCTTCTCAAAAATACTTAATGATTTTAGTGACTGACAAAATGGAATTTAATCGAAACAATGTCAATGTTCGGTGCAATGATTCTTTGTGGAGCATCATCACACATAATCTTCCTCATCCTACTCAAATTTACTTAATGATTTTAGTGACTGACAAAAGGGAATTTAATCGAAACAATGTCAATATTCAGTGCAGTGATTCTTTAAGGAGCATCAGCACACATTTTTTCCCTTATCCTACTCAAAAGTACTTAATGAGTACTTGATGAGTACTTAAAGTACTCAAAAGTAGTGACTGTCAAAATGGCATTTAATCATAGCAATGCCAATGTTCGGTACAATGATGCTTAATGGAGCATCATCACACATATTCTTCCTTATCCTACTCAAAAATACTTAATGATTTTAGTGACTGACAGAATGGAATCTAATGTAAAAAATGTCAATGTTTAGTGCAATTATTCTTCGTGGAGCATCAGCGCATATATTCTTACTCATCCTACTCAAAAATATTTAATGATTTTAGTGACTGACAAAATGGCATTTAATCAAATTAATGTCAATGTTCGGTGCAGTGATTCTTTGTGAACACTGAACAGTGTTCACTTTGATTCTTTGTGTCTTGTGAACTGTGATTCTTTGTCTCACAGTGATTGTGTAATCACCGTGATCTTCGTTATCCTACTCAAAAATATTTAATGATTTTAGTGACCCAACTACCAAATTGAGAAAAAATAGATGATATTAAGTACAAATTTTATACTAAAAGGTGTACAACTAGTCACTCATCAGCATGTGATGGAATTACTATTAATGAATGTAAATAAAAATTTCTACAAAGTATGCATTTGTGACGACTAAACAACATTCTAAAGTTGTAATATCGGAAAAGCTGGAGAAAACTTAAGCCTTTTATATAACTGATTTTTTTTTACACAATTCAAAATTTAAAAAATATACATGTAATAACGATAATATACTCTGAAATTTTGAATTTAAATATTTTCATTACCAGTTTGAAATATCGTCAGGGCAATGCCAAATTAATTAAATCATTCCTCGAAAGACGATACTTTGAGAAAATCGATATAAAAATACATCAAACCATAATCCCATATGATCTTAACTATATAATTAAAGAATATCTTAAAAACTTACTTTACTGTTGAAACCTAGTTATGAATAATGAAGTAAAATAAAGTAAACAACTAAAATAACGCACAGAGGCGGAATAAAAACCATAGTAAAAAAATGTAATCTATTATTCTCAGCAAATAAAACAGAGAATATTTCGAAAAACAACTTAAGGAATTATAAGGAATTAAAAATATTCCTTATTTTTATAAAGAATTAAAAACATATACATTTTTTAATTACAGAAAATGCTTTTTAGAAAAGCTATAGAAAATGCAGATGCATATGATTATTCTATATTCAAAATTAAATTGTATAAACTCAAAAATGTATGTTTTAATACTAACTCGTGCAAAATATCTCTAATTAAATCTACAACAGATAACCAGATGTAATATAATACCTATTATAATATTCATCATGTAATAGTACTGTTTTGAATAGTGTTATCAGTGCAGGCCTGTTTTGAATAATGTTATCATCATTAATATATTTTAATCATGTAATAGTACTTTTCCTGTTTTTCAGTATCCTGAAGTTTTACACATTTTATTGAGGATAGTTTTAACCACCATACATCAGAACACAATTTTTTTACCCTAATCATAGTCTTATGATTACTGGATATCTAACTCTAATTTAGTACAAAACACTGAAAAACTGATGACTTTTGGTTCGAAATATAGATAACTTACTCATTAAAGTATTCATAGTGTAAAGAAAAATTTGAATCATGGATTTCAATAAGTTTATATCTTAAACTAATCTAAAATATAACGCACTGTATATATATATATATATATATATATATATATATATATATATATACAGATATATACAGAGGCTGTTCGCACATTTTTTAGACGATTTTGGTAAGCGGTAATAAAAAATCGTTTGCTGCAAAAGAAATAATTGCAATTGTACTATGTTTTTAAAAGTCAAAATTATCGTCTGCGGCTTGAAAGTTTTGTTTTTATTCAAAATGGCGTTTTTAACAAAGCAGTGGTTAGAAGGCTACATTTATGCTCTTTCCGAAGAGAAATATGCATACTCCATTATTCAAAAACGATGTGAGAGTCATGGTTTTAGGATATCTAAAGCGTCGATAGGTAATATCGTCAACAAGAAAGGAAAAAAACGTCAAATTGCAGCCTCAAGTGGGACAAAATTTCCAAACAAGTATCCAAGGAAAAAACGGACATCTTCGACTATTGCAAAGGTACGTTGTTTAATGTTAAAAGAAAATCCCCCTAGTCAAAGGACAGTTGCAAAATCATTAAAATGCTCGGTGTCCACTGTAAACAAAATGATAAACGTTGATTTAAATCTTAAGAAAGCGAAAAAACGCAATGTGCACCGTCTTCTTCCAAATCATATCGCTGAACGCAGGACACGCTGCAGAATTCTATATGAGAAACACTTATCCAAAGAAAAATGGAAAACAATTATCACAATAGATGAATAATGGGTGTATTTAAATGATTGCAACAAAAAAAGAGCCATTTATTATCATAAAAGGGGAGAAAAAAATTAAGTAAATGGTTCAAAGAATCGAAAGTTTTTCTAAGGGATTCATGATTGTTGCTGGTTTTTCTTATAATGGCAAGTTAAAAATAAAGAGAGTGAGAAAAAATATCAAGATTAACTCCAAATACTATCAAGATTAACTCCAAATACTATCAAGAACATATTTTATCTCCAATTTTTCTGAATGAAATACTATCGCTTTACCCACAGTGCCATCAATCTGTGAGACTCCATCAGGACAAAGCTAGCAGTCACACATAAAAACCCACTGTAAATTTCTTAAAAGAAATGGAACAAAAAACTGGTATCAAGGCCATACCCTTCACTGATATCCCTACTAAATCTCTCGATGTATCACCTATGGATTTTTGTGCTTTCGGACTTTTAAAATCTGCATTATCCAAACGTCGTCCCAAAATCCTTACAGGACTCTGGAAATCTGTTCAGGAGGAATGGGATAGAATTTCTCTTCTGACACTTCAAAAGGCATTATTATCCTGGAAATTGCGGTGTCGAAAGATAGTTCAGAATAAGGGAAGTCAAATAGAACATTTAAAACACAAGCATTTTATGTAATTTAGTTTTGTGAATACAATATACATTGTCTAAAAAATGTGTGAACAGCCTCTGTATATATATAAATACACACAGTCGAACTCACTGGTATAGCGAAAAAAATTTTTTGTCCCGCCGTTTCCTATTGTACGTAATTTAATTAGTAGTGTGTCAGTTTAATGTAATCGGTTTTAGTCGATTCAATTCATTAATGTTCATTTTTAATAGATTTTATCATTTTAAAGTACATTATTATTGAATACACATTGCAACTAATGAGTGATACATTTCGTGAACTCTAGCATTTTTCTTAACGGTTCGGATATAGCGAACCACCGGATAAAGAGAACAAAACCTTTGGTCCCTTGAAGTTCGTTATAACGGGGTTCGACTGTATATATATATATATATATATATATATATATATATATATATATATATATATATATATTTATACAAGTAAACCCTTTTTATATTTTAAAAATATGAAATTACGAATACACAATGCATTAAAAATGCAAGACGGTATCTCCACAAAATGGAGCAAAAATGTTTTCATTACTTACTTTTTCATCTCTCTTTTTTTCGTTATGAGCTCGATCTCTCCCTTTACTTAACATGATTAAAACATGCTCTCGGATTTCAAATTTACTCCAAGCAGCTGAATTAATGCAGTGTTTTATAATTAGATGCAGGTGACGAGTTTGAAGCATATGAATTTCCGTTTTGAAAAGTGCTCAGGAAGTGAGAGATGTTTTTAGAAAAAGCTTTTAATTTTTTTCTTTTCTCTCCACTTCCCTTTTCGCAAGGTGTGAAGGTTATTTATGTTAATATCTTGTAACCTCAAAAACTGGAAATAGAAGAATGCTGGAAAGAAAAATTGCTGGAGGCATTTTGGAATCCCGACTTTTTTATAGAAATTGAAGCTAATACGAAAAATGATTTTGGTTTGTTTTTTAAAGAAGAGAGTGTTCTAATGAAAAAGGGTTAGAATAACATATCCTTGCATTTAATATACAGAATTTACTGAACATGTTACGCCATATTTAATTGTTTTATGATTTAGCAATAGATATGAAGTCCTGAGAATGGCCCTGCAAAAAATACATGCTGAAGAGTCTTTCTTATGAAGCAAAATTATGTTCCGTTTATCTTTTCCATGAATGTCACATGAAAGAAAATTTTATTTGACTCATATTTTACTGAATCACAGGTCTTACTCTAATGTTCCAATTTATTTAGGCATTCATAATTGTTTCACAAAATAATAGTTCTAAAGGTAAAGTTCTCTAGTTGTATTTCGTAAACATTTCTTAGCATTTATTCAGTGCAGGAATTCCTTTTCACTGAACTTTAGTATCACTGCCGAGAAAAATGGAAACACTCTGTAACTTTGCTCCAAAGCTTAGTATATTATTTTACCCATTAAAACTCGCGTTCTTTCGTAAATTTACAGTTTCTCGCATTTTATGTATCACATTTTCAAAAGAGCAATGTTTTAAAACATTCCTTGCAAAGGCTGAAACTTGCTGCATATATATATCAAACTAAAAGAAACCTTGGGAAGCACATCAAAGACATTCAGTGTTATTAACAATTAAAGACATCTCGTAGTTCATGACTGTGTGAATTAAATTACCAGGAAAACTTTGATATATACGCTTACAATTTACATTTGCTTTATGTTCAATGATTTCTACTGATATCACTTGACTGGAAAGGTGTCTGTGCTTAAATGTTTAACTTTATTATTTTACTTAATATATTTTCATTAACTTGCTCTGAATTTAAAAAAAAATCATATGTTTATTTTCCATATTTTTCAGCTCTTATTTGTTTAATTTCATGTTTTATCCATTCTTTAGAGTTTTACATTGACTTGCTTTCACATTATATTCGTCTCTGCGAGACACGGACGCGTTATATTGTGTAATTTCTATCTATTTAGCATTTTTGTAACTTTTGCCATTGATAAAACCTTTAACATTAGAAGTTGTCCTTCAGTTTTCCTGTGTAACACATTGTTATATTCAAGAAATAGGTGATTTTGTATTTTATTTTCGCTGTATCCCCTGCCCAAAATGTTCATCTAATATTCACCAGCTTTACCAAAAGATCTACTATAGTTAGTCGAAAATTGAGTGATAGTTTCGAGAAAAGACTTTTAGAGATTTAAAGATTTTTTAAAATTTTATTAATATTTTAATATTGATAATGATCTATTTAAAGTTATTAGTATTATTATTAATATTTTCAAAATTTTATTAATATTTTTTATTAAGTGTCTATTTGCATCTTGTTACTTTATGTTCTCCATCTGCTTATCCTAATTCTTGGAGACCTCTGATGGCGTCTGACCACTGATGTAGTAAATACGGTATAATTCTGTCAGAAGGAGTATGAATACTTAGTAACAGTTAATGTACACAGAGGTTTACACAGAGGTTTTTCCTAGGAAATATTTTATTGTGAGGGAAATAGTAATATTTTGATGTATTATTAGTATTCAAGAAAAAACACCTTGCCATAAATTTGAAATTTAATTTACCTTCTTCCTCCTTTTTTTCCCATTTTATTGTTTCTACATTTCAACTTCTGCTTAAAAGTGTTTACGACATTCTTGCGAAATTTTTATGATCCGCATTACCTTGAGAAATTCTGCAGTACGCAGTGAAATATTCTTGCTTTGTGATATAAGTGAATTCGGTTTTTGCAATTTTCTATTACAAAATCTCCCTTTTCATATTTTTAACATTTCGGGATACTGCCGATGTTTATTTGCATTTTATTTCGAACAACGAGTAGAAAAGTCATTCAAAACGTATAAATGAGTTTCTTTCTTATACAACTTCTACCAGGCAAATACACAAAGTGAAAAAAATTAATAAATCAACCACCGTGTTAGAGATTTTCATCTTTTAATTTGGGATCAACGAATACCCAAAATAAAAGATTGAAAATAACATAATTAATCTAATAAAAATTTTAAATTAAAAGTCACTGACCTAATGCAAATATTTTTAACTAGTAAAATATAAATAATTTAGCAGAGAAAGATATTAAATAACAGGAATAAAGCAATTAGAGTCAAACGAAATAAACAGAAATACTGCACTTAGAGCTAAATGCACTATAAATGCAAGATTCTGTAGCAGTATAAAAACTAAACCATACAACGAGGAAACCGATTGGTCCCTTCATCAGGAGGCCTAATCTAATCAGTTACCTCAAGGGAGAACTTTCTGAATAGGATGCAGGTCTAACCAAAAGAAATCCCAAGGCCCCGAGATCCCTATGGAAACAGATTCTCTCATTGCATTACTGTCATTGCATTATTCCTGTTATTTACTGACATTGCATTCTTCCTGTTATTTACTGTCATTGCATTCTTCCTGTTATTTAATATATTTCTCTGTTGAATTATTTATATTTTACTAGTTATAATTGTCTGTGTTTTTAGTATGAGGATTTGTTGCAACTCCGCAATCTTTTATTGAAAAGTTTTAAAATAATTTAACGCTAGTGCAGTTTTTCTATTAATTTCGGTCGGCGGTCTATGCCTTCTTTGTGAATATTAATTTCTTATTTCGTGTTGAATTATTTACAATGCATTAGTTATCTATTGCAAATAACACATAGATTGGCATAATAAAAAAAATCAGTATAAAACTCCTTTCTACATAAAATTCGGAAATTTTATATTCAGTACCAAAATAAAATTATCATATAATTATAGCTCTACATAAATAATATAATTCAGAGTACACTTAAAGGAGTAACTAATTAAAAAAATCGCTTCATGGAAATTATTCACTGGATTTTAAGCATGCTGGATAATCATGAATTTTGTTACATATTTTTCAAATACATTTCCCTCAACATTTATAAAAGTAATTCAATAAATGAATATTTTTAAACACATATATAATACTCAATATATGGATGTTTTACTAACGGATATCACATTTCTTTAAAGCCATTTATATCAAATATTAGATTCATAAAAATTAAGAGTTCACTTTTGAGACTTAAAAATTATATTGCTACTAGCACCTAAGTCTCTATACCTACGTTCTTCCAGAGTCGTTATAGCAACTTCAGCACCATATTGACTTTCACCCAAGGCATTCATGCATTTCACCCTGAAGAAATACCTGGTTTTGGGTTTGAGGCCTCTTACTGTTAAAGAGCGTTCACTTCCATGCACTGTCAGGGGGCCACCGGCTGACTGACCTGGGTTAAAAATACATGAAATAAAATATTAGTCCGTGTTCACAATGTGCTCATGAATATTCTTCATTTCAGAATATATGCTGGGATTTCAGCAACCATTAATGATATTGTTACTAGATTTTAGCCATGTCTTAAATTTCACACTTTTCAATTTCAAAGCGATATAAAGAAATCATGACTTGCTAGCAAATTTACTACTTATCTGAATATCTCGAATATAAAGAAGTATATCAAAAAATAACATTACAAAACTGACTTTGTATATTAGTATAATTTTGTGGCTTGGTTCTAAAGGGCCAATGGCATTCTTGTTTTCAGATTTTGATTTATTTATATCAAAAGTTCCCATTTTAGAAAATCTTTAATCCTAAAATGGCCAATGTCAGATAACAAAATTCGCCAATGTCATTTAAGATGCAGTATCTTTAGAGCCTAAAGGGCCAAAGTTCCTATAAAATAGTAACAGATGAACACTTTTAATATGATAAAAATAATGTTTTTTACACTAACAATGAGCAAGAAAATAATAATAATGTGACGCGCAGTGTAAGAAAGATATAACATTCAGCAACATGTTCAATATCTTTGAATGTCCTAACAATTTTGACATTGGCTCTTTCAGAAGCAAGCCACAAATTTATATTGGTACATTCATCAGGATGTTTTGTTTGTTACTATACATTACTTTTAACCCTTCAGCGGGCGTGCCCGTGTACAAAGAGCGACATTTTCATAATTTTGAATGGTTTGTTTTTGCATGTAAGGTTTTAATGTTCTATGCAGTTTCTATTTATAGCTACATCCTCTCTAATGCAGGTCTGATTTTCTGACTCCTTTCCATTCATAGTCATTTGCATTCCTTTCCATTCATAGTCAGTTATCATTTAACCCTGGTAAACCAGCGATTTTGCTGGATTACAATACGAAAAAAGTAGGAACTGATGTAGTCTATCAAATGTGCATCGATTACACGGTATCCCTCATATCACGAAGATGAACAATCTCTTTGTTTTCAAGGTTTTTGGACATAGTTGGAATCAATTCGCAAGTTGTCCTTACATCCAATAAACCGGGGAGTTTTGAAACGACGCGATTGTATCTACATTATTTGCCCTTTAATTATAAATTTATCTTAATGTTATCAACTTTTTATATCTTTTCATAAAACGCAGAATTATTATTTTCAGTTTGAAAAAAAAGAGTTTATTACAAAAAGAATAATGAAGTTTGAATGAGACGTTGCACTTTGTGTGACGCTCGCATGCTGTTGTCCCAAAAATTGGCACGCCCTCTAAAGGGTAAAAGTTGGTTTAAGTATTGCAAGATAAATAAATAGATAAATAATCGTACTTAAATAATGAAAGTTGATAATTTGGATTGCATTATTGTATTCAATATGCACAGCAGTTAGGTGACAATGGTGAATTTGAAATACTGCCGATCCATTCACTGTTATCTTTGCGCCCAGGTTCTAACTGATGAAAACAAGCATGGAACACGCTCTCCTTGAGGAATCACTAAAGCACATATGTACATCCCCAACTAATATATAAATTTATGTATAGAAAATACTTGCATATCCTCTATGAAGGAAACATATACATCTCAAATTAGAGATATTTGCATTTACGATATTTGCATCAGCATAATATATACTGCTCGTAGTATGTACATCACTGAGGAGGGGTCCTCGTAATGACCCTACCTACGAGGACATGTTCCATGCATTTTTTTATATTCAAGATCTTTAAATTTTGTGTCGCAATTCGTGATAGTTGATAGTTCTTTCTGATATGGGGTGGGAAACTGCACTTTGTCCTTCACTGGTAAGAATTTTGTGAAATTCCACTTCTGAAATTGTCTTCTTTCCAGCGTACGTATTTATTATGCCTTCTGTGGCACTCATAAAAATAAAGATCCTCAGGTCCATGTCTGGTGCATAAGCTGGAGATTTATGTATTTCCTGCTTATGGAATTTGCAGTTGCGGCTTCTTTTTCCAGTTTGTCATGTAGGCAAGTAAGAAATCATTTAAACAAGGAAATACAAAAAGTTGTGTATAGATAAGTTCTATGAAAGTTTTATTGGAAGCACATTGCAAATTTTAATGACAAATGACATGATAGTATGAGTTATGTTTCTGGAACAGAAGACTTTGCTTGTTTCAAGACTTTGCAATTACCAGCATAATCCCAGGTTTATAGTCTCAGTGGAATTGTTTGCTAGCAAGAAGAGTAGTATAACAAAGCCTGTTGAGGCTATTGTTTGCGACATTATTTTTTAAGTGTAGTTTGACAACTAGTGATTCAAATACTGAGAATCTCAAGTTGTATAATAAATATAATGTTTGTTAAGCATGGTATGTCTTTCATAAGAGCATAACCCCACTATTCAGTGTCGAAAAAACTGTTTATTTGTATATTCCTTTCTACTTGTTTATTGGAGGTTATAAAAAATGTCCTTTATGATCTTCCAAACACGTCAATGTATTGCTCTAAGTTCCTTCAATATAATTTTAATTATATTCAACAGCAAGAAATCCCTTTTATGATGCTGTTAATGGGCTGCATAACCCCAGAATAAAATAAATTAAGTTAACGAAACATTATTCAAGCAATGTACTTATTAAATCTTCAAAAAATTCATCAATGCACTTAGAACCGAAGAACATGTATCAGAACATAGAAAAAAAAAACGGTCTGATTCAAATAAATGGGCTGTCTTCTTGAATATGCATATTTGGGAGTAAAAACAAAGAAAAAACTGTTATTTATGCAAGACTAAGACATCAAAATTAAAAGTATGGTAGCAAATTCATCAAATGAATATATTTTTCTTACATAATTAATCTTAAGTAGATATAACATACACAAATTAAAGTGCTAAAAGCAAGCGCTATTATGAATAATGTTTCTTGCATCCAGATGCACATACAGAGCATTCAGACTTATGCATTTGATGGAACTTTCCGCAGCTAAACACAAAATGTATAGAATTCTAGCTCATTTTTAGCTTCGTATCGAATAAAAGCCAGAACTATTTAATTCTAAGGAAGTTAATCTGACACAAAACCAGTGATATTATACACTCCACCCATCTTCTCTAATACGACCTTTCACAGGAAGGTCGAAGAAGAGTGTCATTGGCTTTTCAACCTTTTCAAATAAGGAGTGGTCTCTGACATTATCATTTCTTTTTTTGTGGAAAGTGGCGATTCCATTAAATGCAATCACTTACTGTCAACACTTGAGATTTTATTTATCTTGATAGAAACACATCCACTCTGCGGCCAAGATCAATAATGGTTCAAGACAGATTCTAGATACTTATAAAAATATCCGTTTTCTTTAAAAATATATAATGTCAGGAAAGTGAAAGATATGTTTGAGAATATCGTGTGTTGAATCTACTCAGTCAATATCCAATACTTAAAGATGTCTTTGAAGTAAATATTTAAACATCTAGAAAATCCATTATTCATGTAAACGTTTCTTATGTATGTTTCCTTTATAAAAAATTTAAATTCTTCGCATAAAGTCGTCTCGAACTAGAAATATTTCGAAATTATAGCGAAACTCATAGTTGTTTTTTTAAATACATATCTCTAAAAATACGTTAAAAGTTGGAGCAAACATTTTTTTAAAACTTCAATCATTATAAAGGAAAAAATATATATTAATGAGAATTTTACAAGTAAAAATGTAATTGATGAAAAACTAGAAAAAGTCATTTGCTAAATGTTAGATATCATTGATTTTTTACTAATTAAAAGCTTTATTCTTTCCCTTGCTTAGCAGGATCTCATTAGCGTTTTTTTTTCTGAAAATGTTTATTTTTGTAAATATATTAATGACTTTATTTTTTGACCATTTGAATTAAATTATTAAATAAAGTATATCAGAAACTTTTCACAAAGAAAAACAAAATTCATTTCCTAAATAAAAATATAATTTGTTCATTTTAATATCTCTTTGGATTAAAAATATTAAATGTGAAGTTGTTAGTTTATCGCAAAAAAAAAAGTATTAATTAGTTATCAAAGAGTAAAGAATGTTGTAGCAATTTTATCTGTTGTTCATGTCGTTTTTATGCATATCATTGTATGTAAATATCCCTCTCAAAAAATATCTTAAAAATGTAAAAAAAAGGAAATATCTTATCTCCATGCAGAATCTAAAGTATGAATTATAGTTATTAATAAAAAAATGTACTGTAATGAAAGTTTCCAAAGACAAGATATTATGTATCTGAAAAATGAACAACTTTAAATCTAAACATTTCCAATTTTAATATTACATTCATTATAAGCCGAAACTGACAACTAGTACAGAAAAAAGAGTAAATTATTTTTCTAAATTTTAGCGAAATTAATATTTATTTTATGTAAGTGGTACAAAAATAGATAGAAGAAATTGTTGGAATTCAAACAGGTAAACACTCTGATTGGATGGGACGTTATCCGCCTGTTACGCCATTCAAGCGTGCCAAATAAACTCTTGAAAGTGAAGACATTAATGTCAATTAGCAAGAATTTTTAATGCATTTAAGATTTAACGCATTTGCACTTAAATTAACTTGTATAACGCGATTTGTATAATCAGTAAATCTGGAATTCAGTACAACTTCCATGTAATTTAATGTGATTTTAATCAAAATTATTATAAATTCCCTGCTTTACATTTAAAATTGTGTAAGTTACTTCCCGTATACATATGAACTAAATTTTCAAGAGGAAATATCTTTTATATGCTTCCATAATATTTTTTAATAATTTAGATAAATATTATCATATCACTTTTTGCGTGATAATTATAAATATAGGAACTCCCTTCAAACTTTTACGGGATTTGGAGAAAACTTACTAGACACGGGAAATTAATAAAAATTAAAAATGATGATTTAAATTTTCTGCTCTATAATGCATCTCTTTACATCAGTAACTATTTATTACTATGAAATATTTTAGTACATTTTAGAGTAATTTTAAAAATTACATTTATAATTTCCTTTAAAATTAATTTATAAATAAAAAATATAAAAGAACATTAATTAATTGCAACAAATCTAAAATAAAGCTATTAATTGTTAGTTTATCAAACAATAACAAGTTTAATCTTTTACTTTACTTGAACAATAACAATCACTTTTTTTCCCTCATGCGGCAAACTATTTACTTTTCGTTTCTCCCCTTCACGGTCAAATTTAGATAACTTTTGCTGTGTAAGCACTACACTAAAAAATTGATAACGTTAATGCAGCACAAAGTTTTTTATTTAGAGCTCTGCTCCACACAGGAAATACAACACTGCATTTTTTTTTGTCTCAGAAAAAAAATAAGCTTCTGTGATCACGTTTCCAAGAAATTGCCACAATAATTAATATCAAGATGACAGTAAGTGTAACATAAATTCCGCTAACAAATTACTCGGCGAAATATGGCATGGTCTGGGAATTTAAATTATTTGAGAGGTGGAATCAAATGAAGAAAGTTCTCACGATGCGGAAAACTTGAAGGCTGGTTTATATGCATAGCAGCTGGGACCAAAAAAAATATTCGTTAAGACCAGGAAAACAAATCAAGCGGTTACGTATGAGACCAGTTCAATAGCATGTTGGTCAATGAATTAGTTTTTAAAATATTATAGAATTAGAAAATTATGAGCAGATGGATATTGAGCTGATTCTAACTACCTTTAAACCTTTTTAAAATGTCCATTTGCATCTTATATTCTCAGGTTTAGTTGGCTAATTAATGCATTTAGAATTTCTAGTAATTTAGAGACAACAATCGGCACTAACTAAGGGGTTAATCACAATGTTTATGAGGTCATCGCCAGGTGGTCTCATAACGGCTATATCGCTACTTGTAAGTATTTGAGGGTTTATTGTAAAAACTATTTAAAATGTGACATGTGAGACTGTTAAATTATATAATCGTAAATATAATTTTACTCACCGTTTGTTTGCCGCCAAACCACTGTGTACTCTGTAATGACAGAATTCCCATCAAAAGGCTTGTCCCAAGTCAATCGCACGCTTCGGCTTGATACGTCATGAACCTCTAAATTTTGAGGGGCGTCTGGAATATCTGAAGGCAGAATATAAAACACTTAAGAAAGAATCGATGAATATTTTTTTTCTTATTTGACCCATAGATTACATTTACGCGATGATTCTGAAACTCTCTTCTCTTATGCCTCAGTCACACACATCTGCACTGCACAGCGGGGCGGAGCGTAAAAAAAAAAGGTTTTCGATTTTGTTTTTGCCCTAGTGCGGAAAAGTTCGGTATTGGTGGGTAGGTCACGTATGCAAAGTTTTGGGAAAAGCAAAAAATATCTTCCGTCTCCATTTCGGCCGTGATTTTTAGCAGATTTTTACCATAGAGTTACAAATGCCTATTTCCACTGTTTTGTAGGCAACTCGTCATTTTGTTCTTAAATAAAATACAGAGGTAATTCGAAACTTAATACAGAAAGGCAGCAGCTGACACACTGCGTGCAGAAAGGTAAAGAAATATTTTGGCATGAAAACTTTTTCAACAACAACTTTACAAACGAAGATTAAAACCTTCGTGAAAGACTCACGGAAATTGTTCGACATTTCTTCATGTGTGTTTCTTTTAACAAATGTTCTTGCCCAAAGCATAATAGGATCCCTGAAATGGAAAGAACTTTTCTTATAGACCAACGGGCACTTAGACAAATGTCCGTAGGCATAGTTGACATAAAAGAAACTGATAGCTGAGGAAATGAGTCGATAGAAAGCCGAAAGAGACAGAAGCATTAAGTCTTAAAATAAACGTTTCGCCATCTGTTACTCCATGTAGGCTCATATTTCCTGATCCAGATTCTGACGTGGATCCACATAACTCCGACAGTGACGCAGATTACCTGAAGCCTTCCCCATCCACATTCAGGATGACTCAATCTGAAGGGAAAAAGACGTTACGATCAAGTCGATACCCAGCAGTAGCTACAGCTTGTGACAGAACCGGAGTTTCAGATCGGGCTGGAGCCATCATTGCAAGCACTGTTTTGGAAGATTTGGGGATGATTACCGAAACATACACTTTAATTGTAATTAATAGACATAAAAGAAGAAGAGAGAGGGAAAAAAATCGGAAAGAATATTAGCAAGGAAATGAAAGAGAGGTGGAACCACTGAAGAGACTTTATTTTGACGGAAGGAAGGACAAAACTCTAATGCAAGAAAGCGTAGGGGGAAAGATATACCAGAAAACAGTCCTGGAAGAACACGTTACAATGATTAAGGAACCTGGAAGTAAATACCTCGGACACATAGCACTAACCTCTTCATCGGCTTTGAGTATTTCTCAAATGATGCTGCAATTCATGGAGAATAAGAATATTGACATTCATCAACTAGTAGCAATAGGGTGCTATGGAACAGTCGGTAATACTGGCTATAAAATCGGCGTGATTCGCCTTTCTGGGGAAGCCATTGGGAAACCCTTGCAATGGTTTATCTGCCAGTTACACGCAAATGAGTTACCACTCCGACATTTAGTGCAGCATTTGGATGGTGGAACGAGTGGCCCAAATGCATTTTCTGGTCCTACTGGGAAAGCATCGGCAAATTGTAAAAACCTCCCAGTTGAGAGATTTGTAGAGATTTCGAGCGAATTTCCGAAAATCGACATAAAGTATCTTAGCACACACAAGTGATAGCTTTGGGATATTTGTCAAGCTGTCACAAATAGAAACTGCTCATCAAGTTTGTCACAAAAGCACCCTGGGAAAATGTCTCATGCACGTTGGATAACAACTGCAAATCGTATAAAGCGTTTATACATTAGCTCACCAGAGCCTTCAAACCAACTTCAAACCCTGGCAGAGTTCATCATGAAAGTGTACCCACTTATGTGGTTTACAGTTAAATTAAATGCATATTGCACATATGGTCCACGAAATTTGTGGAAGACAATAAACGTCTCACGCTATCTTAAAAACGATTTAAAGACTGTGGTCGATCCTATTATCCAGAGAAATGGCTATTTCGGCCACCCGGGAGCAATAATCTTGTCAGTTATCACAGACGACAGACAGTCCATTCTAGAACTTGGACTACGTAGGATTTTACGAGCAAGAAAGGGAAAAAAAGGAAGGAATCAGACACTACAACATTCCGTCACTCAACTTCGAGGAAGTTTCATATATAAACCTTACTGATTGGCAGAAATGTAATTTGACGGAATCCCCAATAACATCTTACTTGACAGAAGATGATTTGAGAAATTCGATTTCCAGTGTAGAGTCTGTAGCTCAGCACCTGGGAAGCCTAAAGTTTCCTTGCCACACCCAAAGTGTTGAATGTTTCGTGAAACTAGTAACAGGGGTTTCTGCGGCTGTGTGCGGGGAAAATAAGCGTGACGGTTTAGTTAGAACCCGAACAGAGTCGAGAAAAGCTATGCCATCATTTGAAATCAAATGCGAGTAGAGTAAATCCGGAATAACTGGAAGGGCAAAGGAGTTAAGTTCCGATATGGTTCTGTGGATGGGTGGGCATGGGTGGAACTCGCAATGCAGCCACCTCCCCGTGGTGAGTTCTGGGTTTTATTCCGAATTTTATTTCAGAAAAAGCGAAAAGCTGCATACAAAACAATGGAAATACACATTTTTAACTCTATGGTAAAAATCTGCTAAAAATCACGGCCAAAATGGAGACGGAAGATATTTTTTGTTTTTCCCAAAACTTTACATACGTGACCTACCCACCAGTACCCAACTTTTCCGCACTAGGGCAAAATCAAAATCGAAAACTTTATTTTTTTACGCTCCGCCCTACTGCACAGTTTACTGTGGGGAAACGAGTGATTTATGGAGACCGCTCCGCAGAGCGGCTTTCTAGCGATTCCTCGCCAAGGCGGATTTTTTCCGCAGATGATCAAAGGGATACGAGGGACCTTGGGGTCGGGGGTTGGGGGTGTTTTAAATGGGGGAATGTTTAGAAGATAGTCGTGTTCGGGTAGGGTCGATTAGTCACGGTCCTGGAGAGTGACATGTGTCCACAAGTGTCGGGGAGGGGGATACGTACAGCAGATGTGTGTGACTGAAGCATTACAAATTTTCAGAAATGTTTCCAACTTATAGAAATCAGGCCGAATGCAGAGAGTATTTCTAACTTATTTGGTTACTCCTATCCGATAAGTTAGAAACCCTTGTTTATCCATTTCTAATTTATAAAAACTGCCCCCAACAACACAATAATTACAAGATAAAAATAACTTTTATATACCATGTTTTTTTAATTTTCTGTTGAATCATATAAACTTGACAATTCTATGTATTAATAAATACTTTTTAAATTTTTTTTTATGAATTATCCCATCAACTTGAAAGAAAATGAAGTTAAGTTCATTGGAAGTTAACTTGCATATAATTTTTCATTCCCGTTTCGGCCAATAGATGGCTGCGCCAGTCTACAAAACAAAATTAACTGAAAATAACTGAAAATTAGTTTAATTCTGCTTAAAGATGGCTAAAAGTATTAAAAAAATGCATTGTCACAGTGTTCTCAGCTATTCTAAAAGTTTCAAATGTCTAGCCAGTCGAGAAGTTAGTTAAAAATCGATTTCAAGATTTGTACTTGACAAACACACACACAAACACACAAACAAGAAAGCAAGTTAATAAAAAAATGGTAAAAATAATGACTCCATCCTTCTACATTCATAAATATGTTTCTGATATTAAAATATCATGTTTAAATTTAAAACTGTAGTTTTGTTCTTTCAGCTATCTAGTTTTTACCTTGAGATTAATTTACAAGTTCAGTTACTATTTATTAAAGACACATTAATACACCTAAAAATCCAAATTAATGAAGTTTCTCGAAAAGTTATTAAATATTGAAATAAAACAAGTGATAACATACAAAACATGGAATTATCCGTTTACATTCAAATTTTTAAAAATTTCAATACCCTTGAAGGAGCTGCAGATGAGGATAAGGTATTGGTATTGTGGATTTCAAAAAGAAAAAAAAAAGTGAGGTTATTGTTGCTAGGAAAATGAACACTGTATTGGTACCCACTAGTGCCTGAACAATAGTTTAATTTGAAGGTATTTTTATAGGTGGGTAAAATTGCATAGACCTGAAATATAAATATTATTCGATAGACCTATTTTCAGTATATATAAACCACATTTTTGTCGATTCTTGATGCATGGTGCTATAAATGCAAAACACTTCACTTTCTAGAATATGCAGTTTGTAAAGATTGGTTTGAAAACTGAAAAATATTTATCGACCAAAAAAGATCGAAAGTTTATAAGTGTGCCATGCTCTTCCTTTATTCATTAAGGGGGACACATTTAATTTTTTTTTATTTATTGAGTTAAAATTTTGAATTTATTTTATGTTTAACGATGTAATTTGTAAACAAAATCATATCATAAAATTTATCAGAAAGTTTTAAAAAATTTAAATTTAATTTTTTTTTAATTTGGGGTAGTTTAAAGTTGTTATTACTCAAAATATTATTAGTAGAATTTCAAATTTTTTTCACTTAATTAAACAGAAATATGAAACTTTTAATTTTGATTCAGCATTTTTAAGATACTGATTTTTAAAAAAAATATCTAGAAAAAAATTTAAAAAGAAAGATGTAACTTATTTTTAAAAAATCATGTTTTCAAAATTTTTTGAACATATTTTTTTACGAATTTGCTGAATCAAAATTAAAGTAAATTAATTGAAAAAGATATCTTCCAACTTTGAACAATTTATCTTTAACGGTTCTTGACTTATATTACTTATATACAGTTTAAAAACGAAATATGGTGAAAAAATCCATCATCTAGAAAAACGTTTTTAAAGGTTTGAACAAAGACTGGCTTCTATTAGAACGTTGCAAAACAAAAAATTAATATATCCTGTTCTAATTAAGAAAGAAACAGAGTTTAAACGTAATTTTAAGCGGAAAAAAAACAGAAAAAACTTAATGCAATAAATTTTTTTCGAAAATTTGAAAAATTTTGTGTCCTGGACCCCCTTAAAATTATCAAAATCTATCTCACATTTTTGATAATTACGAATATTTCTTTTAAGTCCAGAGCTTTGTTTAACAGTTGACACAGATTTTTGAGACACATTTTGTATTACTGAGAAAATTCCAGGTATTAAATAAATTTCGCTCGAGGTCCTCTTTTCTCTAGCTTATATAGAATGTAATTTCTCGCTGCCAAAGAAAATTGAAAAGTTTACTTTTTCAGTATAATGGAACAACGTAGATAAGCTCCAACGTATTTATAAAATATTTTCAAAAATTTCGTAGGCGGAATTTAGAGAAATTCAAGGCTTTACATATCACGTCACTCGGATAGGAATAAGTAAAGAATTTTACACAAACAGGGGTCTTTAATGTCCGAGGCATATTACATGTTAAAACAGATCCAGGTTGTAATAAATTCTCTGTTATATATCTGAGATTTTGCCATTCTTACAGTTTAGTACATTATGACTTGTACCAATTATGTTTGCAAAACGTCATACTTACCTTTCACCGTTATTTGAATGTTCATTGTGTCTTCACCAAAATCATTTATAGCCGTACACATAAATAAAGATGAATCCTTCCTTTCAGTTTTCTCAATCGTTAGAGTAGCTTTAATACCATAATCTACTTCTTCAATATTCTGCGAGTATCTACAGACAGACAAATAAATTCACATTATTTTAAAAACATCATGCCTTTTTATTGTATACTAGGTGAATGCTGATACGGAGTACATTCAAATTGAACACAAGGGTCAATGTAAGCAATTAATGCCTATATATATTTATATATATATATATATATATATATATATATATATATAATTCTTATAAACTCCCATCTCAATTAGTCTAGTGGTTATATTTTATCTTTTACCATATTTAAATTTTTTTTTTGTCAATTTATTTCGTTGTTATGCACGTGACGCAAAATTAATGTGAAGTATCACAAAAAGAAAAGAAACCAAGTGACCAGCCTTTAGTAAATTAAGTTCTAAAAATTAATCTTGAAAAATTCACCAAAAATCAGAGAATGGAGGTAAATATTCGAAAAAAATTCATTTTAAAGGAATTTTTATGATATTTCTCGTGATATAAATTTCATAACCCTCAGATTATTATTTTAAATGCAAACTTTAAAAAAAGTTACAAAAATAGCTTAAAAATTTAATTTGAATAAATCTACAAATTTTTAAAAAATCTTTCTTAGTGCACCCCTACACTATAAGAATAATCGCCATGTAAAATTTCAGCCCTTTAGGTTCAGCGGTTTCGTCTGTGCGTTATCTGTCAGCCAGTCAGTCACGAAACTGTTTTATATATATACCTGTATATATTTAAACCAAAGAATAAACCATTTTATTTTAAAATATGTCGTTACAAAGAAAGATTTCTCAAAGTTTGAACGCGACACGAGGGAAGTAATAAAAAGTGATGTGATACTGTGCAAAAATCTTCCTACTCACACTTTTTCGTTCACAAATCCTTTCTAAATTTACATATCTTATATTTCGCTCTACCATGATTAAAATGGTAAGAAACCACTAAGGGGTGTGATTCAATTTAACTAATAGAGTAGCAAACATTGTAATGTTGATTAGGCACACGCATATAACCTAGATCTCAACAATTTTAAATTAGAGCACGCATGTTATAAATTAAATGGTGAATACATTTATACCATTTACCCTATGCTAATTGTGTTCACTTTTCTCAATACTTGCTTATTAGAAGATATGTTGTTACTGTAAATTTGAAATAAACTCTCGAAGTTAACCAATTCTGTAGGGTGTGCAATGCGACTATCTGTAAAACTATGAGTTACCTCAGAAGCAAAAGTTTTAAGACTAGTAGTTTATCTCTGGCTTAATATATGTGTGGTTCGTATCATTTACATTTAGATGTCTGAGTTTCCCTCACCTGAGCACTCAAGAGAATATTTTTAGACTGTAGCCCCAAAATACGATATTAGAATTTGAATTTCCAGAGAAATTAAAACTTTGAACTTATTATTACTACAGACTTCATTTCCTGTCAAATGATTTCTGAACCATTTGTTGTTATCTGTAGCTATTCAATCATGAATAATGAAATCGGGATCATTCATCATAAAAACATAGCCGACATATTGTGACAGCTTACAAATTATACCAGTTCGTACCCGTGAAAACATGACGGCTGAATAATAAATAGATGCACTAATACACAAATTATACCCAACACATCATTGCCAAATGTTGAAAATCATAATATTCAGAATGGAGAAATACACTTTAAAAAGTAATATTGAACCCAATAGAAAGAAATATGGTTATCCAATGACAAACTAAAAACTTCGTATGTGTACTCAGTAACTCTGCAACTCAGTAAAATGTTGAAAATCATTATATTAAGAATAACGATGTAAGCATTAACATTCCTCGGATTAAACAAACTAACATCATTTTGCGGTCTCTTGCTTAGTAAGTATCTAAAGCTAGATTAAACCATTCCACTGAGCATGTGCAGAAACAAATTAATGCGTTTATGCAGTGTCGTGCTTAGTGAGTATCTAAAACCAGATTTAAACATGTCAATGAACATGCGCAGAAAGCAATTTTTAATTGTAAATTATCACTAGTTAATAGACATTGTAGTTACGAAATCCAAATTCATACAGTTACAAAATCCAAACGCATCTACAGATTAAAATATTTCGTTTAAAACCCAAATGAATTCAATTGATGCAGTAATTTTCTCACACCGACTGCCCAAAGAATCGGCTTAGCAACAAAAAAGCTACGACACCATGCACTAAAATTGTGGCAATTCTGTAAATGACATAAGCAGTTTCAGAAGATATCGCTATCCTTTTCAACTCATCTACTACCACTAAAAATGCATACCCTCGATTGGAATATCAGATCACGGAACAATTTTTATTTCATGGACTGCAAGCCCTACTGTACACTAGGATGGATCGAAAAAACTTTTTTTATTATTTTTCTTTCCTGTATCATCAATCATTGATCCATGGCCCAAAATGCAAAAGTGCAAAATTTCAACCTGTTTTGATAATATCTCCAGGTGGCGCACTAAAATCGAATTTTTGCACAGTAGTATGAAAACGCGACATCTAAAAACGTTGTAATAAAACTCAATTATATATTTTTATTTTATTTTATTTCTTACGCTAATTAAACATATTATATTAAAAAAACATTTAAGCAATAGACTCCTTCTTAATGTGTAAGTGTCCTTTTCAGAAGTTTTTTGGACTTTCTTTTTAGTAAAAATATTGAGATTTTGTCTCAAAAGGTCGCAAGTTTTACCTAGCTTTTATCTTGGTTCTTATATAACCGTGTCTTGCCTCTGAATCACAAACAGATAATGCAGCCTTAGTTACTAGCTTTGCACACCGTTCTACTGACTGAGTGTGACTAGGGAACTTCTCAAGATAAAGTCTATGATTGTCTCCTGAAGTAATCATAGTCTTTATTTCTGTATCACTGTATTTCATCTCATTGGTGGTTCGGCAACATTTTCTTTCCACCAATTTATCAAATAGTAAAAATGCGATGCCTTGATCTGAAATTCAGGAAGTTGAAACTCGCGTACTTTTCTGGCTTTGGTCTGATATCTTGCTTTTAATATTCTTCGAAGAGCTAGTTGTTTTATATGTAACTCTTCGTCTTGTAACATAGCTAGCAACAGATTTTCTGGGTGTACAAAGAATGCATTTCGTTAAATAATTTTTAATACAATGCTCTTCATCTTGTTTTGCATATACGAAGATATTCTAACCATATTAAAAACGCGGATAGGCCCATATACAAGATGGTTTAGTCTTGATATCAAACCAAGTTTTTCAGTATACTTTCATAATAAAATTGACAAGTTCTTTCAGGTTTATATGTAGGTTGGTTTCGTTGTTCCTATACATATAAACGAAGAATCCTGTTTGCACAAGTCAGCCGTCGGGAATGTGCTAGCTTTCCTGGATCCCTGTTAGCTAATCTAGACATGATTGTGCCCCAAGAAATAGATGAGCACATTTCATATAAATATTTGTGACTGGTACTTAATAATTCAGCATGAACACCCGGCAATTCTGAACTTACAGCTTCAAAGGTCACCATTTATATTCTAGGCCCTTTTCAAGCCTTTTTCTAACATTTCCTTAAACACTATTTGAACATGTCGTGGTACCATCGAGGCTGGTGAAAAGATTACGGATTGATAATTCATTAGCATGTAGTAGGCCCACAAACCACTGTACCGGTCGATTAAGATATTTTTTCAATAGTATAACGACATCGTTTTTCTGTCCTGTATTTACATCAGTACCGAAACATCCAATTGCCGTCAACGATGTATGAAATTCGAAACTTTTTCCTTGCAATTCAACTATACATTTTTTAATCGTAATTGCATTACACGAATCAAGTGAAAGATGTCCAATGTACTTACAATCTGACTCAGAAATCAAAGAAATATGTTCTTCAGTCTTCCGAAGTGATCTATTTTCTGTCTTAGGCAGACTAAAGTTTTATCTGTACGGCCGTCAAAATAAAGCAAGGATATAGGTTGTTAGCCACTTAATCGTTGCAGGTTTTGGCGTACTTTTCGACGCTCGCGACGAAGTTTATTTCGATCTATTACTTTTGATGAGTTGTCACTACTGATAATATTGAAATACTGCAGTGCAGCGTTTACTATGTTTACTGCTGAGTGATCAAAAATCCCAGTTTGATCACAAGATGTTGCAAGATTTTGTAGCTTATGTCTCATTTGGATCGCTTCTTGCTGCTTTTTTGGTCGCTGGCAGGGTTTTCATATGGAAAATGTATCTTGGTTAGTTTCAGTAGATTTTTTAGAAGAGCATTCTAAGACTGGGGAAAACTGTGGTGAGTTGATAGAACTAATATCTTCTCCGATGTGTGGTAAGATAGCGCCAGTCCAGAAGTGCGGGATCCGTCTAACACTATGTAAAATTGGCTTAAATTGTAAACCTTAATGCAAGTAATCTAATCATAACCGTTGGTAAATGTTTATTAAAAGTGCAGTATATGACAATACACAAACCTATAATAACAAATTTGGGACAAAAATTGTAAAATATGACTCTCAATTGAGGTTAGAATGAAGTACTAAAAATGAGTTTTTTTTTACCCTCTCATGTCATGCGACACCTGAAGATGAAGTCGTAGACAACTGATATTTGGCATACATGATGTTCTATTATTGCATCAATAAATGATAGTCCAGGAATAAATAACAGTAAAAAATAAAAAAATCGCCTTTTTCGCTCCACCCTAATGTACACCATGACTCCTGGTGCAAGTTTTTAAAGGCTCAAGACCGTATACCATTGAGCGTATTGTTCTTGGAGTATTGTCGAACGTATTGATCTGAGCATGCAAATACATATTTTGGCAAAATTTCACTTCCAAGAAGAAAAGAGTTTATTCTAGCTACTGATGTGAAAAATAAAAGAAAATATTCCTTTGTCCTAGAGAAATGATCTATTATAGATTTAAACACTTGAATTTTTCGTCTGCATTGGAAGAATGAGCCCACATGCCCATCCATAAAATGATTTCCCGGATAATACAGTATTCTGATATAACATAAGAGAAATTTTGTCTTGTCTTTTTCTAGAGTCCGGCCGTCAGTGACAAGTGCTCTTGAAACTACTTCGTATACGTCTTTATATATAACGAGAATAATTTCCCACCATAAATTACTGTAAAATATGCTTAGTTGTGTAAACATAGGATATGCTTAGTTGTGTAAACATAAAATGGCTCCCAGGAGCCATTTTTCAACAAGACAATGCTCGGCCTCATACGGCAAGGGTGTCACAAGACTGTCTCCGCACTGTTACTACCCTTCCTTGGCCTGCCCGGGCCCCAGATATGTCTCCAATCGAGCATATCTGGGATCATTTGGGACGACGATTTGTTCATCCCACGAGTTTGAACGAACTAGAGGCAAGGTTACAGCAAATATGGAACGAAATGTCTCAAGACATCATACAGAACTTGTATGACTCAATGCCCGATCGTATCGCATCGTGCATTCGCGCTAGAGGGTGGTCCAACGGAGTATTAACTCCTCCGTTCTTTTGCCTTTTTCTCTGAAATAAATTATCTTTTTTCTTTGATTTTCTTATCATTTACTTATATCAAAGTAGTCATTACGTATGTAAAATTTCGTTTCATTTTGATGACTCCTTCTTGGTGCGCTAATTTTTTTGTTCATGAGTGTGTATCATATAAAATTTGCATACTTAGTTTATCAGAGAATAAAAAAAATCGTTACGTTTCTGTGGACACCTGTGAAAAGGACCTGTTGCGATGGTGTCTTTTTATAGTCATCCATTAGCTTGAAAAGCAAAGAGGTCCAATCTGTTAGCCTATGTGCTCTGAGATACATTGACGATATGTGTGGACGTCATACGAAATATTTAATATGATGCCGTGAAAAGGTCCGATATTAAGTGACTTTCAGCAAAGAAAAGACATTCAGTAAATTGATATTATATCCGAATGTAAATCAAACTGAGCATGTATTGCATAACGCTAAGCACCAGCAGTTCTGAGCAGAGAACAATTGGAAAATCTTAAAAGATGCAGGAGAATTGCATACTGGGTTGTATGTCGTCAAGTACTAGAAAGTTTTGTTTTTTAAATGCCCCACACTAGTACTTTCGTAGTTTTATAGTGAAACAATTTAAATAAATGTAATACATTTTTTCTCAGTCTTTTTTTTCTTTTTATGTGCTCCACATATGATATGATAAAACCCTACTTTTTTGTACCTTCACGACAATATGTATGTAAAATACTTTCTTCTGTCTTCATTGTGACTGAATTTAGACACTAAGATATATACCGGGTGCGTCATAAATTCTTGCTAAGTTCAAAAATTCGTAATGAAAGAAGTAATGCTCGAAATATTTTTCTACTTGCGCCAATAGGATCAGTGGGACATTGGATTTTTTTTCCTCGTAAAAAAAAAAAGTTTCCAAAAGTTACCGAAAGAAGGCGCTCACACGTCATACTGAGACGTTTTATGCAAATCAGGCAAACACGAACGGAAAATCAAACAGATCACTATAACATGAGTGTTTGCATTTATTTTAAAGTAACAAATGTTCAACATACCACCAGCAAAAGGTAATAGGCAAGTGAGACGCATCACTACGCCCATTACAGCGGAGTGTAGCATGTCGCCATCGATGGCAGCGACTGTCTGTCGAATGGTATTTTTCAGTTCCACCAAAGTGGTTGGGGAGTGGTTGTGGTACACACGAGACTTTATTTATCCCCACAACCAGTGTAACCCATGTAGGAAAGTTTTGTCTTGTATCTGTATGTGCCGGTAATAACTGGTGAAGTGCCTGGATTTTGTACGAATGCTGATTCAACGTTTCGTGAGAATACGTCGAATCGACGGTTCCGGAATCCCCGTCCTTCTCCAAGCTTCACAAGCACTGCTACTCCCCGTTGATGTCTCGACTGCCAAATCTTCCATGACACTTTGTACAACATGGACGCGGTCCGCGCTCAAGGATGGTCGTATTCTCCAAACTACCCTTTTCCTTAAAACGTCGTACTAAATTCAGTATCACATTCAATGAAATAGGGATTTTTTGTACCTTCAGTCATTTCTCCGTGCGAAACTTTCACAATGCAACATTTGTGGATTCACCATTCTTGTAGAAAAGTTTAACCTACAACGCTCGATCTGGTAAAGGAAGCACATGCCGGGTTTTAATGACGGTTCCATTTCTAACCAGGTGTTTTATTTATAGCCTGATTTGCATAAAACGTCTCAGAATGACGTGTGAGAGCCCTCTTTCGGTTACTTTTGGAAACTGTTTTTTTAAGTGGAAAAAAATCCAATGTCCCTCTGATCCTATTGGCGCACACAGGAAAATTTTCCGAGCATTACTTCTTTTATTAAGAATTTTTGAACTTTGTACGAATTTATGACGCACCCGGTACATGAGGTTTGTTAAATAATTCGCATTCTGTGGACACTTATACATTGAGTCCAAGTGTGTAGCTAATTTGAGAATATTATTATTTTACCCTTTTCAAAGTGTTGGTATAGGAAAATACTTTTGTGTTCTTTTACTTATCTTACTGAAACATATATCCTTCTTATGGAAAATGTAATCATTGCCAAGAGTTTTTGTCCAACTACATATTTTGTTTCTTGGATTAACGTTCCCCTATTTTTTTTCAATTGTATCTTCTTTTAAATATTTTGTCAAATTCTTTTATTTTAATTTTGTGCAGATAAAAATTCCATATGTAGTTATATTTATATTGTTTTTCACATAAAAATAATTATTTCGACTCGCAACTAGGTGATATTGATTATTTCTCTGACATTTTGTCTAACCTTAATCACAGATAAAAAATAAATATTGATCAGTTATTGACTGTACCTGTTATATTCATCATTTATTGGCTTTACATATTATATTTTATCCATTTATTGGCTTTAAGATATTATATTTCTGATTAATTGATGCTAATTCAAGCATTTTGTAAGCATATTAACACATGAATTTTACGACTAAATATGAACTTAACAGTTATCATTAATATACCATTTTAAGAAAACAGACTGTTTAGTTTCCAGAATAACATAAACCATCTTTTAATAATTTTCACTCTTCAAAAGTATGAAAGAAATCAGATTGATGGAATTTAGAACAATACTACAGCACTTTCATGCAGTTTCCTATTCTACATTTTAATTTATGAAAAAAAACTCTAATAAAATAACCGTTTTATTACGAGATGAAGTAAAAGAAAAAATAATTTTAAATCCTTTCTTCCAAAGTGTATATTCTACTTTATTTATTTTCGTATTATATTGCTACTTGTATTTGTTGAAAATTAATTTACCTTCTTATTTAAAGATTATAAATAAATGATCTAACACTTTTTCTCATAATATATGAAAATGAAATATTATTACTAAAACCAAAACTTTGTAAATGTACAAACATTACATCTGAGGAATAATTGAATCGAATGAATTTTAACTTAGGGCACCCATTCACAAAATCTTTCAAAATAATTCATTTTTTAATTAACATTTTAATAAACAGTTAGCTATGAATTGATAAATTCTTTTCTCGAGAGAGGATTAAGAAGAAAAAAAGTCCTTCTTTCTGTTAAAGGTTTATTTTTGAAAATAAATAAAAGATGTGAGAAATTCTTCTTTATTATCATAATATTTTCTTGTGCCTGAAAAAACAACTATTCGTGATTCTCAAGATAACTAAGTCTTAGCGGGCAGATTGGCTGCTATAACCTTGAAACTTACAAATTATAAGACTTATAGTAAACACGTTAATGACAATTTTATAATCTATAATCCTCACATGTTTAGACACATATCTATATACGACAAGTAAGTTTTTTAACACTATTTCTCCTACACTAGAGCCGACAGTAATTATTGACAAAAATGGGTTTTGATTTGTTTCAATTTTAAACAGAATAAGACACAAAAAAAAGAATTAAAATCCACACTTGTGAAAAAATATTTACGTGATAAGATATTTGTATCTTCTCAATTTAATGAATTTAATGTTTTCTGGATATTTTTTTACGTTTACTGCATTATTCTGTGTTTATTTTAAAGTTTTTTTTATTATAAATGAAGCTTATTTTTTCAACAAGCACACACGCACACACACACACACACACACACAGACACACTCACACACGCATGCACGCATATATATATATATATATATATATATATATATATATATATATATATATATATATATATATATCCAGTATGCCCACTAAAGTCCCTTCCCACCCTTTTAACTTCGGAGCGGCTGCTGCTATATTCATAAAAGTGGTGTCTAGGTACAGTAAAGTAGCCATGCGCTACTGAATGAAACCACCTACCGCTCCACCTGGTGGAAAACTGCGGAGTTAGCATTCTTATCTCGAAAACAGAACGAGATAGGGAAAAAAAGTGATTTACAAAGTTGTAGAAAATCATCGATTTAGTACGAAAAGATACCTCGTAGACATTATTGAGAAGACTACAACCGTTAAAACGCGTATTTGTTTTTTCGTGATTTCCTCAACTGTGACGTGACAAAAGGATCCGAGAAAAGAAAAAAGAAACTAATTTTAACAATATACCTTTATTTGAGATGTTAAAACTTCTCACCGTCAGCTGCAATATACATTTGGATCCTCGTTTGAATCTCACGTTGCACACGTTGGAGCATTGAGCGTGACACGTTGGCACAAGCGTCCGTAATGCGTCGTTTAAGGTCCTGCAATGTTTGTGGAGGGGTCGCAAACACCTGCTGTTTCAGGTATCCCCACAGGAAAAAGTCCAGTGGAGTCAGATCAGGCGAACGTGGAGGGCACTCTTCGAAACCACCATACCCAATTATTTGGTCTCCGAATTCCTTGACGAGGTACTGCTTCACTGGCGATCTCAGCTTTGGAATACTCAGCCATGACCACGAGCATCAACATACTACAACCCCAAGAAGATGTCTCTTTTATAGCTGTCTCAGGTGAACAGGCGTGACGTTTCTTACGCATTTGCATACTGCAAAAATTTCGAACACCAAGCGCAAGTTGCGTTGAGTTGGTGCGACACTATTTTACACGATCTACGTATTGTCTATTCTGTTTATAAAGACTATCAGTACAAGGATGAAACCCTCGACGTTTGAAACGCGGTCTTTTTGATTGGGGATCAAAAGCGATATACCACTGTGCACATTGTGGTGTCGTGTTTTCCCGAAAGATAATCATATCTGCTTTCGTTCAAGTTTCGTGGCGTCACAGTTTAGAAAATCACGAAAAAACAAATGCACGTTTTAACCGTTCTATTCTTTGCATTAATGTCCACAAGGTATCTTTTCGTACTAAATCGATGATTTTCTACATCTTTGTAAATCACTTTTTTTCCCTATCTCGTTCCGTTTTTGAGATAGGAATGCTAACTCCGCAGTTTTCCACCAGATGGCGCGGTAGGTGGTTTCATGCAGTAGCGCATGGCTACTTTACTATACCTAGATACCACTTTTATGAATATAGCAGCAGCCGTTTCGAAGTTAAGAGGGTGGGAAGGGACTTTAGTGGGCATACTGTATATATATACAACTAATTCTGTTTTTGGACGAACTTTTTTAACACGAATTTTATTTAACACGAATTCAAAATAAATTTTCTCTCTCTTTTTACACGAGTCATTTTGATTTCACACGAGTAGTCCAATCCAATCTCTCTCTCTTATTTTCCCTAATTCTAAGAGAAAAAAATTCTATTTGTGGCGTATAATTTTTGACGATAGTGTTAATATAAAATTATAAAATTGTAAAATTAGTGTCAAATTTCATTCACTGATTTTTTAGATCCGGAGCCAATCTTCTTTTCTTCTATAGATACAATGTCTTTTTTTACAAGAATTTTTTTACAAGTATCCTTCAAGAACGTAGCTATCTTGTAAAAGAATAATTAGAGGTATATATATATATATATATATATATACACTCATGGACAAAAAAGTTAGCGCACCAAGAAATAATTGCGGGATCGTAACGAAACTTGCAATGAAGGTACATGTCGGGGAGATATGCAAATGATTAGAAATGCAGCGTGATTGCGCATTACGTATAGCCGGTAGAGGGCGTTGAACATCGTACTCTGTGGAGTATAAAACAGGTAACCAAAGCTTGTTTGAGTGTGCTGAATCATTTACAAAGGAAGAGCTGAGATAGACATGCAATTACGCCGTGTTCGAAGACAATATAAGCAGTTGTCGCAGTTTGAGAGGGGGAGAATGGTCGGGATGATGGAAGCTGGGTGGTCAGCTAGGTGAGTAGCTCGTCCATTAGGCCGCTCTGATTGTGTTGTGAGGAGGTGTTGGGACCAGTGGACCCGAGAGATGTCATGTATACGAAGACCAGGCTCAGGACTCCCTCGACAGACCAGTCGACGAGAAGACCGCCACATCGTAAGAAATGCACACGTACAGCCAACTGCTTCATCGGCCGCCATCCAGGCACAGGTAGCACCTTCACTAGGGGCCTGTGTGTCTTCTCGAACCATACGAAGGCGCCTAGCTGGAGGACAGTTGGTATCGCGGCGCCCATTACGTGTGCTGCCCTTGACGCCCACCCATCGACGCCTCCGTTTGGAGTTTTGCCGCGCACGAGGAAACTGGACTCCAGCGGAATGGAACCAGGTCGTCTTTAGTGACGAATCCAGATTCAATCTCGGCAGTGATGACAATCGTGTTCGTGTGTGGAGAGCCCGTGGTGAACGCTTCAATCCTGCCTTTGCTGTACAGCGACACATCGCTCCCACAGCTGGTGTGATGGTATGGGGTGCCATTGCCTACAATACACGGTCACCCCTAGTATTGTTACGTGACACCATGACAGCCCAGAGGTATGTTCATGAAATCCTGCAACCACATGTGTTGCCACTCATGCAATGGCTCTCAGGAGCCATTTTTTCAACAAGACAATGCTCGGCCTCATACGGCAAGGGTGTCACAAGACTGTCTCCGCACTGTTACTACCCTTCCTTGGCCTGCTCGATCCCCAGATTTGTGTCCAATCGAGCATATCTGGGATCATTTGGGACGACGAGTTGGGCATCCCACGAGTTTGAACGAACTAGAGGCAAGGTTACAGCAAATATGGAACGAAATGTCTCAAGACATCATACAGAACTTGTATGACTCAATGCCCGATCGTATCGCATCGTGCATTCGCGCTAGAGGGGGTCCAACGGAGTATTAACTCCTCCGTTCTTTTGCCTTTTTCTCTGAAATAAATTATCCTTTTTCTTTGATTTTCTTATCATTTACTTATATCAAAGTAGTCATTACTTATGTAAAATTTCGTTTCATTTTGACGACTCCTTCTTGGTGCGCTAATTTTTTTGTCCATGAGTGTATATACATATATATATATATATATATATATATATATATATATATATATATATATATAATTAAGGTAGATAAGCGATTCTCTCAATCTTCTGTTCAGGAAATGTACATGAATTAAGCGATCATAGGATACAATAGCTTTCACTACACAGATACAATACATGAAAATACATTGTAATAGAAATAGGTTATAAAATTGTTATTTAATACACTTTATAAAATAAATAAAATATTTCAAATTAAAAAACTATAAATTAAAAATTAATTTAATATTTTAAATTTTAAAAAAACTCTGATTTAAACTTATTCAACATCTCCTTTTAAAAGGAATTGATTTCACATCCTGTCAATAAAAGATTTGTACAAAATCGATTTTTTTACATGAATATAAAGGTCGAAAGTGTTATCTAATAACACAAGATAAAAAATGTATTCACACAGCTTTCCTTTCAAACAGTCCATTAATCTGGGTATTTCCATCATTAATCTACGAAATATTCGTTAATTTTTAATTGGTTTACCGACATGCATTAATTTTCCTGCCATACCTTTTCTCAAATATTTCAAAATGTAACTGTGTCCTAGGGAAAATTAAAAAAAAAAGAAATATGTATTTGACTAATGATGTAGTCTTGCGAAAATATTAAATCAAGGTTACACCGAGACTAACTGACATTTATCACGAATTGTAAAATAAATTTAATTTATTAATTCTTTGCCAGTCAATTCATTCTGCAAAGAAAATGATCAATTCTTTCCTCTGTAAATGCTCAGAATGTTTTAAATTCATTAGATTGTATCATATTTATGCGTTAATGACACTTTATTGCAAATAATTAAAATGATACAGACGTAATCTAAAATACTAAATGATAGAGAGGGATTTGTAATTAAACTGAAACATCGTAATGATTAGCATAATTAATCCTATTTAAAAAATAATAATTATCCTTTTAAAAACATGAAAATTGTTAAATTTTAAATTAATGATGCTACATATTTAATGATAGGAAAACCATTTACCGTGTTTTACTTTGTAATAAGGTGAATGAAGAATGATTTCTTACATCCTTTTTAACACACAATTTTAATTATTTAAATGACTATAATTGTATGATATGAGAGCATTTTCCCAATAATCTCATAAATTACGGACAATCATTAACAACAGCCATTAAAGATAAATTTAAAGTGTCAATTTTAAAACTTTCTTTGAAAATGAATTTGTAAACAGTTCAATAATATAACAAATTATTCGTTAAAAAGCACTTTTCAAAAGTAAACTAGTTTGAAATACAATTTTAAACTTTCTAAAAAATGTGTTTGTAAAATACAATTATTTTCTTTATTCAAAAGATTACATATATATTACCAACAAAATCTATTAATGAAGTTCTTTAAGTACGTAAAGAGTTATTTATAAGAGGTTTTATTCCTACTCTGATAATAATCCAGACCAAAAACAAAGATTGAAGAAAATAAATTTATATCTTTCCAAAACCCAAGTCTAACAAGGAAATTTGTTGAAGCATATCAACACTTTCCAATTACCGATTTCGAAATATCTCGCTGTTATCAAAACTATCCGAATGACCAAAGGATAATTTTATTTACTAACGCCTGGCGCACTGTTATTCAAACAGGTATATTATTATTTACATGATTCTGCAAACTTCAAATGAATGGAATGGAGTACATTGGAATAACAAGGCTTTGTAACTTCGAGCAGGACTATGTGACGGGTCAAAAGTGTTCATGACACTTCCCATGTGACTGGAAATTTTGAAATGGCGAGTGAATGTAATTAAAGTCTTGCAGTCTCCCTTACACTGATATTGATGTTTTCTAGATTCTCAATTTGTATTTATTTTTCCCTCTATTTTGCAACTGCGGGTAAATCTGTTTATAATATTTCATCCATGCCACCCTAAACTGGTACGTAGTAAAAAATTGTCGAGATAAAGTTCTCATGGCTGTTCATTCAAAGTTATTTCAGTTCCTAAAGATAAGTTAAATCTTAAATTAAAACCATATCTCGTATTTAAATTTTAAAGAAACAGTTTCTGACTTCTGATATAAAAAGTTACATTGTTCAGTTAAATCATAAATATTTTTGAAATTTCCCTTCCAGGAAGAAAATAGTGACTCATAAATAGAATGATATTGAAGAAAATACTCCCCTATACAAGAGGAAATATTTACTATAGCTCCAATGAGTTAAATTTTTGGTCTACATTGTGATAATGTAGCCAATTGGTCATTCATAAAAAAATATCCCGGAGAGTTCAGTGTCGCGGGAAAATACTATAAGAAATTTGCTGCTTCTTCTAGAGTAGGCCATCAGTGAATTGTGCTTTAAAGTTTCATAAACTGATATTTGATTTAAAAGCTGGATTTTTTCAGTTAAAACACAAATACTTTGGAAAATTTTCACTTCCAAGAAGAAAAGAGTTTCTTCTACCTACTGATATGAAAAATAAAAGAAAATATTCCTTTGTCCTAGAGAAATGATTTATTACAGATTTAAACACTTGAATTTTTGGTCTGCATTGGAAGAATGAGCCCACATGCCCATCCATAAAATGATTTCCCGGATAATACAGTCTTCTGATATAACATAAGAAAAATTTTGTCTTTTTCTAGAGTCCGGCCGTCAGTGACAAGTGCTCTTGAAACTACTTCCTATACGTCTTGATATATAACGAGAATAATTGTCCAACATAAATTACTGTAAAATATGCTTAGTTGTGTAAACATATTTAAGACACCGTCGGCTGGAATGTCCACTGACCCTTCTGAGAGTTTAAACATAAAACATCGTCTTCACAAGTGAATAACTATATTTGGGGAATTCCTGGATTGGTGCTCATTTCTATTCCTGAATGCATTTTCACATAATGTATATGGGCAGTGATAACTAAATATTATTATAAATTATCTCAGTTACTATTGCAAGCCTTCTAAATACATTACCAAGGAAATTATATTGCTCCTAAATTTTATTAAAAATATTATTTCTTCCTAAATTCTCTCTCTCTCTCTCTCTCTATATATATATATATATATATATATATATATATATATATATATGTGTGTGTGTGTGTGTGTGTTTGTTTAAAAAATATGTTATGTTTTTTACCTTCTTAGATTGTTTAGCTGTATTTAGATCGGAGAGTTCAATTATGGAAATATCTCTGAAATGTTCACGGGCATTTTTCCCTGTCATCTAAATTTTCACGATTCTCCAAAATAAAAATAACATTTCCCTTTTTAATTTGGAGATTCAGTTTTTTCTTTGGAGAAATTATTTATTTATTTATTCATTTATTTATTGAAATTTATAATATGATTTTACGGGCACAATAAGATATTGCCTGATCATGATTATAATAAACATATCTGTACGTGTTTTGGGAAATTTTTAATACCTTTTCCAATTACATCAAAAGAAATATTAGAGAAAGAAGATATAAAATTCAAGTTTTAATGTAAAGTTTGAATTATTAATATTTTATTAATAATTCATCTGCAATAGTATTCTACACTGACATTTCTTCTGCATTATCTGAATACATGCATGACAGTCAAATCCGTTTATTGTCTTGATCTCATTTTCAAAGACATTTCAGGGATTATATCTGGTTTGTGAAGCTATTTATATGCTTAGTAAACAAGTCCACCTTAAAAAGAAACTTTAGTGTAAAAAAGTAAATGTAATTTTGTGCGTCATTTTTTTGTTTATAAAAAAGAAATGCATTTCTTTTCCCACAGTTAACTTCTAACTTTCTTTTGCATTTTTCTAGAAATTTTAAATAACGGATTCCATTTCAGAAACGAATAGTGCAAACATTCCACGATCATTTTTATTCATAAAAAAAGAAACTTCCACTTTTTAATGCAAGTCCGGGACCCAAGTTTAAAATTCCAAAAGAAAAAATAAATAAACATCATTCGCAGAAACACGAGTAGAACTGAAATACGGTCGAAAATCAATCATGAATACACGTTTTTTCGCGAAATTTCAAAAATAAAATCTGTATTTGCCGTTTCGGCTAAACTGAAATGTTTTGCAATTTTCCCGCTTGACACTTCTTATATTTTTTGGCTGTATTTAGATCGGAGAGTTCAATTCTGGAAATATTTCTGAAATGTTCACGGGCATTTTTCCTGTCATCTAAATTTTCACGCTTCTCCAAAGTAAAAAACATTTCCGACCGATTTTCATATTTTTCAAAAATAATCATACGTGCGTATATGTGCATATGCTTTGCAAAGTAACTGTCATAAAATGCGTTTAAGTATACATATCCGGTTATTGCTTGACGAAAATAAGACGTAAAGTATTTTTTTCCTTCCGAGATTGCTCTTAAAAATACTAAAATTTGTTTTTAAATAATTCATGATAGCTTAAATTATCAAATCTATTGAAAATATTCATAGGATGTGTACTTAAAAAAAATTCTCATGATGTGTATTGAAAATATTCGTGTGATATGTATTGAAAATATTCGTGTGATATGTATTGAAATTATTCGTATGATATTATCGTACATACTCATATTTAATTCAAGAAAGAAATTCGCATCGAATCCCCAAAGTGATTAGACAAACAAATGCTTAATTTGCAGATTTCGACTTTTTTTATGGAGGGGATAGAAAAGCTTGATAATAGTTGAACCAAATGTATCAACCTTAAGAAATTTATAAATTAAAATAATTTTAAAATACAAGGTGGTCATAAAAAAAATCTTGCCGATATATGGACCTCTAGCGGCTGTTCCGTTCAACCGATCGAGATGAGATTTCAGATATAGTTATTCAGAGGTTTGAGCTCGGGATTCTGTGAACGACAACAAAGAGGCGCTCACGGTTACGGTTATAGGTATATAAACTCGAAATGTTTGAATGGCAAGGCCCACTTTTTGCCGTCGTAAAATGCTCAGTGCATGCGAAAACCCTAATGAGCTTTGGAACGGTACCTGTCTCACAAAAAACAGTTCTGCGAACGGCCAATAAAAACACGATGATGGCACCCATGTGGAAAATGTGCAATCCAAATAAAAGTTTCCTTTTGTCCGATCTGTTCTGTCATCAATGATTGCTGTATTGCCTCTGTCATATGCAAATTTCCTTCGTGCGCCCCGATCGTGTTTTTGTAGGCCGTTCACAGATCTGTTTTTTGTGCGTGAATAACGCATCCTTTTTTTGTGATACACGTACCGTTCCAACGCTATTTAGAGTTTTCGAATGCGCTCAGCATTTTGCGACAGGAGAAAGTGGACGTTGCCATTCGAAACTTTCGATTTTCTGTACCTAAAACCGTAACCGTGAGCGTTACTTTGTTGTCGTTCACAAAATCCCGACCTTATGCCTCTGAATAACTATATCTGAAATCTCATGTTGATCGGTTGGATGGAACGACCGCTAGAGATACGTATATCGGCAAAGTGTTTTTATGACCACCCTGTATTCTTACAAATAATTTTGTGTTTCATTTTACATTGAATTATCAAATGATCTTCGCAACTAGAATCATAATGCATGTAGCTGAAGATGAGTCGCAGATTGGGACTCAACATTTGGATAGTGCTTAATATTTTTTCTTAATACTTTGTACTGATGCATGATGTTCTCTATTTCTTTTACAGTACTAATTATTTCATTATTTTGACTAAACATTTCTTTAATCTGAAGTTGTAATACCTTTTTATAACAATATCCAAAACTTTGTACGAATTGCCAGAATGATTTTTCTTACCACCCTAACAATTGACCAGTAATATTCGCGCATTGTTAGTAAATAAAGTATTTAACCCGCGAGAACTCGCACCGGGTATGACATACCCAATCCATTTTCATTCAATATTTTTGTTATCTTCTTCTTATCGGATTAGGACGAAATTTCGTGTAGCTGTATTTAAGGTCACATTCTTTCAGCGGGGTAAAAACTAGTTCTGCTCTAAACATAGATTTTGAGAAAAATATTTTTGGGGGGTATGTCATACCCGTGCGTCCTCGCGCCAGTCAGATCTTTCCCTTTATCTGTCAGTTTAGTGTATCATGGCACACTTTTTGAATTACGACGAGGAAATGAAACAATTACGACACTTTTTAGAGACTGTTTCTAGTGATGATGAACCTTTATCCGAAGATAATGATGCCTCTGAGGATTGAGAATACTGTAGCAATCATGATTCTTCTACTGAAATTGAGACAGAAACCGAAGATAAAAGTTCATGGTCAACAGCCGAATTTTATATTGGGAAAGATAAAATTGCAAAATGGCTGAAGAAAAAATGCCAGCAAAATGTAAGGAAGCCTTCAAGGAACGTAATTAGAAAGCTTCCAGGTAATACACATTATTCAAGAGATGTCGCTTCTCCCGTAGATACATGGAATGTTCTCTTCGATAGCAACATGCTAAATATGATGGTGCCTCAAACAAAAACAACTTATTCAAGCACTTCAATGGAACTGGACATCACTAATAGTGCACCGCCTGCAAAAAAACTCAAGACAAAATACAAACGATGTTAAATTTGCCCAAGTAATAAGGACAGAAAAACAAAGTTTATGTGCCAAAAATGGGAAAAATGTCTCTGTGATGATGTAGTTTGTAGAAATTGTCTATAAAAAATGTAAGTATTATTAAAATTCACTAAAAATCTTTAATTTATTATTTTATGTTCTTTAGTTACGTCAGGTTTGCATATAAACAATATTAATTGATATTTAAATAGCAGAAATGAACTAGGGTATGAGATATCCGGCGCGAGTTCTCGTGTTCGAAATTGGGTGCGAGTGCTCCCGGGTTAATTATATTTCAGCAAGTGAAATGATAGCTTACAATACAACTGCCAAAGCATCTGTGACAATATTGAAACCTTGAAGAAAAGCACCCAATCTAACTTTTTTACGATATCCTTGAAGACTGAATTCTTGAGATTTTTTCGAGTAAGATTAAAATTTTCTTTGATATATATGATATATTTTAAATGATATATTTTAAAAATGCCAGTGACCTACGTCTTAGAGGCAGACATATGTCTGAACGTGGAACACGTTAAATACACGTGGATAGTTAAATTCAGTTACTGCACTTATTTATTGCCAAATTTACAAAGTCTGCGTACTTTACAGTAGATGGATCTACTATTGCACTGACCGCTTGCTCGTCAACCACATTTTGGCGTTTAAGCATGTTTCTCATGCGTTTGGCAGCGATCAATTACACTTTTTGCGTATTTCCAAGACGCCGCTCTCTTCATTTTATACATTTTCACCAGGTTTTGATTGTATGCACGGTTCATAGTCGAGTATAAATCCCTTTAAATACTTCTAACGTCTATAACTTTCCGGAATCGCAACCGATCTTCCAGATTGGAAGCATGTACCAAGCACTAACGCAGATCTCGTTGAGACATACTGGCACCTCACTTGTTTAGCTCCGACATGCAGTTTGGGCGTTACTGGCGTTTGGAAATCACAGCTCCGGCTTATCTCATGGCCTCCCTCTCCTAGCATTTCACGCTCATGCTCACTGAATCCTGTTTATAACTTTGGCTTTCAAACGGTTTTTGCCATTATCTACTGGTAAGTCGCTGAGTTCTAGCTGTTGCAAATTACAACTAATTTCCTTTCACCCGAACTCCAGGAAATGCGAACTATTACTCTCATATGCGAACTATTTGAGATAAGTATTCTACGTCAAAAATAATTTTTGCTTTGAGGTCATGAAATTCAACAGTCGGCTTTGGAACTCATTGTAGTCTCTAACATGACGAGATCGGTTTGTACATATTTAAGATTACTAATTTAAATGTTAGTGCACGCTATCCCGTGGAAGAGTATGCCAATCTTCATGTATTCTTTACAAAGGCCTCTAACTTACTGAAAATGAACCAGAAAGGTTTGATATCCTATTACCTAATTGATAAATATGTTTACTAAGCTCTGTTTTCTACATTAACTGCTTCCCTCTCTTCAGATCAAAATTGTCGTCATAAAATCATGTCAACTTGAGTACGACATACCTTCTTTCTTCTATAAAAGAAGGTCCTTTGTTTATTTTAATCACTTTTGTCTAGTTATTGCATTACAGAATTTTTAATTTACCTCTACTGAGACGAACTTTAAATTAACATTTTAACGAGTGATACAACGCCTCCTGAACTTATAAATAATGTTCAAATTATCCTAATTATCAATCTTATATTGCATAGTTAAAAATAGATTTCGATTCAAGCCATGTGCTAAATAAGGCAGGCGAAGCATCAGATACATATAAATGACAGCACTTTATTTAATTACAATGAGCCATAAGAAATATCAATTAAAAAAAAATTCTATGTCACATAATGTTTTACAAAGATGGAGAGAGAGGTGTTTATTGAGGGATAAGCGTACTCACAGGTGGTTCTTTATGTTTTTGTGTCCGCTTATGTGCGTTCGACCGCCTTCGGCTGCTGCGACGTTTCTTCTCTTTCTGCGAGTCAAGATCTGCCAGAAAACCGGCTTTGGCGAGGTCCCCCGTCGCCAAACAGCGCGCAGCGCCAAATCCGAAATGCGAGTACGCTCCCTAGCACGAACAATCAAATTTTATGATTTCAAATGTTAATTACCTTGGTTCATTGACGGCGTCCAGTATTTTACCACCTTTCCTCCATGTAAACGACATTGGACGGTCACCTTTGGGAATGCATTCTATGACACACTTTTCTCCTCTGCGAGTGCTTAAGACCATGAATTTTGACTGGAATTGAGGAGCACCTGCAATAAAAAACATTATTATTCATGAGGTCTAAGGCTGAAAGCCTTGTTTACATTGTTTCTGGAGCGTAGTGTAGCTTTCCTTCGTTGGCGCCAAAATTCTGGGCATGACTTGAGATTGGTTTGATGTGTCATGGGGCCATTTCTTTGAGCTCTGTTATTGGTTAAATATTTTTTATCTCTAAAGCTCCGGAAACGATCTGAACATAGCTAAACGCTTTCAGGGGCAACCTCCTCCGTTTGCACGGTGCAGATATTTTTCCCGAATTTATTTAACCTAAAGAATCTTGAAAAAAATTTCCAATTAAAGGAAGCAAAAGGTTTTTCTTTTTAAACTGATAACAGATGGCAGTACTAACCATTTTTTCACTAACCATTTTTTCAGCTCATTTAACAGAGATACATTGAATGCAAGTGAAAAAAAAGAGTAGTTTTAGGCATTTGGACTGTGCAAACGGTGACCCTCAAAGGATTGAATATTACATTACATATTAACTATTATTTCGTTAATGCAGTTATACTAACTACATTGATCATAATATAATATACATGCAGAGAAATGAAATAACACCGGTACGTATCGCATAATCTGAGTAGACATTTATTGCTACGTCGGCACGACAAAGAAGGAACGAACCCTCCAGATTTCGCTTATGGGGGTGCTCGGTCAAAACTGAGGGGGCACAATGGATGAATGTTGACTCACCTGTATGGGACTCCCATATAAAAAAGTAGTCAACATATTACCGAGGTTAAAAGGCGAATGGCTCGAAACAAGTGCATCCGCATTAGAAACACAATAAATCCTCCTAAGTTTCTCAAATCAACAACAACTGTATGATATCAATATCATAGAATTTCTAAACTTTTAGAACGGTCTTATTCATCATTCTATAAGGAAAAAAAACAATAGTATTTTAACTTATTGTTTTCTCGATTTTATTAATTATACACAAATCTGTGTACCTTTTAATTGTTTACTAAGATATTGAGCGTTTTTCAAACATTTTATTTTATTAAAATAAAGTTCTGTGTTCCTGAAAAGTATAATATTGGTCCTTAATTTTTTATTTCAAGTCCAACTTTAAAATATATTAAAAATATATTAGTAAATATAATAATTCATACTTGTATTACATACCAAGACATTCTACTTTTTAAACATACGTCTAAAAGAATTGATTATTCATGGAATGTTTGTAACTTGAAAAATGGGATGCTTGAGCTATATTTCTCTACTGTTCTGATTTCACCTCATCTCTGAATTTATAGGTGAATAGATATACAAAATAATAAAAAAAACTTATTTTAGTGAATCGCGACTTTTTTCCCGGTGAAAAAAATTCCGCACACTTCTGTACCTGCATATTTAGATATTAAAGGAACTTTTAAACTGGGTCTCTACTTTTTCCAGCCAAATAAATTCTTATGACAGAGAAAACAGGCAACACAGATTGGAGATTTGAAACATGTACTTTGTGAATATTTCAGAAATCAGTAATATTTTGAAAATGAAAGATGAGTAAGGGGATAAATTCAAAACTATTTTCATTTCTTGTATTTTAGTGAAATAAATGTTCACTTTAATAGTTTTTAAGACGCTTTTAGGGGAATATAAAAATAAGGTTTAAAGTAACATATCAAGAACTTTAAGGAAACGTTCAATCAAAAACAATATTTTATATCAAAATGGATATTCGCGGATGTATTCTTTAAATTTAAAATATTTTGTTCAATTAATAACACCTGTCTAATAAGTCTGTAAAATCTTATAAAGCGTATTCCAAGCAATTGAGCTTCCTTTGTCCGTAAAAGAAATCATTTCAAGCAATGCTAAAAGACAGTAAGTGTTATTAAATGACTTGAAACAGCAAACTTTATAGCTATTGCCACAAATATGAACAATTTGATGTCTATGTAGATGTTCTGAAGGGGAAAGGCGAATTTATGAGACTGTATTCTAATATAATTAAATAAAATTAATGCAACAGAGAGATGGTGGAATAATTAGGTATGAATCGGTATGTGTTTTTAATTCGTATGTACTCTTTTGATTCTTGATTAACTTAATGAACTGAGGAAAAATATATAATATTTTTATAAATAGTCTGTCTAAGGACGTAATGATGTTGAAACTCTGTTACAATTCAGTTAGTCGTTATTGAGTAGTGTCTATATTTCTGTGTGTAGTAAACCGTAGTAAAATATCATCGTATTTCGTAGGAGGGACAATTATATACAATATATCTTTTCAAAACAATACTCTCCTTTAAAAATTTTATATTTAGTTTGAATAAGCTTCCGGTGGAAAAATACAAATTTCAGTATAGGCATTTTCATTCCTTTCTGTACTTTGCAGTAAGCAATATTCGTTAAATTTTGAATTCCTGTTCATAGACATTAAAAAAAGTAATCTTCCTTCCGTAAATATGAAATTCAACTTTATCGCTAATAATAATTCAACTGAGATTGTTTGCCAATGCGAGAAACTTGTATTTGATGAGCTAAGTTCGTATTAAAAATTATGTTTATTTGAATGAAAACTATATACATATTTCCTAATAATGGAAGAATTTTAGGTCGTAGCATTGTGAAGTAATTTAGATAATTTTAAAAGAAATGTATACTAATAAATGCACGCATAATATTCATGTGTACACTATAATTCGTGAACTAAGATACACAATCTTTTTTTTTATTTTTATAAGAAATTTCAATTTATATAATTTGCTGAAAAATTCACTTAATTTATTTAGAGATTACCTTAAGGATAGCTTACAATTTATAAAAATTACAAAGTTTGATGTTATTAATGCAAACAAATGCATAAATTTTCAAACTAACTAAAATAAAATTAATAATTTCTTACAAATCATTAAATTAACTAATTTGTTTTCTTAAAGGTCCGATTGTTTTTACTTAATTCTATCAAATTTTATGATACCTCGCTGCCTTCACATCAGGTTGACTATGGATCGAGAATGGTTTTATTTTAGAATATTTCCTACCTACTAGCAATATATGTTTACATAATTTCAGATACCACTCTTCTTGCATATTCTGGGGTAAATTATTTTAAGAGGCTAGATGAATCGGAAATGATCTTTGCAGAATTTTTTCCCCAGGAAGTTTGTCAAAGCGGAACATTTGTTAGTCTCGGAGATCTTCAAGCTCTATATTAAACTACTAGAAATTTTTCCTACATCCTTTTCCTCATTAAAAATTATGGAATATAAATTTTTGAACTATGTCTCCCGAATTTGAAAATGGATATTTAAATATAAAGCTCGTGTTTTGAAATTATTTTTCTAATATACGATTGTAATTTTGGAACATTAATCATCAAAAAATTTAACTGTCTATTGTATGTTAAACTACAGGTCCCAGATCTTCCTACAGTTTAGCGCGTCGGGATTCAGTACTGAGGGAGCACAGATGAATCCCGAATTGATACAGTGTCTATGCCTTCCTCTATTGTCTATGCTAGGTATGGGCACGTTAAATCTATAGCTACGAAAGCCCCCACCGTTAATTTGTAGGTGTGACAGGATACGATCCCCTCTCCCCCATACCGACGCCGCTCCTGGGGAGTCTTCAGTCTAAAGTTTTGTGGCATCAGGGCAGACGTCAGCCTCTAACCTTTGTGGAGCCCCTAATAGCAAGTGATAAAATGGGAGATGAACCACTTTAGCCGTGTAAAAGGCAGACGAGAGAGAAAAAAAGATATTAACTACACAAAAATAGAAAATTATTGTAAATATACTTTTATTACTGGTATAGCCATGTACAGTGGTGTTCCGGTAAACCGAACTTTGGTATTCCGAATATCCGCTTAATCCGAAACCAAAAAGTTTAAAAGAACTGAGGTTACAATAAAACCACAGTGATACTAAGTAATATAAAGTATATTTCTGAAAATTACAAGAAAATTCAAAGTTAGACAATGTACTGAACTAATTATTACTGAACTACACTGCTTTTAAAAACTCTGTTAAATCTTTTTGTCGAAGAGAAGAATACCTTTCTGTCCCTTGAAGCCAAATTACGCCAACGCGTCAGAAAAATGGTGTCCGCTGGGGTCGCGCCTGAGTGTTGCTCTACTTAGCGTAGCGCTACATCAAATGCAGCTGCGGCGTCTGAGTGGGATACCCTCTGCTCGCTGTCACAGTCTGCTTCACCTTCACTATTGTCTGAGATGTTGACAGGTTCTTTCAAAACCCTTTCAACAATCTTCTGATCGTGTAAAGTCGAACTGTCGAGCACTGTGACGTATTGTTAGAACAACTTACACTACTGTACTGTACTAGGCAACGTTCCGCTCTCTTATCACCCATTTCATCCTGAAATTTGGTTATGTTTAGACAGACCTTATAAAATAAACTGTGTAATCATACGTAATATGTAATATTTATGTAATCACACGTTATTATGTAATTTAAGTTTATTTTAAGAATGATTTCTCTTAATCCGATAATTTCGTTAATCCGAAAAGGGTCTGGTCCCAATCATTTCGGATTACCGGGACCCCACTGTATTAGAGGTAACACTGATATCAAAAATATTTATTTGTTAATATGGGTTTGAAAATTACTTTGAGGAAAATTATTCATAGCTTAAATTGTGGTGATTTAAGATCCGCGTTTGTAATTGATATTTCTACTTAATCATAAAGATCCCTTAAAGATTCAATGTCTGGTATTCATTTACTTTAAATTTGCCTCACCACATACCCATCACTCACAGATGGGGGTCTTCATAACTTAACATTAGTTTGCAAGAAAAATAAATACAATTGTCACTACCGAAATTTCCTGATTTTACATGGCTTTTTCATTTATGCGTCCACAACAAACGCCGTTCAGTCAATTTGCCAGTCATCTGTCATGATGTGACATCAAAAGCACGTCTGTCTATGAGCGCAGCTAATGAAGGGGTGAGAGCTAAGAACGTGTTATCATAGAGGATTTCTAACAAACGCAGTTGTTGATTTCGCAGATGGACGAGACACAATGTTGTAAAAGTAGACAGAAATGATTCGCAGTCACCCTGTGGTGCTTCAATGTAACTGAATGTTTCGAAAATGCTAAGTTAGAGCGAGTTCAATGGTAATGATTTTTTTAGAATGATAAAACAAGTTTGGAAATTGCCTTTTTTAAATAGTTACTTTTGTTTATAAGTTATCTGATGGAAACAAATTTATATAAGTGCCGTCTGAAAATTCTGTCTACCAGACAAATTAGAGGTAATTCAGTTAAATATATAAAAAAATAATTTCAAAAGTATTAGATATAATTGTGTTTCAAATAAAATTTCGTATCCAATCTAAAGAAAACTTCGAAAGATAAACAACAAATTAAAAACAATAATTGACTCGACGTAGTTCGGAGAATTCAAATTGTAAAGTTTACGAAAGCAGTATTCAGAATTTTTTACGTAGACGTTTCATTCCTATTTTTGTGGAGAGATAACATTAAAAGTTTGGTTTCTTTTTTCCGACGGTAATTAAATATGATGCAAAACACTATTGCAAAAAATCATATGTAGGAATTCCAGAAATATTTTTAATGGTTTTTCTATGATTTTTATCATCTTATGGGGAAAAAGCCAAAACAGAGACGTTGTAACGATGGTATACAATTTTATAATATATTTCGTGACCAGAAATATCCGTATGCATTCATCTCAGTCTAGACATCAATTTTTGTGCTTTTCCACTGAAGGAATTTTATAAGAAGTAACACTTTCAGCCTTTACTTTTAAGTTATCGATAAAGGTTAAATTTTTTATTGTTATATTTAGATATCTACAAAAAATTTTCACGAAGTTCCCCGTGACACGAAGTTCCCCTTTAATCAATGTTTTGTATTTACTACAAGAAAAGAAAAATTCATTTTGCTTTAAATCTCATTGGAAAGTAGTAAGTGGTTTTAAAAATCAATTTCTCAAGAAAAGAATTATGATTATGATTTTAATAAAAATATGCATTATTTTTATGCATGAATAATTGTGGAACTAAAATAGTATTTGACTTTCATTATGACAACAGCTCAAATCTTCCTTAGAATGAGTATACAGATTTTTTCTGTATACTTAAGTACTCTTGCCCCACTAGGAGTTTCAGTTTTTCTGACAAGTTTCACATTAACTAGAAGCTTTTTCTATCTCTCTCTCACACACACACATTTATATATACTAGCTGAGTGGCAACCCGATGTGTTGCTTTTTCGATTTAAAATAAAATGGTTTTATTTCTTGAAGATTAAAAACTGTTTAATCACTTTGAAAATATGTTAGAATTTTAAAAAAAACGAAATAATTATTTAAAATTCTCTTTTTCAAATTTTGGTTTTTGACTTTTGAAACAATTCTTTCAAATTTCCGTTTTCAAGTTTTGCTTTTTAAACAAAAATGAAATTCATTCAATTAGAAAAATTCTAAAGATTTTAACCTCTCATTTCCTAAAACTAAAATTATGTCTGGTACTTTAAAATTATTTCTGGATTTCAATTATTAAATGACTCGTTCTCAGACTCGTTTTCAACTAATAAGTTTTAATTTTGGCAACATGGTCGAATGTAAATATTAAATCTCATGGGGGGAAAAAGTGCTTAAAAAATAGAAAGACAGTTCTGATGAATTCAAAATTGGTGACGGAAGAATCTTCATCAGTTACTCATTAATTAGAAACAAATTTCACGAACTTGCTGGAATTATTAGTGAGTAAAATAATAAGTCGAAAAATTACGGACTCGGCATTCAGATACATTAAGATACTATAGTGATCACCGAGGGAAATTTCAAAAGTGAATTCTGTAAGCACGCTTTTTTAGAATGATAATTTTTTTTATTAAATGTATTTGGTATATTTTGGAAGCTGAACATCTAGCAAATGCTGATAAATCGTAAAATTGACATTAATAGGTGCAGAAAACCGAAATATTTGTCAATCAAAATTGTCGATTTCGTGAAATTCGGAAAACTGCTTTGGGGACAAAGCTTCATTTGCAATGAAAACCATTTTTAACTTTATAAACCTGTGTATGTCAGTAAAGATAATGAGTTGTAGAACACATGGAACTATAGCCCAGTTAAAATAGGTTTTATGGCTAAAAAAATATGAAAATTTTGAAAATTGGTGGAGATGTTTGTTTCGGCATTCTGTTGAACATACTAAAAGTCCACACCAATCAGACTTGAGCTTTCGCCACCATCTTAGAAAATGTGTACACTTTTTTGGTTTTTTGGGAGTAACTTCAGAAATATTGACTTTATGCAAAAAAATTGAACCAAATATTGTAGAATATTAAATTATGAACAAAAACATTATTTATATTTTTTATAAGTCTAACCCGAACAAAGATAATTGACTTTCAAAATAGCGAATTATCACGAGGATGCGCGGGTGATCCCCATCGCGATGAGGGGATGACCCGCACATGTGCCCCACAAGTCTTGCACACTCACGTTTGTCAAACCTCTGCATATCAAAGTTCGAGATAAAGTTGCAGCAACATCCAATCCATTGTAATCAGGTTGTATTGCGAGGCTTGGTGGATTCTATCTTTTTATGCCATACTTAGCCTGTATTGGGTACATAATGGCTGGAAGTGGGTAAAAATAAATACTAAATTTGATGTATGCAACTACGTCAGTAAAAAAAAAACGCTGCCTGGCCATGCATACGCTAGAAAAATCCTAGCTCATTTATTTACCCAAACAGCTTTAGCAAAATTAATTTTTGACGTCATGGACATATCTGATTTCTAAAGCAGTAATCTCCATGAGTTGTTTAAACATTTTGAAGGCCTTTTTTTGTGTTTTTGTAAATAGCTTGGGAAATATTAACTTTATGTAAAAAAAAAGTTTTATGCAAAAATTAAAGAACATTAAATTGTGTACAAAAATATTAAATACATTTTGTCGTAATCCTAACACGAACCAAAATCATGACTATTAAATGCGGGTTGATTTTGAATGTAGCGTCTAAATCTCGTTGTAGGCGCTTTCCTTTGAATTATCTCCTCTCCCTGATTTGGGCAATCTTTAAACACAAGAAAATATAATAATGTTTTTTTGGTATGTAGATAATTTATCATATTTAATTTTATGAACGAATGCAATAAACTTGAAATTATTCACTACCATATTTTCATTGTATATAATTTTTTAAGCTTACTTACTTTATGGTTGTCGTGCTTTTTTTGGTACGGGATTGTTCGCGTCGTCAGTCTTGAAAAGATCGTCTATGGGTCAGCTAGCACCACCTCATTAATCAATTCCTTTTATTGGATCCGCATGATCTAAAATGCAATAACTGCAATGGGGTATGTCATTGTGCATACCCCATTGCAGTTATTGTAGGCCGTTGTGCTGTTGATGCTTGCTTTTCGACACACGCATCTTTCTCCTCAGTCAGTCTTAACAGTTGTGAAACACCATGCTTAAAACTGAAAAAGGAGCCACTGCATCCATAGTTGTGATGGGCACGAGGGTTATCTTTTGAAAGCCCACACTTCAGGATTCTACTCATTCCCAAATCACTTTTGCACTTGGTGATACAACCAAAAGGAATGTCGCATGGCTGCCTCTTCAGTTGAGGAAAGAGACGAAATATATGATTTTATTTTAGTGACAAATTTCGAGAAGAATTTGTACCCAAACTTATTTAGGTACTTTTCACTGGGATGTGATCCATACCGGATCAGAAAAAAAAGGATTCTCCTCTTTAACATCATTATGCGATGAGTTACATTTATTAACTACTGTCACGTGTTCCATATCTTTATTTGGAACATTTTTACACAATTTTTTTCCTTTGTTGAATGCTGCAGAAGAAGTATCGCATCCAGTGAATGCATGGAGAAAAAGGATACTTTGATATGTCCCGATGATTGTATTTTATTTGACGAATGTATTTTTTTCTTTGTTTTTCCTTTGCATTTTTTGTCAAGGAAAATGTCTTTTCTGTAGGAGTGAGAGCTGTTAATAGAAACAGGTGGTCAACATCTTCACCGATGATTACAGATGATTACTTCACCAATGATTTGTTACCAAAACATGCTTCATTAATTGCAGAATTTACAATGAGAATGTTGGCTTCATCATTACATTGTCTGAATCAAATCCCACTGTTTTCCAGCTCAGCTAATAGCATGATGATCAGTTTGCTCTTGTTTTTTTCATTTGAAAGGAATTTTTATTGTTGAACAGTAACTCGCATGTTTCAATCAAAACTTATGTTTACAGATTTTATCACAATAGACCGTAGATTCTCTTCCATTTTTTGTACTGTTATTGGTGATGGATTAGCCATTAAAAACGACTATACAGCTGGTTCCATAATGTTTTTTTATATAGTTAACTTAATTTGTGCAAACATCCGAAAAAGTTAATTGTGCTCCCCATTTGACACGGCATAGGAGAAAACCACTGTCCACAATGTTGACGCAGTTCAGGAGGTTATGGTCTTTGTTTGGAACTTCAAAAACGTCTATCTAGCCAATGTCGTTGTTGCCAATTTATCTAGCCAATGCCTCTGTCTCTCGCATGCCAGCAAACAGAGCAAACGTAAAAGGAGCTAACTCATATTCAAAATAAAATGCTAGTCGTTTCTTCGTCTGAACCCAGAGGGATGTAGTTGGGCCGTTCACTTTCAACTGCTTCCAAGTCTTCCTCATTTCAATCTCGATGCCTCGTACATGAGTATGTCCGTTTATGGTTTCTCGTGATAGTAGTTCAGTAGCAAAATCTCTAAACAACTCATGGAGATTATTGCTTTTGAAATCAGATATATCCATGGCGTCAAAATTTATTTTTGCTAAAGCTGTTTGGGTAAATAAATAAACTAGGTTTTTTGTAGCGTATGCATGGCCAGGCAACTTTTTTTCTACTGACGTAGTTGCATAAATCAAATTTAGTGTTTATTTTTACCCACTTCCAGCCGTTTTGTACCCAATGCAAACTAAGTATGACATAAAAAGATAGAATCCACCAAGCCTCACAATACAACCTTATTACAATGGATTGGATGTTGCTGCAACTTTATCTCGAGCTTTGATATGCAGAGGTTTGAAAACATGAGTATGCAAGAGTTTTGGTGCACATACATGGGTCATCCCCCATCGCGACGGGAATGACCATCCGCGTCCTATGCGTGATTGTTCTCTATTTTCAAATTCAATTATCTTTGTTTGTGTTAGACTAATAAAAAAATTAAGGAATGTTTTGTTCATAATTTAATGCTCTTCAATTTTTGCATTAAATTTTTTATATAAAATCAATATTTCTGAAGTTACTTGCAAAAAACCAAAAGAGTCTACACATTTTCCAAGATGGCGGCGAAAGCTCAAGTCTGATCGGTGGGGACTTTTAGTATGTTCATAAATATGCTCAAACAAATACCTCCACCAATTTTCAAAACTTTCATATTTTTTTTAGTCATTCTTCAAATTTGGGTCTATTTTGACTGGGGTAGTAAAAAAATTGTCGATTGGAGGATGGAAAAGAATTTTGCATGCAAGAAAATAGTGGAAATTTGCAAAACGGTAAGGAGCTGGCTCACCCAGAATGTCAGCTGTTTCTGATGTCCGTTTCTTTTGAGTTCGGTGCTTTTAATTCAATAATTAAAAAGTTTAAAATTTTGAAAATTGAAAATAACATCAGTGCTGGCGTCTCGTCAGTAGGCGTCCATCGGTACCAATTGCGATATCCTGTTATGCTCGATTCGCAAGATTAGCGTGTCCTCGTGGACTGCTTACTAACAAACATACACACGTTTGTTTACCTTCAGCTGTTAATAGTAAGATATATATATATATATATATATATATATATATATATATATATATATATATATTAATTAGGAAAAGATCAATAATTAAATAATTTACAGGGGGCTTCAAGATAGTCAATTTCGGGGCGTAACTCGCCACTAATTTGATATCTATTTCGAAACGCGCAGCGAATCTAGGGGAATCCTCGGTTTTATGGTTGGATTTGATTGACAGTTATGGCCACACCCCAGCCTCACTTTTGGTGCAAACGTCTCGCGCATGCTCTATGGCTTTATATGGTTTAAAACAATAGGGATTTTCAGCAGAGCGGGAAAGGATTTTAATCGGTTTGGTCACGCGTCACGGACATCGAGATGGGTTGTTGTAAAATAATTAGCAGATTGAATTCGTGTAGATTAATATTTGGAAATAAACTCTTAAGTGTAATTAATTTGTAGTTCTTTGCCACAGGCATTTAATCATTGACTCCCATAAAATTAATAAATAGTTATGAATTGATTAAGAAGGAGTAGCGTTGGATATAAGACGACATAAAGGAGATGGGTCGGGTCGTGGTAAGCTCCGCGTCATATATATATATATATATATACATATATATATATATAATTTTTCTGGTAAAGATATATCTCCGTTCAACTGTTAAGAATCTGATGCTCATTATCTGTTTTATATCAATGCGCATTATTTTATATCCTAGGTTCCGTTTTTTTTTGTCAGTTACTTTCCATAAGTATCGAATGATTATACTAAAATGTTATTACAGCTATATGGCATATAGTCATATGAAAGGAATCGGGAAGCACATTTACTAGTCAGTGACACAGCGTCATTGTTGTGGATAGTTTTTCTGATTCTCTGTCATCCTGTTGGACCGTCACTGAAACTGAATGTGTCGAAAATTGACTCTTAGAATAAATTTATTGAAGTTCCCTTTGAAGTTATATTTGAAGTCAAATTTATATTTTCATTTATAAGTCACTTAATATAAATTTAAATGCCTTCGAAATATTCTCTCAATCAAATAATAATAATAATAATAAATAAAGCTAATTCAGTTAAACTTATGAAGAGAGATTTCAACATATATTTTCTATGTTTTCATTTTTTATGAAAATTTTAATACGAAACATCTATTTCCTTTATATTTCTATTAAATATATTCCTTTATATTTCTATTCCTATTAAGACAGTCTGCTAGTTTCCCCCCTTATCCATTCCATTTAGAGAATGTAGACACGTCATTCAAACTTATTCATATATAAAAATATTTCTGGTACATCCAAATCTCTACTGTTATCACGTTAAAGCAGAAACAGTAGATATAGCAATAAAACGAATGTGGTCAATTCACTCGTGCTCACAACGTGATATATTTATTACTGGCATATCATACATTTTGTACTTGACCCGTTTTGCCGACATCGGGGCACAAAAAAAAAAACATTGTCTGTAACAAACAAACCAAACCTGTTAGACTATGTTCAGTAACCAAGAGGTATGTTTCACAACAACAGGTATGTTCAGTACAAGAGGTATGTTCAGTACAAGAGGTATGTTTCACAACAGAAGAGGGTGGCTTCTACAAATTCCTTGTCCGTCATGTTAATCCTATAATAGCTCTCCAAAATGCTTCGACATATGTCAGTACCACAAATATACTCCAGTAAATGAATTTTTTAACCAGATATACAGAAGCTTGCATGACTATCCCGTGTTCAACGCCGAACTATCGATTTCAGGAGAGTAAAACTTCCTCTGAGTGGATCGAAGAACAGTCGTGGTTTGTTATGGATTAAAGAAAAACATTCAGCATCTACGGTTTTAACTAAATTTTCGATTTCAGGTTAATCTCAGGTAAGTGGTTGTCTTGAGAGTAGTGCTATATAGAACAAAGGGAAAATTAACGGATTCAGTATTTGAAAATTTGTGATTAAGCTCCTGGTTCCTGTGATTTTAACAACTAAATTTGTAGGTATTTTAAAAAATGCGAGCCGGAACCTATATATATATATATATATATATTATTTTGAATTTTGCAGTTATTTAAGAAATTTACATTAGAGAAATTGACAGTAGTGAGCAGGTGGAAACTATACGCTTTTACTAAATTTTAATAAAGTATTAGTAATAAAAAAATAGTAGCATGTAATAAATATCAGGATTCGAAAATAAAGGGCCAATCAAAATCGAGAAGCCAAGTAGAACCCACGTGTAAGTAATGTATTTCTAGGGCAAAAATGGAATGCTGTTAACAGAATAATCATAATGTAGAATAATGGAGAAAAAATGCGCTACGATGGAGACGGTTTGTTAACAGCTATCACGTGTTAAACTTCCTGAAAATAATGGAAATAATTGGCTCCTAAAGAGACACTTAACAGAAATTTTTTTCAATTTACAGGATAAAAAAAAGCAGGCGTAATCAATCAAGCGTTATGATCAGATTCGTCGGATACTTTAGCTTTATTCAATCTTATTATTGCGAATATTTTTTAAATATGCTTACCATTGTTATGGCTAACATGTTTTCTTTTAAAATGGGTTTCATATAACAATGTTTAATATTATATGAAATACATTGTTTGCAGTTATTTTCTATTACAAAAATCAAGAGAATGATGTCAGATTTTACAGTATCTTAAATTCTCCTATAATTCCGGTACATAATAACTAAGTAATCGAATATATTTCGCTGAGGAAAGTATATATAGATATGTACGTCAAACAAAAATGCTCTCAAATATACATAAATTCCACCATTCTAAAATCACGAAAATAATTTACAGAAAAAAATTGCGTAGCTTATAGAAATTTATTGTTGTATAATCGCTGTGAGGAGACCAGATAAGTAGTGGGACTGGACTAAAATTTAAGTGGAAAAGACCTCTCCAGAGGCGACCATTTAAAGTAAGATTACTGCCTTACTTAAAGTAAGATTGACAGGGTCGTTAAAAAGTCGTTAAACAAATTCGTTAACGGACAGTTCAAAGTAAACCAATCATAGCCACCACAGTGAGAGCAGATGTGCAGACACACGACCGGACTGGAAAACCGCAGGCTTGTTTCCCCCGCTGAGGTCGAATTGTCCAGAATCTTCTGGAATTTTCGGAAAGAGGACATATAAAAACGAAGAAAGATCGTGTGGGAGAAGAGATCAATATGAACTAATGATAGAGGAATAGCTATAAACTGAAAAGAGAGAACGATAGGACGTGTTTTCTGTCTGCATGCTGCAGTTTAGATTGCACTGAGTTATGACTCTTTCTTGCTCTCTCTCCAGAGGTTTTCGAGTGATGATTGTGCTGTTTGAGGAAATGCTGTATGATAGTTTGTGTATATATATATATATATATATATATATATATATATATATATATATATATATATATATATATCCATCCGTGTGTGTGTGTGTGTGTGTGTGTGTGTGTGAATAAACGAGAGATCTGTATATGTAAGGAAAGTGTAGTTTATGTGTTCATGTAAACCATAATCGAGCCTCTTAACCGCAAGGTCACGACAATCGCTTTAAGGTTTACGTACGAGAGATTGTTCTTTTGTTGATGATATTTGTTGAAATCAAAATTAGAGACATGACCTTTAAATTTTGTCGTCATATCTCGAATCTAATCAATGCACAAAAATAAAATTGCAATGAAGATGTTATGGCATGATCATTGCGAAAGGTCATTTGGAACAATACATTTTCGAGTCTTTTGAACCTACAGAATATCATTTTATGCTCACCAAATAGTTCAGAGGAGATTATTTTTTTATTTGAAACTATAAATAAAATGTAAATGCATTAAATTTACACTTCGTATGGTGTGGCATTAAATTACGAAAACATAGTCATGAAATAGTGAAAATAAAAGTGAAAAATAAGCTTAAAAATATTTCGCCCAAAAAGAAAAATTCATGGTCTTTATTAATTAAATTTTTTCGTAATGCTTAATTTCGTAACTTTTTCGGGATTTTCAAGTATCTCTTTACCAGTTAAAAAAACAAATCGCAGCAATAATGAGAAAAAGTATCATAATATCTGTTCATTTATTCTGAGAAAAATTGTAACTTTTTTCTTGTTCGAGTACCTGACAATAAAACAGAAAACAACCTGCACATAAAAATAGTGGTCACCGAAATTTCTTTAAAATACATCAACGTAAATTTAATGAGTAAGTAAACCAGGTATAAAGTGTTTAAAATAGTAAATTTAAAAGACAGCACTACTACGTTTTTAAAAGGCATCGAAGGATTTTTAAAAGGCGTCGAAAATTAGCTGATGAACGTTTTGGTACTTACTATGTACTGTGAGCCTTACAACAGTACTTAGACCGGATCCAACACCGTTATTTGCCTCGCATAAGTAAAATCCCGCATCTGAAGACTCAATGCTTCGGAAATTTAGTGATCCATTCATGAGAATGTGTATATGGGAACTGCTAACGATTGTCTTAAACCGGTCAGGTGGGTTATCTGAAATGAAGACAAAGAATATTTGATTGTATTGAAATGCAAATTAAAAAAGTCACAATTTCATTAATAGAGAAATTTTATAACACGTAATAGCACCCATGTGATTTGAAATAAGTTTAAAAGTCATTGAAACCAGTACAGGCCAAATGCGTAGTTCCAATAACAGCATTCGTGTTAATTATTCAGTGATAGATCTAAAAAATGCATTAATTTGAATTTATAAAATTCTGCTTAGATTTACACTGTTAACATTAAGCTACAGCTTTAAAGAAAATTAAATAATTTTTACGTCAGAACAAAAGTTACTCATATTTCAAAATATGATGTTAAATTACGGGGAAACGGTACACATCAGGAGAACAAAGCACTTGACTGACTCTGGAAGTGTTGATTTTGCCGTTTTCTGCCATTTAAACTCGTTTAAGTGTGCTTACGTCCTTTAATTATACTCATGTCATAATTTATTATGCTTAAGTCATTAACATGCCCTTTTAAAGGAGGACATGCGAGTACGCGCCGCTCCTCCTGTACGGAATTGTAAACGTTTTATGTTATTTATGTGCTAATATCAATTAAGGCGCTTTTGATTTAGACTAAGTTAAACGTTAATTATAACGTTAATAAAAATAATAATGTTGTTTTGATCGTAAATATGCTCTGAGAGAAACGTATAAATTATTCAAACATGAATTTATTATTATCTTATATTTATGTTGATTTATAATTGTTAGAATACAGTTAACTCTGAATATTAGATAAACTCATACGGCAAGAAAGATTTCTCTAAAAATATCAAAAAAATTATCATTTAAAAAATATTTTGTTCATTTATAGAGCGCAAAAATAACAAACACTATCGTTTTCACCATATTATGGATAATAATTTCAATCATAGAGGAGTTATATATATATATATATATATATATATATATATATATATATATATATATATATATATATATATAACTTCCTTTACAAAAACGAAATCAAATGAAAATTTTTGAATTAGTAGAATTGTGACTCAAACAATAATGTCTTGATCATAAAGTGAGGAAAACATAAGGAATTTTAATCTAATAATATCATATTTGCATGCATTGTGCAGTTTAAATGATTTATTTTGACGTCAAATATTTGCCAGGAAATGAAATGAAGAATATCACGCGTTATAATTTATTTATCTGGTACCAGATTAACATGTTTCCATTATCACATTCTTTTGCTAATAAATAGGGCTAGTTCTTTGTTTAATGTAGAATACTACTTTCAGTAATGAACTGAGTTTACGTTGAGATTGATAGAAAACGAAACTCATTTAAACACATTAATCACAACTGAAGGAAATATTTTTTATTCTTAAAAATAATTATTTATCATTTTGAGTAAAGTCACTAATGAACTTAATGTTTAAGGCAAAACTGATGGCACAAACTTGGAAAATTGATTGCCTGTTAAAATAGACTAATCTAACGGTGAAATTCTGAAGACAGGTTTGTTTACGACGAATCTGAGGGTAAATATTAAGTTGGCACCTGTAATATATTAATTTAAACATTAGTCTGTCGCGAGAGTTTGAATGTTTAGTGAAGTAGTCGGTGACAGCCAGAATTTGGGTATTCAAAGCGATCAGAAAAAAGTATATTTTGAATTGAATGTATGTCATATCAAATAATAATTAGTCAATACCATCTAGAGAAGTGAGTCTCAACATTTTTTCATCTAACCTCTCCTTTAGATGACCTTGAGATTCTACTGCCTCTTAGGCCTGAAATATACTTGCATAAATTTTAAACGATCGAAATGTGTGAGTTGAAACGGATTAAACTTTTACGATAGATACAAGTTTATGAAAGCGCTACAGTAGTGACCCAGGCAGCGAAACAAAAGCACTAGTAGACTATGAGAGAAGCGTACGTTAACAGTAAACAAAACAACGTTCTATGCTGTTTACATCTCTGTCTCTTTGCAATGATAAACTAATAAATTACAAAGTAACAAATGTTGTTGTTGTTTCTGATGTCCTTTGACCGATAGTATCTATTAGTTCAAGTCAAATTAAGGCTATTGGAAGAGTGGTACGGCTGCGGTTTTTAAAAGTAACATTTATACGACAACTATCAAACACCTAATCTCAGAATTTCATCTTCGTTCTTACAAGACGTATTAAAAAAAGATTCTACCCATATTTTTTTTTGTCGGACTTTCCCCCTGCCCCCTTTGAAAAACACTCACGCCTCCGAACGGATACCCGCCTTCCAAGTTCAGAACAACTTTTGATCTGTAGAATACCTAGATCGATAAATTACATTCTATCCATCAGTCATGTTTTTTTTTCATTTGGACTACATACTCCTATTAATGCCTAATTAAACGCACGGGTTAAAATGACATGTTTACTTGATTTACGTAGTACTTTTCAATGATGTTCATAGACTTCTTGGGGATTTTAAGAGAGTTAACACAAATGTTATAGTTGAAAATTATTTGGTTATAAAACTATTCCGATGTCTAGATTTCAATACCCTTGAACTCCTTTGTATATACCAGAACACATGTCTTAAAATCGACAGTAAAAGCAAAGATAAAATTTTGGTGGCAAGGACTTCAAGGAAATTTCTTTGAACAAGGATTGCAAGAAGGCGTATGTTCCTGTTAGCGTTCCCGCAAGTCCCATCTAAGTTATCCTTTGCACATATATCAAAGGAATCAAAGACATCAGGCAAAAAATATTGGGTTCACAGGCTAACCTTGTTCTTAAAATTAAAGTCGTTTCATTTACTTCGATATTACGGTTCCCCGGGTTGCCCAAATTGGCCGGCAGATCTGTACTGTCCGCCGGCGCACAGGCTCATACTAAACTCTTGAACCGAACAGGAGAAATAAACCCTCGGCCGAGTTTGCAGGTAATGCTACGCAGCTTCTGGTCTTCAGGTTCACCAAGCTTATGGACTAACCGTCCGGTAACCATTACTATTGTGAACTACTTCTACGTATATCAGAGGCATGTCAGATGCGTTTTTTACATCAGGTCAAAAAATGTCTCAAAAAATTAAGGCAAAAAATTTTTAGCATATATCATGGTTCAAGGAATGTGATTTAAGTCTTGTTGTACGATGCCAGAATCATTAAATATTGCAGTTGAAAATTCATTAAATTTTATTCTTTATTTCTTTTGTCATTCTTAACCGTCCATTAAATAATCCCAAATTATTAACAATCAGTAATGTTTATCATTATTTATTGATCTCTATAATAATTAAATCTTTTTATTCACATTTAGTAAATTCATGTAACTTATTTTACACTTCTTAAATTGTATGCGTGTTTTGGTTAATTTTAAATTCCATTACGCTGTTCAGGAAATTTTCATTATTTTTTTGAATACTGTTTCGAATGAGACAAAAAAAGTTCTTATTATTAGAAAGTTAAAATTAATTAAAACAATAACCTGGAGGGGAAATTCTTGAAGCCTTTTCGTAAGGAATTTTTGAAGATTGGTTCACATCGCATTATTAGTAAATGGATCTTCTGAAGAAATTAATATTCATTAATCTAATGTTTGACCTCAAATACTTTAAATTCAGTGAAAGTCTTAAAAAATATAAACGGGATAATACATTTTATTAATACGGGAGAAGTGTGCGAAAACGAATGCATGGAGCTTTTAAAATATATCCTTAATTAGTAATGAATTTAATTATTAACTTAGATTCAGGCACACTAATAACTACCTCTAAATAAAACTAAAGATTTTCAAATGGGGAAATGGGTATTTAAAATATTTATTAATTTTCCTAAAGAAATATAATTATGATAATTAAATCTTTCTAGGTTCTTTATGAAATACTAAAATTAATAAAGTCCTAATATACATTGCTGTTTATAAGACCTAAAATTGCAAATAGTAGTTTTAATTTTGAATAGGATTTTGAAACAGTATCAGTAATTTCTTCACAGACTTATTTTTTCTCTTTCGTATTCAATCTCCATTTTTATCTTTCATCTAATTAACAAATTATAATTTTTACGACCTTTGACTATGAAATCAATAGAACATTTTATGACATGCGGTTTGAATTTTTTAAGATAAAAAATTCGGAGAGAAAAGTTAAAAAAAAACAAAAATTCCGTTTCCCCTACTTTTCCTCGAACCGCATTTGTTCGCAAGTGAAAGAAGGTACCTGTAGCAACTTTCCATCGAACGTGCGGCTGGGGAACTCCTTCCGCCTGGCAATCAATTATCGCTGATCGACCGACCACGGCATATGTGTCACTGGGTTCAAGAATCCATCGAGGGGGAACTGAAATGAAATGTTAAAACATGAACTTATACGCCTAAGTCTTACGATATATGATTTTAGATACTTTGGTATCACTTCATTTCTCATTCAATAAAAATACTTTAAAAAGTATCTTGTTTAACTTCGTAAAGGTTGCGTGTATTACGCACACGCATCTCTCTGTTTCTCTCTGTGTGTGTGTATGTATATATATATATATATATATATATATATATATATATATATATATATATATTATTTTTAATTGCAGAATATAATTTACCTTTCACTATCAAAACGGAGCTGTACGAACCAGTGGCAACATCATTAGTGGCAAGACATGTGTAATTTCCATTATGTCTGTTTGACAATGATTTTATTGTAATCGTGGAGACAAAACCGTCCTCTGCTGGTATGATGGTAGCATCTAGACTTTTCTCGTCCAAAGGGGAGTCATCTTTTAGCCATCTTGTTGACATCGGACCGTCACCAGCTACCACTATGCAAGTGACTGCCGTCCTCATACCTTCATGCAAATTGTCTTGAAATGAGAACTTTGAAACTTTTGGTTTTGCTAAAAAAGAAATAATATATTTATTAAGAATGCCGCATATGTTTTTGACGCCATGTCTGTTTTAATTAAGAATGACCCTAATTTAATGATTACGTAGTGAATAAAAAAATCTTATTTAACATGAAAACTACTAAAACTTTTAACTAGTGTTGTTTAAACTTTAACGATTGTACTTTAAACTTTGAAACTAGTGTAATTTTTCAACATGAAAACTAGTAAAAAAATTTCAACTATTGTAAACGAAGTAGGTCATTTTAGTCTTAAATTTATATGCAATCATTACTGTAAAATGGGAAAACGAAATACCAAAAATGTTTTTTGTGAAATAGGAGATAATTTTACCATTGAAAAGGAATCAAATACACTTTCTTGAATATTACTGTTGTATTACGTATATGCGTTTGAAAATAAATAACGAGTATTATTTATATACATTTATATACACTTTATATATATGTATTAGGAATAAAATATGTGTATGGGTGGATGGGTGTGCTGTTTGCGTGTTTGTGTGTCCCTAAAATTATCGTATTATATCTTCGAAGTTTATAAGATAACTAGTATTTTAAATTTATAAAATTGTATAACGTCAGCACGTATAGCAAATACTCAAAGGTTAAATTTGAAAGAATATCATTTAAATTATGTTGTTACTTTTGTTGCTTAAACAATCTCTGTTCTACAAGGCTATTTAAATCCATTATTTAAACTTTTGAACTTAGCGTATATTTTTTTTCACTTGCTGACCGACTGCCCGTAATTTTCTTGTTAGTTCAAGGATAATTTTTGCTGTCAGACACTTTCACGTATCGTTAAAAACATTCAGGTTTATAATTTTTTTTAAAGTAATATCTTAAGATAATTATTGTGCTTGATATGAATTGAATGATTTCATATGAGATTTTAAAATACAAATATTATGAAATTTAAATAATTTTTGAAAAATTGTTTCTAATGTTCACGGATTCGTTTATTTATTCTTTTGTTCTTGCTATTTCACTGTGTAATACCAAAAATGTTAATGGCATTGTAATACCACTAGTGTATGAGAATTTTGTAGCACTCACAAAGTGCAATCCAAATTAATGTTTGAACTGGATTTTATTTTAAATGTAGTATAGTATTACTACAGTCGAACCCCGTTATAGCGAACCCGGTATATAACAAACTCTCGGATATAACGAACGAAAAATTTGGTCCCTCCGTTTTCCTATTGTACGTAATTTAATTAGTATTTTGTCAGTTTAATGTAATCGATTTTAGTCGATTTAAGTCATTAATAATCATTTTTAATAGATTTTATCATTTTTTAATACATCATTATTGAATACACATTGGAACTAATGAGTTATACAGTTTGTGAACTGTAGTTTTTTTCTTAACGGTTCGGATATAACGAACCACCGGATAACGCGAACAAAACCATTGGTCCCTTGAAGTTCGTTATAACGGGGTTCGACTATAGTGCAGAAGAAATCTATATAGCTCTCAAAAATCTAGTTAAAAGTAATGTTTGATCTACATTTTTTTTGATTGCATTATAAAGCTTCTAGTGTCTACTAGTGTAAAATAAATCTATATTGCTCTCAAAAATGCAGTTCAAATGTGAATTTGAACTGCATTTTGTGAATTGCTATTTATAATAATGCAGCTCTTACTTTTAATATATATTCGGAAGGAACGTGCCACAGGCGCTATCCCCTGACTTGGTATGACTTCACAACTGTAGTGACCATCATCCACCCCGGGCTGCATGTCCAATATCAACAAAGTTCCGTTAGGAAAGACTCTCTGACGTTGATTGACAGGGAGGAGGCGTTCATCTATAAAAACGGTCAGCGGCTTGAGCTATTTATTACTTTGAGAAACAACTTCTAGAAATAGATGGGATTTAGAGAAGAAAACACTTTAAGTGTTACTAATACTGGATATAAATAATGTTTCCAAAAACTTTACTCTTTCGAAATTCCTGTAAGCGTGAACGTAAATGTACAACTATCATTTATCATAGGTCTTTTAGAATGAGTTTGGTATCGTATATATTCTTCATGCGTTTGGTGATTTATTTCAAATAAAATGACCATGAGAATTTATAAAAATATGTATAAAATATTTGATTGTTTATCTCTAAGAATTAAAGTTGTATCCAATGTAATATTTTTATATCTAATTTCGTCCTTATTTCTGTGGTTTTTTTTAAAACAAATTGAAAGACAAATAACGTGTTCGTTCTATGGGTTTTTTACAAATGGTATAACATCATTCATTGGACTTGAGCTTCTATGATAAGATTGCTTTACATGAATGTGAAATCCTGTATATCAAAAGTTTAGTCAAAGGAACATACGTGAACTAAAGGGCTATAAATCTACGAAAATGCATATTATTTGATGAAAGGAAGATGATACATTTTTAAAAATCTGGAATAATTTTCCTATTTTTGACATCGCCTTATGATTTTTCAAATATATTTAAGAGAGGTTTAAACCTCGCACCTCGACGAAAATATGCCAATAGCACACATTAACATAGGAATTGCTATCAAAATTTTATATATATATATATATATATATATATATATATATATATATATATATATATATATATATATGTATATATATATATATATGTGTGTGTGTGTGTGTGTGTGTGTAAGTGTAAGTAACTGAGTCCTGTGAGAAAAGTAATTATTTTTAAACCATAGTAAATATTTCAGCAATAGCGTAACCAATAAATATAAATGGAGATTAACTAAATTATCTTTCTGAGCATGTAAATAATTCTGTTTAATATATTAAATATATAATGTTTAATTTAATTTTAAATTTCAACATACTAGTATTACAAGTAGAACATTCAATATTTCGCAAATTACTATTTGAGCAATGTCTGATGAATGTAGTATGTATGTAACAAATAATATAATTTTCCGAGAAAAATACCTAATATAATTGAATATAGTTTGTCATATATGTAGAACTTTGAGGCAACAATGTTAGTTTCAAAATTAATGATTTTATTATGTGATGACTTGTCTCTTACATACGTATAATTTAAACTCCTAAAGTAAATTGACAAAAATATTCACAGGCTAAATTAGTATCTCTGTTTATTTAATTTAAAATTTATCTAAAATTTTCATTTTCGTTACAATTTATTGCTATATGGGTCTACACCTACATCGGCACGTCTTTAGATGTGTAGTTAATTAATAGCTTTCAAACAGACACCAGCTTGACTTATTCTATAATGTATAGAATAACGTGTTTGATGCATAGGGCATCATTCATCGGCTTCGGACACTACTTGATTAATTTACATCACAATATTTACACAATTATTAAGACTGACATGCAGTGAATTATCCTGCAACGAATTTTTAGCTGCACTTTCATTGAAAATGCATCCATCACTAATTATTTTCCATGATATTAAGATTAACACCATTCTTCAACTTATCGAAACTCCTAATCACTTCCTTAAAATATTGAAGAGGGAGCTTAATTCAAACTGTCAAAATTAATTGACAAAAATTTTGAGATGCAACATTAATATTCAAGTTAAATTTATTATAATTTATTTATTAAAATTGTTAAATTTATTAAAATTTCAGTCATACTACGCTTTATTTCTATATGTGACTATGCCTACATTAAAATGTAGGTATATGTCTACAGTAAGTGTCTAGATATATGCTACTGATAAATATCTTTCAGATAGAGAACTGCCTGACTTACCCTATAATGTAGAAAGTAACATGTTTAATACAAAATTCATCATTCATCGGCTACTTGATTAATTTACATCACAATCTTTACGGAGTTATTAGCACTGGGGTATAGAGAAGAACGCCGCAACAAATTTTTAGCTGCACTTCACCCGACAATGCATTCATCACTTATTATTTTCCACGCTATTAAGATTAATACCACTCTTCCAACTCCTCAAAACTCCTAATCACTTCCCTGGAATCTCGAAGAGTTGATACACAGATCATTATTCACGGAGTATTATTGGTGAGAGATGATTGATTAAGGCATCGACTTTACCTCTTTTCCACTGGATTGATTCGTAAGGGTAGCCTCCGAAGGGACACGTCACAGAGAAGGCATCTCCGGCAAGGGCTGTCAGGTTATTAATCGCTCTGATGAAGAGCGGTCCGAACACGTTCAGCCGGTTGGAGTGCGTCGCTCTACCGGCGTCGTTATAGGCCTCGCAGGAATACAGGCCGCCATCAGTGACGTCGGCCGAGGTGAAGTTGACGGAACTGACAACGTCGCCGTTGCTCGTCTGATACGAACTGATGAGGACCCCGTGACGGGTGGAGAGCGTCCAGATGTTGTCGAGCCTCCAGCGGATGAGCGGTTCGGGGTGGCCCGAGGCCACGCAAGTCAGGGACACGTATCTCCCGGGACGCACAGTCTTTTCGGGAAATGTTAGTTTTAGAGACGGAGATAAATCTGTGTGGGGGGTAGGGCAAGCAAAATTTGTAATTTCGAAAACTAAAAAAAGAACTTTACAACATAGGTTATGTCAGTGTAAATACGGATTATACATTATTTAGTCAGTTTATTACATTTTGATTATTCAACCATAATAAGTCCATTCCTTCATTTTTTTCTAAATTTACTCAAGCATGTGCACTAGGTAATAATGTGTATAATACAGATATATCTCAGAATTTTGGACAGCTATAAAAGCATATTTTTGCTGCAAGAAGGGCTCTGTACCTAGAGAAGCATAAATTATACTTCCTAAATGACTTTAACATTCTTTTATAGGATGACAATCAACTATTTTAATATCTGACCATTATATCTGCTTCTGCTGAAACGATATGATCTCCAGTATAATATTAAACTTTCTCGATGTCCAAAGTTCACTGACCTGGTTTTACAGCACTTAAGGGGAGTGGTCACTTTTACGTACCTTTAAAAGTATCATTTTTAGACCATGTTCGATTGCACGTACTACTCATGATTTTTGCTTGATTTACATGAAATTTTTTGAGTAACTGCCTAGAATACTGTTTATTATATATGCAATATTTCAAGGTAATTAAAAAAATAAAATTATTTTTTATCCATAAAAAGTGAATAATTTTTTTAAATAGAACATTTTGCAGTCAACTACTGTGCGCCTTCTTTCAAAATAAATTATTAAGGTACAGTAATAATTGTTTACTATATGTGACTACAATATTTCAGGCAACAATATCCACCAACAATATTATAAAATATATTAAAAAAATTAGTACATGCTATTTTTAATTAGAAATTTCAAAAATGACTGAGTAAAAGCTTGTAAAAAAATTCTTAAAAAAAAATTAAATATGTTAAGGTTCAAGAATGTTTGTGTATTTTGTTATCTGAAGTATTGTAATCACGTATAGTTAACAATTATTACTGTACGTTTATAATTTATTTTGACAGAATGCGCACAGTAGTTGACTACAAAATGTTCGATTTTTAAAAAAATATTCACTTTTTATGCAGAAAAAATAATTTTATTTTTTTAATTACGTTGAAATATTGCATATATAATAAACAGTATTACAGGCAGTTATTCAAGAAATTTCGTGTAAATCAAGCAAAAAACACGAGTAGTACATACAATCGAGCATAGGTCTAAAAATGATACTTTTAAAGGTACGTAAAAGTGACCACTCCCCTTAATGTATATTGTACTACCCTACCATTCTTTGAGTTCTAAACAATATACCTTTTTCATTATATTGAAAAATAAGCAATTAGCAACATAAACTAAACCTGATGGTGGTAATAGTAAAATAAAGTTAAAAAAAATATTTTTAATGAGAAAAAATCTCATAACACTTTAAATACATTATTTATGTACATTTTAGTAATTATAGCTTTAAATTATCGCTAAATTTAAAACACGTGTCATAATTATAACAAAAGTATTAAAAAATAGTCCATATCATTGAAAATAATTGAACTTTATTCTACTACAGAGTCCTATTTTTAGAAGCCCCCTACGCTTAATTTTTTCTTCTTATTTATTATTCTGGGGAAAAATTTATTGCCAACGGATGTCATTCCTCCAAACTGATTCACACCTGAGCTAGAAAAACTGGAGACGCCTGACTCCTTTTTTTAATCTATAAATAATTTGTTTTGGTATATTTGTAATGACAACGTCTGAAGCACTGAATTTGAATACAATTAAAGAAAATGAAAAAAAATGACACCTTTTGTATGGCCGAGAAAGGGATTCTGAACCAATTAATTTTAGTAAAAAATATAAAATTTACACTATCATCTATGCCATTTCCCTTTAAAAGTCCCCTGAGAGCAAAATTTCCAAACCTATATGTATTCTAGAAACATAAAATAAATCCATTTAAGATTAGGAACCTGGATGTATTTATGAAATAAGAAATTAATGGCTTAATCATTATACTTAATAATAAAATTATGTTATGATAGATTTAGGAGCATAAAGTGATGGCAAATAAGATCTGCATATACCTATCATATATATATATATATATCTGAGTGTGTGTAAAATGTGCAATAAATATATGAACCAAATATGCTTCTTAACCAGCTTTAGTCAGATTCGTGTTAAGTATTATTATGTGAGAATAAATGCATCTAATACACTAACTTTTTCCTGTTAAAATTGTTCTAACTCAATAAAATAAATTTATTGTGAGCTAAAAGTTAACATCACGATCTCATCTAAAATCTGATTAATAAATAAAACATTTTATCATGCATAAGCGATTTTATTTTCCATTTAATACGATGCGATTTTATTTAAATTAATGTTACTGTGGTTTCTGGATAATAGTGAATGCAAATGTTTAGTAGTGGGTTCAACTTCGGATTATTTCCTATCTCAGCATTTAAATATTTATTTTTAGCATATAAACAGTAAATAAAGCTAAAAGACTTAATGCTTATTTGAAAAAAGGATTAATTTAAATAATGAGTAAGAAAATGGCATTGAAAAGAAGGAAAATTTTGAAGTAAGAAATAATACTACATAAAAAATGTGAAAAATACATCCAAAATTTTGTTATAACACATTAATTAAAGAAGTTTGAAATCTGAACACACTATTATAAATACCTTGATTTAAAATTGAGGAATTTTACAAACTGTAAAGCCAAATTTAATATTAAAATTCCGCGATATGCATAAGACATTCCTTTAATCTGTGAATACCGGGAACTTAAATCAATAAAGTAGTTTGTTGTCCGTAATACGTTCTTCAGAATTTTAAACACGTAGGTAAATTTATGCATCTTTAAGTCCGCGTTTAATAAGCATCATCCTTTTGTAAAAGTCCCAGTGATAAAATTTCAAATTTGGAAGACTTTATTAGAAGTATATTTTAAAGAGCTCGTCCAGTATGTAAATTATACTGTATCTGGTTAGGCTATAGAGAAATTCAAGATTCAAACAGCTCTGAAAAGTTAAGATGCCATACAGTAATATATTTAAAAAACAAAACATCTGCATTAGCTGAAAATTAGATATTTTGATTCGGTTTGGCTTTTTCTTGAAATAAAACGTAAAAAATAAATCTTAAATAAGATTAAACTCCAACATTTATACTGCTAAATAAACAGGTAAGAGCTTTTACTTTTATTTTACTGTTACTCTAATTGTTGAAAAGTGTATATCATTTTATATATTTGTAAGTTATATATATATATATATATATATATATATATATATATATATATATATACAGGGTCTTTCCTGAAAATAATGAGACGGATTCCATAAAATTCATTTATTTGAAGATAATTTTACGCACACTTAATAGTCTTTAAAATAGCTTCCTCCTGCATTAATACACCTTGCCAACGACTCTGCCTCCCATTGATGCCCCCCTGGAAGTCTTCAACAGGAATGCTGTTCAGAACGCGCGTTACGTTTTTCTCCAAGTTCTCCAGATTATCAAAACGATGACCTTTTAAGCTGGATTCTACAGATTATCAAAACGATGATCTTTTAAGCTGGATTTTAAACCAGGGAATCGAAAAAAGTCTTGAAAAAGTTGCGGTGACAGATCAGGCTGTATTGATGGACCGGCGCATTATCGGAGTGCGGAATCCAATTGCTTGTGAGCTCCGGGCGGACGTTTCGATTCCTCAATCTTTGAAGCACTTCTTTGTAAAAATCTGCCTTAACTGTCTGTCCGGAGGACATCATTTGGGCCCTCGTCCGATGATAAGTACAAAAGAGCTTTAGCCATATTATGAGTTCGAGAACTTGATGGGAGCCCAGCGCGTTATTCATCATCGACGTCCTCTCTTCCAGCTTTGAAAGTTTTGTGCCACCTAATCACTTGAGCCTTGGACAAAGATCCTTCCGGTAGGCTTCTTGTAACATGGCAAGCATCTCAGTAGCTGATTTGTTTAGTTTTAAACAAAACTTCATGGCGCATCGCTCCTTGTCACAAAGGGCATCGTTTTAGCAGTCTAGTGAACTTGCCGAAAAACGAAACGCGCGTTCTGAACAGGATTACAGTTTAAAACTTCCAGGCGGTTATCAATGGGTGGCAGAGTCATTGGAAACGGTGTATTAATTCAGGAGTAGACTATTTTGTAGACTATTAAGTGTCTGTAAAATTATCTTCAAATACACGAATTTTATGGAATCAGTCTATTTTATGGAAAAAAATAGCATATATATATATTTAAAATAGCACACACACACAGACACACACACACACACACACACACACACACACATATATATATATATATATATATATATATATATATTATTTCTATAATGTAACATCCTTCAGAAGTCCTTCATTTCAAACATTAAATTACAAGGCACAGAATGGGATCCACCGTAGCAACACAGAAGGCCTTCAAGTTTTGGATTCCCACTGGTGGGTATAGACTGCAGACATCAAAATACTAAATTCGATCTGTACTGTGAAGATTTACCCAATCCTTAAGCATTTTGTTATAAAAATTATGTAATTACTCTTTACTTACCACCTATAACGAGAACAGCAGATGCCTGCGCCGAGTAAAGCTCCCTTTGAATGAAACACTGGTAAATACCGGCATCAGGCCTTCTTATTTGTCGGACTTGAAGTAAATATGCATTCGGAAACGAAATTTTTGAACTAGGCTGCAACGCCAACATGTCTTTCTTCCACAAGACGGTTCCAGCTGGACTGCCGAATACTGAACAGTTAAGTGTGGCAGTTTTACCAACTTCCAGCCGAAGCTCTGGCGGAGTCACCGTGACTCTTAAAGGCTCTGTAAATATCAGAAATTGAAAAATTTTATAGTTAAAACATTTCCATTTACAGAAAAAAGAAAGCTGTTAATATATAGCACATTAGTAACACGCAGATATATATAACATATCGATATGAAATCTGCAATAATTTTATTAGTTAAAATCTCCATTTTTCCTTTCATAACAAACTATTGACTGATTAGAATGTTTAATGTACAATCATAGATAGCAATGAAAAAAAAATTAGTTCATTTTACAATTTAACTAATTTTTTCAAAATAATAATCTATGATTTGCAATGCGTTAAAAGTTGAAGAGTGATTTTATTTATATATACACTGCTGGCCACCCAAATTGCAACACCAAGAAATACAAGAAATATCACAACACAATTTATTTTGTAGATAACATGTTGACCAAGTATCAAATGATTAAATTTATAGACTTCTGTGAAATGTGGTTCCTGCCAAAATCAGTAGCCAGAGTAGCCGCCATTGTTGGAGATCACCGCTGCCACACGCCTCGGCATTGATTCAAAGAGACTTTGGATGAGTTCTTGGGGTACAGCAGACCAAGCAGCTTCCACACGTTGCCAAAGTTGATCTGCTGTGGCAGCTGGGGATGGAATCTGGGTCAATCGTAGAGCAATCATGGACCACATGTTTTCTATCGGCGAAAGATCCGGAGAGCGAGGCGGCCAGGGAAGCAATTCAATCTGGCGATTGACGAAGAACCGTTGGACAATGCGTGCCACGTGTGGTCGCGGATTATCCTGTTGAAATATGGCTGTGGGCATGCCCTGAAGGTAAGGATGCCCACAGTGGCATCCTTACCTTCAGGACAACTGGCTCCAACACCTCGGAGATGTAGTGCTGGCTGTTTAAAGTACCGCCAATGCGCACTAGAGGTGTGCGAGAGTGATATCCAATACCGCCCCATACCATAATACCTGGTGCAGGACCAGTGTGGCGGTGCATAACGCAGCTGTTCAGCATCCTCTCTTCACGGTGTCTCTAGACTCGAATGCGACCATCGTGGTGTTGCAGACCGAAGCGTGACTCGTCAGTAAAGACAATTTCATTCCATTCTGCCGTCCACATCCTTCTGTCATCGCACCATTGGCGGCGGAGGCGTCTGTGGTTCTGCGTCAAGGGTAGACAAAACAATGGACGTCTTGCGGACAGTCCACTCTGCTGTAAACGGCGTCGAATGGTACGTGCAGACACTGGATGATGCGTTGCAGACTGCATGTGCTGTGCTATGGTTCGTGATGTGACTGAGCGATCCGTCACTGCCATGCGCACAATTTGCCTGTCATCACGTGAAGTGGTGCGCTGAGGTGGATGCGATCGAACACGCCGGTCCGTCGTACCCTCCTGCATCCAACGATCATATATCCGCATTACAGTTGTTTGGTTTCGTCCAACACGACTACCGATTTCCCTGGAAGATAATCCACAATATCGGTAGGCCACTATCCTTCCTCTGTCGAACTCGGATACTTGATCAAAAGATGATCGCTGTTTTCGACGAGGCATAATTGATCGTTTTTTTGAAAAAACCACAAAAAAAACACAATTGCCGAACTTGAAATCGTCGAAATCTCCAAGTCTTAAATAGCGCTTTGAAGTGGCGCCACAGGCGCGCGTGATGTGCGTCTGCGCTGAAATTCTAATCATTTGCATTTCTCACCTCCGCTAATGCATGTTGTAAATTTCATGCTATTTGCATGTTTCCTTCAGGGTGTTGCATTTACAGTGGCCAGCAGTGTACTTCGTTTAGTAGTGTAATGTAACACTGAAACAGAAGTAGGAATAGCATTTTAGATGTTTTAGAAATGTTAATAATTCATTATATGCATTCAATTCTTTGTAAAATATCAGTTCCATTTGACTTCTTAAAGGAAGAAATGTATGGATGAAACATATCATGGGGTATTGGGTAAAAATAACTTTCAGTAACTTTCCTCATATTACTGTAATTACGTGCCCTTAACAGAATGAAATAATTGAAGAATAATAATTTATATTAAGTTAAAATGTATCTTCAGTGCATATGCATTGAATTTTTTTCTATATGTTCTTAAAGCGTTTTTTCCAGGTTAATTTTTTAGCTTCCAAACACAAGTCTTGCAGACGTTAAAATGAAAATCTAGTTGATTTGTCTATTTTATAAAATTAGCTAAAATCTACAGCTCTATCTAAAACTGTCAAAACAATAGATTACATTGTATTACACTTCATTTGAGGCGTCGGAGTCATTCTATCATAAAAATAATTTAGACAGTATTAGCGAGTTTTTGCTACGTAACGTTGACCAAGAACAATTAATCTAAGCATCGTTTTTTCAAATTAGTTCAAATTGTTTTTGTTTTTCAAATTAATTCTTCATTTTGAACGTACTTCATCTGTTCTTGCCAAGTCTGGGTTATAACCAAGTTCATTAAAATAAGGCGCTTCAATCCTTCCACTTTATCTTTCATATTGGAGCCTCACACATTTCATAATTCACGCCGAAAGGTATATCTGCGTGTGTTTTGGTTTTAATCTCGGCCAAGACATGGATACTTACGATCGATCCCCTTATTGGAATATGGTCTGGTTCAACTACTGTGAACTTTCAGATAACGTCTGCTACATTTGATATAAAAAAATAAAATATTATTCCTTCTTTGAGAGTGATATCATATTTGTACGTATTTTTCATATATTAAAATGGATCCTGCTCTTCACGTTTAAAAGGCTCAGAATGTCCTTCCTGGACCTTGCGCCATTAAACCTAATCAAACCAACCAACCAACTTCACATTTAAATCTTCTGATAACATAACACAGAAAATTCACAAGAATTCCAACTTGGGGCTCCGAATTGTGTGATGTTAAAAAACTGGATCAGGCTTCCACCAACTTTGAGGTAAAATTTATAATCCCACTTCATTGAAATATTTTAGTTTTACATGGTTTCCTGCTTTTAAAAGATACCGGAGTGGAAATTTTAATGTCTACTCAGAAGATAAAAATAAAATACTTCCCTTGTAATGGAAAACTTCCCAGTGGAACCCCGTAATTTTGTTCTGACACTTAGGCTCAAATTCGTAGTTTTGCCTTATGATGTCATTAAAAATCCAAAATGACTGCATGAATTATTAGATGTGGAGTTTTGAACCTTTCTTTCTACATTTACTGTCTTATAGTGACTTGAGATTTATTATGAAACCGAAGATTTTTTTAGTCGAAACACATTTTCTGAGTGAAGAGGATCTGAAACCTGTTGTAACTCCGTCCTCCTACAAATTACTACTACAGGATACGGGCAACAGAAGAAAAAAAGCTCTTGTCAGAAGTACCATTATATTCTTGAAGATGCAGGGTGACCTCGACTAAAAATATTGCCAGTACATCTGTATGAGAGGACACGTTCTGTTCAAAAATGTGTAGTAGTTATTCATAATATATTTTAACGTAGGATTACGTTCCTCCATAACGGTCAACAGTAAATCAAAATTTATGACGCTAAAACCGTCGTTGCGAGGTATAATTCAAGAGTAGCAGAGTAGACATATATAACTTATTTTTCTTACCATCGACCTATTCTGAATAGGGTTATCACTCATCCTTCTCTTCGTATGTAGGAATTTTATTGCAAAAAAAAAGAGATAAGCAATGATAAGTAATCCTATGTTAATAACTCGCGGTATTTTCGTTAGAAGAAACTACCTGAATTTTTTTCTGAGTTCTAAAATTTTTTTCTTAACGAAATTTTTATTAGCTGAAAAATAAATAGTACTAACAAGGCCAGTTTCTATAAACCATCAGGGATGCTCGTTCCAGTGTTTGAAGTGGGCTGCATGTATGGACAGCATAATCTTTAATTTAAAAAAATATGTGATTGGAGTTTTATATCAACGTTGATAACGCGTAACTAAACGAATGTAAATTCAAGCTAATTTGAGATTTATACAAATTTAATAAAAAAAACTGTCATTTTTTAATAGAAATATTTGTAATATTTTTTGTATACATCTAAGGGAAAATTATCTGATTTAGTAAAGATATTATGGCATTATTTTTCTTTTTTTTTAACAAAATCACGCTTTAAGTAAAATGTTTTTCATTTGAAAGTCGACAGGTTTTTCAGTAGGCTTTACTTAGTGTGTTTTATTTCTGATATTTTTCGAACATAACTGGATATACTTAACTTGGTATACAAAATATGATGTACAAAATGTTATTGCTGTAAAAAAAAATGAAGAAAAGGGATTAAAAGATTTAATTTCCTTTAAGATGCATTAAATATTTCCCCGTGATATTCCTTGTATATATTATATGTATAAATTCCCAAAATTTAATGCCCCCTTTGTCTATTAAGATAAAAACTTTTTACCTGCATAAAAATTGTATAATCATCAGAAATAACATAAGAAACATTTTTTGTTAAATTTATTAATTTTTAAACATTTATATGTTACTAGCTAAACACCCGTGCTTCGCTACGGAGGGCATTTTAGTATAATTACAATGAAAAAAAATAATGAAATTGCTTTTTAGAGGATTTCCTCATGAACAATATATTTGTGTTTCTTCAGTGGGCGGATCTAATATTACCAGGCTCGTCCGCGAACTTACGCTTGACCAAGCTACGTAAAACTGAACGCGGGAGAAACAATTTTCTCTTAAATCTATGCCAGCGTATATTAAAGTTTGGCCTTGGGACTTATTTATCGTCATGGCTATATATATATATATATATATATATATATATGAAATGAATTCCAAGCTTTTTACTATGTAACACGCCCTTTCCAAATTCTTCATCCTAATGCAACACAATACCGTCCCTTAACCTTGGATTGCGACCTATATTCAACCAATATCAATCTATTAGATTTTCCCCTAAGGCCACGCACGGAAAGAATTATACAACGAAGTCTATTCCAAAAGCTAAGACGTGAACCCTTTCGATAATCACCCCATGTGGCATGACGGTCATGTGTCAGTTTTTAACCAATTAAAGTTCAGCCCGCCTGAAAAACTCGCGCTGTTCTCAATAATTCCGTAGCTTTTGGGTGTCTGCTCTCAACCAGGAAACATGTAGAGCTCTCCGTGAGTATTTTACAGCAGGTCCTGCCGCTGGTCGGGGCGCCGTACCCGACTAGCCGTGATGTGTTTTGAACGTTAAATTTGAGAAGTGTATATCCAGTCTTTTAAAACCCCATTCTTAATAAAAGAACAGTGAAGTTTTTGTGGAGTACCATGTTTTCTGCCTGGACTTCCTTCCTATGTCGCTACGACTACAAGATTTCTCTGGGACGCTGCGCTATCTCGTCCCTGATGAGTGAACTGTGAAGTTTTTGTGGAGTACCATGTTTTCTGCCTGGACTTCCTTCCTATGCTGCTACGACTACAAGATTTCTCTCGGACGCTGCGCTATCTCGTCCCTGATGAGTGAACTGTGAAGTTTTTGTGGAGTACCATGTTTTCTGCCTGGACTTCCTTCCTATGCTGCTACGACTACAAGATTTCTCTCGGACGCTGCGCTATCTCGTCCCTGATGAGTGAACTGTGAAGTTTTTGTGGAGTACCATGTTTTCTGCCTGGACTTCCTTCCTATGCTGCTACGACTACAATATTTCTCTCGGACGCTGCGCTATCGCGTACCTGATGAGTGAACTGTGAAGTTTTTGTGGAGTACCATGTTTTCTGCCTGGACTTCCTTCCTATGCTGCTACGACTACAAGATTTCTCTCGGACGCTGCGCTATCTCGTCCCTGATGAGTGAACTGTGAAGTTTTTGTGGAGTACCATGTTTTCTGCCTGGATTTCCTTCCTATGCCGCTACGACTACAAGATTTCTCTCGGACGCTGCGCTATCTCGTCCCTGATGAGTGAACTGAGAAGTTTTTGTGGAGTACCATGTTTTCTGCCTGGACTTCCTTCCTATGCTGCTACGACTACAAGATTTCTCTCGGACGCTGCGCTATCTCGTCCCTGATGAGTGAACTGTGAAGTTTTTGTGGAGTACCATGTTTTCTGCCTGGATTTCCTTCCTATGCTGCTACGACTACAAGATTTCTCTGGGACGCTGCGCTATCTCGTCCCTGATGAGTCAGCGGCCAAGTTATGTGCCCGGCTACAACTATTATTATTGTTATAATATTACATATATATATTAATACTTATTAAGAAGTTAAATATTTATTTTAAATGCTAAAATGCATTTAAGATTTTGCTTTTATATAATAATATAATTTATCAACTACCTATTTTTCAACAGAATTTTATAGCAAGAATATATGTAGCTATATAAAAATATAGGTGTACAACTCGTTCGATGGAATTTGTAAGAATTATTTAATATTGAAAGTTATTTAAATACACCTTTTAAAACGATATCCAAGAGAGCTTAGAATGTTATTGACAAGGAATAGTAATGTTTCCAACTCTGTAATGCTTCAAATATTATTAAATGATAATTAAACATTATACAAAGTTTAATCAGGGTTCACGAATTTTAATCAAACTCTGAAATAATGGGCTTCTTGATCGAACTCAAGAATAATATCTTATAAACACTCTCTAATTTAAGTTTCGACATCTAGTGATACATAATTGAAATTTTCTGGCATTAAATGAAATAACCGCAATCTAATTTCGAAGATTGTGAAATGAGAGGTATCAAATTATCAGGCAGTTATTCCTAGGTCTGATCTAACTTCATTTTTATTCAAATGGAATGTAGTATGGTTTCCCATTTTCCATTTAAATTCTAATCTGAAACAAAGTTCCAAACCCCTTGGAATAAGGATAAGTCTTCAATAATTTCTGAGGATATAATCTGTATGATAATTAAACATTTATCCCGCATATCAAATGAGTTACTGCTGCTTCAGCATAGTTATATAAGCTTAGAGAGGTGAATGATTTTAACTAGTTAAAAAGCATGTTCTTGCGGGTGTTTATATCTGAAGATTATGTTCATGAATTAAACGCTTTACTTTTATGTAATACGTTCAAAATTCCATATGGTTAGATTAGGTTTACATATGCAAGTTATCAAACTCCATTTTATTATAAGCTTATATATACAGCAGACCCACAATATGGTGACCGTTGATTTATCTGCTCATTGTGATTTAACGAGACTTTTGAGAGGGCTTAAACAGTTGCCCCAGAATTGTAATACAATTTTAATACCAGACAACGAAGTAGGCTGCAAACTCGTTTTCTAATCCCCGTTAGAATATTTGACAGGAGACATGAAATATTAAAAACTAACCACTAAAGACGAACTCTAGCAAAAAAAAGTCAAGACTTTTCTTGAAAAAGGATCTGAGCGATTTAGATTAAATTAGAGTTTTATGTTAAGAGAGTCAAGTACACAAAAATCTAAATATGATTATTAATTTCTAGTTAATTTTACTGTCTGGAACTATTTTGAGATCATTTAGGATCAAATAACAGATAGCGCATGCTTCTGCGGGTATTATTCATATTTATATTATGTTGCAGCAGAGATACGTCATTTCCTGTATCTAAGTGATTTGAGTCTATATTTTGTTTTGTTGTCTATAGTCTGTATTGTTGGGAGTCCTAGCATCCTTATAAAATTTATCGTTTCTGAAATACCATGTACGTTTATCGATTTGTATAGTAAATTTGCTTTGGGCCTAAACGTATAATTTTATCTGTGAATCATCTGCTTAGAACAATACTAGTCCTGTATAAGTTAATAATGATTTTAAGAAGGGTATGCAAAGTAACCACTGTTACTGAACCGACATATCGGTTTAGGGCAATTTGTTTACATAACAAAGTTCGGGGCAAATGATCAAAAATTCACAAAATTAAGATCGTTAATAAGTAACTATTAAAAAAGTATAAGGTTATCAAAAGGCTTCACATTAAAAAAAATAGTCCTTTGCCCTTCTTAACCATAGTTCTTTGGGTATAATGTCCCTTTGGCGAGGGTCTCTTCAATGTAAAATAAATCTATGACATGCACTTAATATTTTAAAGCCTGGTTATGAATAACTGCAGAGAAGGCGATTGCAAAACATTAAAATACGGACGTAAAATGTAATCCTGATGATATTTTAAAACGAAATAAGAAATAAATGTAAATTTCAGGAAATAAATTGTGTTACGTGTATGATTTATGCTACAGAAATTGGAAAATGAAAATATAATGAAATACTCAAATGAGAGAATTTTTGTTCCTCAGTACATATAAACACTGCGATAATATCGAAATATTTATAGAATTTAAACATCTCTTAAGAGGAGAAGAATTCTCATGTATTTTTTTTCAGGGAATGTAATAAATATAGATAAATATATTTTTCACTTTAAAATGACACAGACTTCTTTCTTTATATATACAGGTATTTTCTGAATTTCATTAAAATTTGATAAATTATGAAATGTACATTTAATTATTTAAGTAAAAAATTTTTAAAAAATGTCAGTTGCGGGGTTTTTCAAAAGAGACCAACACACTTCTGGGTTATACAACTTGTTTTTCCTGTTTCTGATGAAGAATTCGAGTAAACTTCCAAAATTGAATGAAAGCGGAAAAAAGGAAAAATCTAAAACAAAGACTGGTACTGATCGCTTGAGAGAATCAAAACAATACTTAAGTAAGACGAAACTCCTATAAGCTATGTTTGCATTGCATCCTGAGCGTTGCTTTCGTCACTACCTTATCTCCGAAACTGTTGACATGACTTGTCATTGGTTTGATATATCACATGGTCTCACATGGTATCAGATGGTTTGATATATCACAATGCATTGAGCTCTATTTTTGGTTACAATATTTAACTCTGACGCTACGTAATGCTCCTATGGTAACGTCATATCGTTTAAATTCTTTGTGGAAATATGATACAAATTTTCAAAGTATTTTTAGTTTAATAAACAAAGAATTAGGATACAAAGGATTTTTACCTACAGATTCTGTCAAGGGACACATATTATGTTGAATTTAAGAATTTGTATTTCCTGTTATGAAGTATTTATATTTTATTTTTGTTCCTAATTGTTTCTAATTTTTAACAAAGGCAAGTAGAAAAAATGAACTCTTTCCAACCACGGAATATAGTATCTTTAAGAAGGTCACTATGCATGCGAGAAAATACTGGCCTAATTTCTTTTCTCCAAAGATAATGGTAAGCAATATCTTTCAGCCATTAGATATCAAATCTGTAAAATGTGTGCTATGCGAGGACCGTTAAGTCAGTAGTTATATTTATGGTGAAGATTGAAAACTATTGTAAAGAAAACAATATATGTCGTAACAATTTGTATCGCCCTTTAAAACTATATTTTTCTTATGGGATTTTCCGCCTAACAGCTGCGCGTACCACATAAATGTGAATATTGCCCCTTCACTATGGCACTGTATTCAACGAAAACCTATTTTTCAACGATAAGAACGCTCCCCTCCGTATCGGAGAAATTCCGATGTACAAGGGGGAAAAGGGTTGGCATATCACATTACCAGTTTGGCTAATTTTCGCCTCCCCCACATACACATGCGTGATCGCTTCTCTTTGTGTCGCTTTGTTTTTGTAGTTTTTCTTGCCGCTTGGCTAGCGCTATTCGCCAAATTTGGCGGACTGCTGGATAGATGCAAAATGCATCAACCACCTGCAAGAGGGGATATCTCCCGACCCGTTGGACAGGACAGAGAGCAGTGAGGGCAGGGCCCGATTATGAACGCTGGGGGACCCTGGGAAGATGCTATTTGGAGCCCCCCCCCTTATGAACATTTATAAAAATAAGAACTATCCATGGTGTATACATACTATTAGAAGTACTAGGTGCATACACCAAGGGGGTTTTGGGACCCCTAGCATCAGGGGGCCCTGGGCAAAGTCCCGATTTGCCCATGCGATAAAAAGGCCCTGAGTGAGGGTGCTTTTGAGGATGCCTAGATGAAGCGACAGAGTTGGACTTTGAAAACGGTGCTGTTTGCGTGGCGACTCATCACTCATCAGCCGGTGTTCATAGTCGAATAGAATGCCAAACATTCTCTATTTTGGGGGTCATAAGTCATTTTCTTCATATTCCCTCGAAATAAATATGTTCCATGGTTCATAATTTTTGTTGTCATTCCTCGTTTATCGTTTATTGATGCCATTTTTCTATTCCAGATGACGAATTCCCAATCACTAACTGTAACATGCATCTCAACCTATTTTTAATGCGACAATATATAATCGAAAATTCCATTCCTCTGGATTATAGAAAATATGTTATTAAGGCTGCTGTGCAAGGCCCAATTTAGAAAATTCTTGACTATAGGCACAACTAGAGATGGGAGTCCCCTAACACTGATGTGGGCGTAACATTTCCAAAATTGACACACACAAAAAAAATAATCATGAATCATTGTGAAAGTACAATTTCACCAAGAATTGGGTATTTAAAGCGTAGAAGCCTAGAACATTATCGAATAACAGAGAGCAATACAACATATTAACTTCATTATTAAAACACCAATACAATGTAACCAAAAAAACTTATTAATCCCTTATATATACTATAACATACATATGATGAACTATACATATAACTATACATATGATGAACCAACCAATCAAATTTGAAAGGATATATATATAAAAAAATTGCTATTAAAAAATGTAAAATAAAAAAAAATATTGAATTGGGATTTTTTTCTTTTATTTTAGGATAAAAAAAATTTTGGGGCCCCCAATATTTGGGGCCCCTAGGCCCAGGCCTACCAGTCCTAATGGATAATAAGGGCCTGCTGCTGTGTACTAATCCTTCTGGATTCGCGCACTTCCATGTTAACCCATATTGAAAATGTGTCAACTATTTACAGCTGCATAAATGCTGATAATCAAATAAAAATGGCATTTTCAGAGAGCCTGAACTCGTGTGCCCTTTCAACCGGAATCGTTTTATAAATTTCGTACACCAAAATAATTGATGAGCGTTTAAAACACACTATAGAAGATTTTTTCCCCGAATAATTTAAATTTTAAAGTATTATTTGTATTAATAAAAACGAAAAATGCCCTAAAGTGTAAAATTTATATCTCTATTTCGGAGTACAATTTTTTTAAAATCTTCAAATACAAGTTGCCAATATTTGGACAAATTTTTCTCGTAGGTTAACATTGAGGTGAGTGAATCCAATAGGGTTAGTATACAGCACCCTTAATTAGGAATGGGAGCTTCTCGAATGTCCAGGATCTCTCTACTCATAAAGCATCCTATAGGACATTAAAACGTCTGGGATCATTTCCTGTTCTTGGAAGAAATTCTTTGAAAAATCTAATATACTTTTCTGTTAAATATAAAAGTTAAATGTCTATGATTTAACAATATATTTTTGGGGAATTTTTCTTTCTTGCTTGAATGTTTCACCTTGCAGGTATAAACAGAGTTTAGAACATATTTCCATAATATCAGGTAAGTTCACATCTCCTACGTTACGTAATTAAGCTTTAAGTGAATTAAATTTCGTGATCGATAAAATAAAAATGGCTTATGCTGAGATTTAAGATTTATAGTTGCACGCAATGGGATTCCATTTCTTTAATTAATCTATTCGAAACAAAATCCCGTCCTCTGGTTTTCCACCAACAATAAATCACACAAAAAAATGAATGACAAAAGATTTTGAAAATGGTTTTAGTTTTTAAACATTAGAATGCAATTCTCTTAAAACTTTTACTAATATCGCTTAGCTTTAATTTCCGAAATTACTTTGAAGAAGTTATGTCTGATTGGTGTCAGTTAAGCCCGAAGAAGATTGAATTAGTTTAATTTCTTGAGGTACTTTAAGATATTTAATTGGGTTTGCCCTTTTAATCTTTTAATTATCGTCACTGAATGTATGTCCTTACTTCATCATGGAGTATCAAATCGAATATAAGCATGGATACAAGTTAAATCACTTCCATAACATACATACATACATATATATATATATATATATATATATATATATATATATATATATATATATATATATATATATATATATATATATATAAAGTATCATTTCGTGATAAATCAAAGTTCAATAAGTCAGTTTATTAACTGGGTAAGGTCAATCGCATCTTCTATAATTAGAGTTACAATTCTTCTATAAGTTAAAATGCATCGACAAGGGTAAAACATATTTATATTTTTCATTTCCAGTTCTAATAGTCTGAAAGGAGAAAAAATTAAGATTTTCTTAATTTATAGAATTTTTTAATCAGCAAACATCGGATTGAATTTTTTCTTATATTTATTATTCCCTCAGAATTTTTTGTATGTTACATGATGTACCATTACATGATGTACCATTGTTTAGTTTGAACAATAATCCCATTTTGCTTGCAGTTTATTGATAATTTTCAATAAATAGGGATGAAATTGGATTATTAAAACCAACATTTTTAGATTAATTTTCTGCTATTAATAATATAAATATTATTATCTTGCACATTCTTGCTAAAACTTTCTATAAAATTGAGTATTATTTCGAAACAGATTAGAAGAATTTTTTGAAAAAAAAGGAACATTTTTGACTTTTAAACAAAGACAGAAAAAAAAATCGTTTTTACAATGATCTTTCAAAATAGTGAAAATATTGGATCAGTTTCAGGTGACGTCCTTTAGGAGGAAATTAAAATATCAATTTGAAAAAAAAAATTAACTTTCTTGCAACAAGGTAAAAAATGGTCAGTATGTAGTACACGTTGCGACAGAATGGACTCCCACATATCTGAAGGTCACTAGTAAGGGAGAGGTTGGAGGTTAGGATGCGCGGGAGATGGCAACATTTCGGGCGTATTTTCTAGTTGTCAGTAGACACCATGAGTTGATCCGGTGAACATAGCGGTTTCATTATCAAGGCCTTGTCTAAAAACAGGGATTCTGTAACCGCGACACAGAGGGTTATTTTGGACGTGCTTCAGGTTCTATTCAATTGATGCTGTTCCGGATCGAAAAAGACTCCTGAGATGAATTTTCAAACGTGAAAGCAAATGGGATTGCATTACCAAGGAAACCAAGTGGTTGTCCTCGGAACATTAGAAGACCGGAAAATGAGCAACGATTCCATGATTCTTCTACCCTTTACGAATTTGCCTCCATTCCCCGAGAGTTAACAAACAGGGTGATGGAAAACTTTAGAGAAAAGTTTCAGCAGTGCATCGCAAATAACGGGAGGGCCAGAGTTAGCCTAGTAGTAGCGCACTGGCTTTCGGTTCTAAGGGTGCTCGGATTGAATCCTGACAAGTGCCATTACATACCTCCGTGTATAGGCCGGATATGGGCACGCAAATTCCTCCAACCGAAAAGTCCTTCTATGAGGTGAGAGAAGGTGGGAGAGGGTACGATTCCCCCCAGATGTCCCACCTGGGGGGTACTAGATCAAAACGGCGGTGGCACCTGGCTAAGTCGGTCTCCGACATTTGTGGTGCCATTATAAACCGAGCTTCAACCCTCAGCCCTCAAGCCTATATGAAACTGGTCGCAAATACATTCCGTCAGGTGGGAATAAGCAACAAGAAGAACATCAATTAACGAGCGACACCTGAATGATGTTGTTTTAAAAACATATGGGAAAAAAATCTTGATTATAAGTTCGATTCGAGATCAGAAAGTTTTTTCTTGTAGTTGCATTTCTGCCATAACATTAACTATGTATGTTAAATATGTTTTCAAATACTATAAAGGACAGAATAAAATAAAGGAAAAATTTCCTTAAGTGTGGTAGTTTATAAAAGTCTGCTCCCATTGAAAATTGCAGAGCAAAAACTATTAATAGTTCAAAAGCTTAAAATTTCATGTTACTAAAAATATCCGAACCTACGTACAATAGAAAATCAAACATACTGGAGAAACGTACAAAAACTCATAAATGCAGAAGAAAAGAAATATTTTTGCGGCCTCCAGGCAAAACTATTTTGAAAAACGTGATAATATTTTCTCAGCTTAAATGTCAATATAGAGGGCAAATTTTGATAACAACTATAAGTCAATAATAATAAAAAATATTTCACCAAAACAAAATAAGAAATTCTCATAAATTATTCTAAAAGTAAAATTTTCAAATGACTTGCAGTATTTTCAAAAGTTTTAAAGCTGATATTATTATAAGAGACAAATTTTGCCTTAAGAAATCTATAATAAAAAAAGGGCATGTGATTTCCACCGAGTTGACAATGTTTCAATCTGTATGAAGTCCTAGAAATGTTTCGAGGACAACAGACTTCGAAATAAACACCATATTTCTATGGTTCATTCCCATAAGAGATGAGATTTTTTTACAAAACACGTACATGTCAGTGATGAGACAAATGGAATTCTGAATACTTGATTTAAAGAGTGGATCAAGGTAATGATTTTTGGGTTGTAGTGAACACATATAACTTTTACCTTTCGAACAATTATGAACTGTCTAAAGTTTTGTTGTTGTTGTTGTTTTTGTTGTTTTTTATTCGTTGCAATTTGCCGAGCTATTGAGGTCTTGGTCCTTTATACGGTCTAAAATCACAGTTTTTGCAGTGGATTGGAGTAGTAAAATGATTATATTTAAGAGGGTCCAGGACATAAAATTGTTCGAATTTTCGAAAATTATTTTATTACATTAAAATTTTTTTATTCTTTTACGCTTAAAATGACGTTTAAATCCTGTTTCTATCTTAATTCGAACAGGATAAATTTTTTATTTTTTTTTTTGCAACATTTTAATAGTAGGGAATCGTTGTTTAAACCTGTAAGTGCGTTTTAACCTGTAAGTGCATGACGGGATTTTTATCCATTTCTCGTCTTTAAATTGTTATAAGTCCAGAACCGTTAAAGATAAATGGTTGAAATTTGGAACATATCTTTTTCAGTTATATTACTTTAATTTTGACTCAGCAAATTTGAAAAATAATATTTACTTTTGTAAATATGATTTTTTAAAAATAAGTTACATAATTTTTTTTTTGTAATTTTTAATCTAAATATTTTTAATTTCTTTAAAAATTAATATTTCAAAAAATGCTGAATTAAAATTGAAACTTGTATATTTTTGTTTAATTAAATGAAAAAATTTTGAAATCCGACAAATAGTATTTCGAGTTATAAAGATTTTAAATTACCCTACTTTTATTAAAAATTTTAAAATTTCAAAATTTTTTAAAAACTTTTTGATCAATTTTATGATATGATTTTGTTTACAAATTATATGATTGACCATCATAAAAAAGTTCAAAATTTTAACTCAATAAATATTTTTTTTTTAAATGTGTCCCGGATCCCCTTGAAAAGGAACAAACACTTTTTATTCTCCAAGATATAAACTTATTAAGCATTTACTTTCAAATTATTACTTTCAAATATAAAATCCACACCATATCAATAAATCCCTGGTTAATATATATTTTCATACCGGGACACGTTAGCACTTATATGTACTGACGACTCAACGGCATGTCGACTGCTCAGCTGTTACACTTACCATCGACCGGAATTCTCTGTCGTCCGTCTCCCTAGCGTTAAAACTGTCGGCCTTTTTATGGGCAAGTAATTCTGCATATTGTCAGTTGTCAAACACGGTTTGCGAAGAGTGGTTTGCGGACTTGACCACGCCTTCCTGCAGACGTCACGGCTATTTTCCCCTCAGTGAAGTTGAATAACTTTAATCCCTATCCAGTGTGAATTAAATATAACCGCGTGAACTAACTGGCCGTGTAAAAGCGGGAAAAATACTAAGGATGGTTACGCCTTGACCTTACAGTTGCTGATGTCCCTTGGTCGGAAGTGTTCCAGTCCAGGTTCAAATATGTTTTGCGGGCTGAGGTGTGAGGTTCCGGTCTAGAAAAGTAGAAAAAGAGTCCGTTTTCGACAGGTGCCACCTCAATTCTGACAGAGTACCCTCAGGAGTAGCATCTAGGGATCGTACCCTCTCTCACCGTTTCTAACATCATACGGATTTAACGTGTTCATATTCATCCTAGACACGGAGGTATTTAAAGGCGCTTGTCGGGATTCGAACCGAACAACCTTGGCGCAGAAAGCCGACGCGCTGTCACAAGACTACCTTGTCCAGTCTACAGAGATTTACACTCTACGACCGTCTTGGAACTCTGGGTGAAGTTCCTTCAGTGTATTTTGAAAATGCAAACAATAACACTGCAGAAAAAAATACATAAAATTTTTGAAAAAGTTAGTAGCCTAAGCATTAATATACTTAAGGTTTAACATACTTTAAAATTAAGACACAGTTGATGTACATAATTTTTTATTCTTCAAAAAACATTTAACAATAAATTCTTTCAAAACTTTCATGTAGTGTTCATTTATGGTAACTAAGAAAACTTGCTTCAAAAGAAATTTAATCCTATATTTCACGTATTTATTCAAAGAATTTTATATTTTTTTCTGTACTGAAACTAAAACACATTCGTATCATCTCATATTCAGTTTGTTACGAAAAACAATCGAAAACTTTGTCAAGAGAAAAATGCTTTTATAAGGTCTTTGGTCATTATATATACTGCAATTGTAAATATGAAACAATTAATTCCTCTAAGAATGCTTTTTATGACATTTTTTTTAGTTCTTGTGAGACTGTAGAAGATTATTGCTGTTGTCTTTTTATCTATAACTTGTGAAAAGTGGTTGCAGTATCCTATTTTAAAAATATCATAATTTCCCATGATTTACTGAACTGAAAACTCAAAAATTACACATTGGTATATATCTTGAGTTATTACTCATGCCATTAAAATGTCACGAAAATTTCATATCTTAACGCCATGTGCTTATAGAGGATTAAAATCATATGCACTCAATTTCAAAAATTTCTATTTATGAGAAAAGTACTTGAATTTCCTACTGAACTTATAAACGTGAATAAAAGAACGACGTTCGGAAATAAGGCATTCTAAAAATGCTGAAAAATCCCAAAAAGTAAATTGTTTGCATCGAGTTCAAAACAACCAGGATATGTCCACAATATCAACAACAAAACATTTTAGAAGAATTCGACAAGGAGAAATAAAACCTTATGGTATATATTAAGTAAATATGTGAAATGAGTAACAATTGTCGAAACAAAAAAAAAGTCCAATACGTTATGCCGAAGGCTAGCAAAAACATATCTTCCAAACAAATAATAGAAAGGATAATATGGTGATGAAAATAAAGGATTTCTACTCAACTACAGTATTCTTTGAGCTTGATAGTCTACGTCTGAAGTAAAACAAATCTAGTCTAGCTTTCTAAATGAAGCTCATACTCCCATTATTTTCAAACGGAAAATGTAATTGTCGTATTGTGGACAGAAAATACAAAGGAAAAAGTCTTCAACAAATCAAAAATAAATCTTATTTAAGTTTCATTGAATTGTGATCAAGCATATTCAGAGTATAGGCCAATTACTATTGATAATACAACAGGTATTGAGACTTTCTCCCTAACTTTTAAAACCGTGTTATGACAGTATCCAACACTTGATATTTCACAATTCGATTTTCCTTTACCCTGGTGAAACAGCGAAATGAATTCAATACACACCACACTTACAATTTAGAATTTCGATTTTCTTCCCGGCTAGACATTCGTCATCCGATACTCCCCACAAAAGCTGTACGGAGGTAGACAAAATCAATTTTTAAAATCTTAACTTGGTGATGAGGCAATGGCCAACTTCTTACAGAAATTTCTAGTGTCCAGTTTTAATAACTTCCGTGAGATATGAAACTATTTATGATAAAGGAAGCTTTATGTAAATCATCAAATAACTAAAATACAATGCAATTATTCCGAAAATGTTTATTTCAGAACACTGTGTAATCAACTTGATAAATTTTAGATAAATTAGGTTATGTCATTTGATTTTTTAATGTTAATAAACACAATGTAAGCTTATGGTGTTTATTTTTCATTTACGATGAGTATTTTGAAGTAATCCCTTATGAAAATAAAGGACAACTTGTATACACAAATTAGAATTATATAAATAAAGGAAATATTTTCTGATTCCTTAACATTAATAAATAATCAGGATTAAAGAAGAGAAAAATATCTTTATGCGAAATGCGTAGATGAACTAAACTTATAAACTACGATAATTAATACAAATCTCCTGGAATTATAAATCACGTAGAGATAATTTAGTATGAACTATAATATCGAGCACTTAGACTGTCTTATGGGTTTTCTATCAACTTTTTCGGAATCTGCAGGAAACAGTTTTTTAGAAGACATTGTCTTTTATTAAAATGATAATGACATGCAGCAATTAAAATTTCAGACATGGTGGTGTGTATAGACGCATTTTTTATCATTTATATTTAGAATGAGTTGTATTATGCTTATTATTCATACACAAATGAATAATCCCTCTCTCTTTATATATATATATATATATATATATATATATATATATATATATATATATATATATAGATGAATGTTTGAAGTGCATTTCATTTATCTTGGCCCGTAGGTAGATGTCAACAATAGGTTGACATATGCCATGAGTCAATTATAATTATTATTCTTATGAAAAACTAATACCTCTGAGATTTAAAAATTATCAAAATTTTTGGCTCACTGCTCACTATTCTTGCCAAAGACTATTATGAATAATCAATTGTTCATATTTGTCTGTTGTTGACGATGACCCCCAACTTTTCATCCTTATGCCTGAAGCTATTTTATAAACTAATAGACTGAATCGAAATTTTAAACTTTTGAACCGATCTGTTTCAATTATCGAGCCACATTTCATAATCACACTTCAGTTTTTTAACGAGATTTCAATATTTCTATGCTCGCTTTCAGCATTAATCTTCAAACATTTGAGACAGCTTTTAAAAGTTTTTAAAGTTAATGGCAAAAACATTTCTCTCAAGCCCTTCTTCATAATCTAAAAATAATTAAATTTTCACAAAATATAATGCAGAAAATTTGAATAAATTGAATCCCAACCCCTTTTAAACGGATAAAATTTGCATGACGTATTCAGTCTGAAGAGGAACATTATTGATTTATGTCACAGTTATTGTGTTTTTAATGCATATCAATGATTCGTCCCGAGAAAAAATTCCTAAGCATTTCCAAAGTATGAAGTTTTTTTCTGGTAGGACACAGAAAAATTATTTGAAAATATCCATTTTACATTTTTATCTTTAACATGCGTTTCAGAGAAGTCCTTAAGTTAATTTCATGAAATGTTTCTCAAAAAAGTATCGTAAAAACTTTCTTTCAAAAAAATGTCCGGAATTTGTTTCTACTTTTGAAATATTATCTACATGTGGGATACTATTATTTCGTTATGTTTTCCGTAAATAAAACCATCAGAACGGTGTTAAATTTCTGAAATAGGAACAATTGTTGTAGTTCCTATCGCATTTTAATCATTGAGTCTCATCTAATTTGCGAATAACAAGTTGGCATAAAACAATACCTAACGTTATAAAACTCACTTCCAAACTCGATTTCACCAATTAATTTCTAATTTTACTCACCCTTGTTAAAATTCCATAATTTTTACATCTTCCCTCAAAAGCTCTTGGAGCTGACCGGGAGAAAATAGCCAGCTTGCAATTTTAAGGTTTCTAAATAGTAACCATATAAAGAATCCCGTAATGATGAAATTGCTGAGTTGATAAAAATCCTGACCACGAGGAAAGTTCCATTTTTCAAGAATGTCGGGGTATTACGGGACATATAAATACCTTTCTGCATGTACTTTCTTCAGACTGGCTAAGAATATGTCCCTGGAAACATCTCAAATCTCCCTCTCAGAATGTCTTAATAAAGATGTTAAATATATGAACTGTGTGTTTTATTAAAGCGTGAACCACTTTGGCCCACCTACTACAAAACTAACAAAGAGTTTCCAGAACTAAAGTTCTGAACAACATAAGTTGCTTTGATAGCATATATATTCTTTATTTTGTTACACTTTAAGAGGCAAAATTTTTTTATACTTTATAAATTTGGTTCGAAGATGACATTTTGTAGCTGTTTGAAATACAAACAGTTGTCAATTTCAATGTATTGACCACCGGTGACTTCGATCAGGATTCTAACCCACGCACTATGAAAAGTCTCTTCAAATAGCATTTATTTTTGAAGAAAAGTACTTATAAAGAAAAGTAAAACACAAATTTCTTGCGTACGATATGTTAACATTCTCTAAAGTTTTGAAGCTAAACTGCGCTGTGAGTGAAGAAGGTGTAGAAATTTTACATTTTGCTGTCTGAAAGTATAGGTCTAAATTAAGCCCGTAAATATGTTTTTGGAAGTAGTTTAGGACTTAAGGTATCTAGGGTGAGAGATGTGTATCTTAGATACACAACTCTCACCCCAGATAAATTCTCACCCCAGATCGTGAGATAGACAGTTGTGCCTGAACGTTAGAAAGTATAAAAATGATATTCTTGAAGTATGAATCAAAGATTCATCATCCAAAACATTCAACACTTTCAAATGATTAAAATATGAATAAACACATATTTTCCAAAGTTTCCTGAAAGGGGGTGAGCTAGGTCAGGGAGCGAAATGTGTCAAGAACGACGTTCAGCTTAACATCGCCTCACATCACCGTGATTGTGCTTGCTGTTGAAAGACATCGGTTTGGAATTAAGGACTTCAAATATTGCCTCTGAACAACGATTGTTTCTGACACCAAATAACTTCAATTAAAAAGCGAAGTAGAACAAATACAATGAAAAACTTACATCGGAATCACAATTTAAACTACAGAACGATTAACAAAATAAATAAAAACAAATAATACAAAACACACGAGACAACTCAAAGGTCTTACCGAAGTGATTCGATGTTAAACATTGAACGTTTTTTTAATGAAGACCAAGACAATTCAATCCTTTGTAGTAAGCTATGATTCCGAGTTAAACGTTTTATCCAATATGAATAACATGTATCATTATATCTGCAATGTATCAATAAATTTCAGATTTTTAAGATTTCGGAATTGACGCATTTATCGAGGAAGCATATTTTCGGCAAAAATAGTGTCTCTTATTTCCTCTCATATTTTTTCTTAGAAGACGGTTGTTTATTTTTAGCTATTTGTCAATTTTCTACCATTTTTTAATATAGATAAAATAAGCATGACATATTTTTCTACCACTAAAAGTCTTAGAGTGTTTCTTGTTTCTTTCGGAAATTTAAAGGAAAATCCAGTTTTTCTTTATAATGAAACCTTGAAAATCAACTCTAATAATGATTAGAGGATCTATTGAGAAGGTTTAAAATTACCTTCAACTATAAGCTCTGTGTCCACCTCATCTTCTCCCACTGTATTTGATACTCTGCAAACGTACCTCCCACTATCACTGGGGACTACTTTGTGGAATATCAAAACTCCTCCTTCCTGGCTGACCGAAATGGTGTGGTCGGGCAGTGGTCGCTGGTCAGCCTTGGCTCTGTGCCACCGGAATGATGGGACGGGATAGCCTTGTGCAATGCAAGGCAATGTAGCACGATGACCTAATGGGACAGACACACGGCTGAGACGCTTTGTTATTCTTGGTGGCTGGTTATGATGAGGTTCTGGAAAGAAACAAGTAATAATCATTAGCATAAAGCAAAGTGTCTAACAATACGGAGAACATGGATATTTATAGTACGTGGATGTAAGTGAAACTAAATTAAAAACCTTTTTCTTATTATTTCGCTGGTAGCAGGCCACACTGCCTTATTTGGGTGCCGTACTACTTTAACACCCCATATTAGCTAAAGTTACACAATTTTGCTTTGCCGTATCGCCCGTATATGAATATTTAAAAAAAATTGCTGTAATTCAATACAAAACCTAAAGATTGGATCGTTTCAAAACCATTCGGACATAATTACTCATGTAGAAGACGCCACTGAAACTTTATAAGCAAATACTTTTCTTAAATAGTCGTTACAAAAGAAATCACACAGACAGCAACAGTGATGAACTTCTTTCAGATGATCTCTCCCCTATATAAACAATATTCAAACAAAACTCTTCTAGATACCTTCCCAAAATAAATTGCAGCAGAATTTTCTCACTTCTGGCTTTTTGACGAATCTTGACTCTTATTTAGAACCACTCTTTCTTAACACCACTGAGTTAGGTTAATGTTGTCAAGGACTTTGATTTTCAGAAGGTTAAAAAAGAGGTAGCATAAAAGAAAGTAGCTTCATAAACAGAGGAAAAACATACGTCTTGCGGAACATCCTCGCTGATACTGACTTGCGCGTAAGCAATTAATGCACAGATTGTTATTACTAAATGTTGAGAATTATATCGACATATTTTTATATTTTATTTATTTACCAATTGGACAAGTAATATTTTTCAAAAATATATTCTTTAAAAATATTGATTATTCCCTCCTTCAGGCAAAAATACCACAGTTACACGTTTAGTATTGAATATTACAGGAGAAAATAAAAAACAATTAAATAAGTTTGTGAAAGAATAAGTCATCAATCCAACGAAAAACAGAATTTGGCGTACATTCAACGAAAATGATTTAGCCTATTTAAAATAATTAATCAGTCTTGAAATGGAAAACAATCATAGCTTACACATAATTATTCAAATATTCTGAATACCAATTTTTTTACTGATTATTTCAGGGCAATTATACAACTGAGAAATCCTCGGATTTTTAGCAAGTTATTTAGAATCTTTGTCTTGTTGAAAGAAAAAAATAAACTAAAATGCTTGCTTAGCAAATGTCAGATTGTTTCGAGATGTCCGATATACGCTCAGAATCATTATATCATCAATAAAATTTTCATCATTGTTTTGTTCGGATAAGACATTTTACTGGCTGAGTTTTATACTGAAAATTTAAAATTTCCTGTATAAATGACAATATCTATTGACTCATTCATTGTATCATTAAAGAGTTTAAGATTGGGAATTTAGAGATTGACAAAGATAAAATATCGTGACAACGCCGCAACTATGTTTTACTTTTGGGACCAAATTTTTTTTCAAAATTAATTTCTGGGATCATGTAATTTTTTTCTAAAATACAAGACATAGATATTAAGCTTCCTGCTTAAGCCAAAGATTTCTTATCGCTTTTGATAGAATTAATTTTTTCCTTGAAATTTGGTGAATGAAAATTTAAACTTTATTCAGTATAAAAATACTTTTCTTAGTGATAGTATCTAGCAGATCGATTTTGTCTACCAGTTGAACTATCACAGATGATTTAAACGTAGTCCTTCAAAAAGTGTTAGGGCTCTTAACTTAGAATTTCTTATAATACTTTTGACAATAATATATCTGACACATCTATACGTCTGAATAATACGTCTGACTTTAAATATCAATTAGATCTTATTTTATCAATATGTAATATTGTTTACAGCGTTTTATCACGGTATGACTTGATAAATAGCTAAATCTAATAACTTAGTGGTTTTCAAATAGAATTTATGTTCCTCAAACCAGGATAAGAACTAAATTATTAATTTCTAACCCTGTCACATTTTTCTAATCAACCAGGAAATATTTGAATTTTAATGACCAAAGTTATCCAACTAAACTAGACTAAACGATTCAAACTGTCAGTTTCTAAAATTATGACAACGGTTTTTGGTCTGATTCAATATAATTACCTTACGTATGTCCCTTATTGCTGAAGAATCGGTTTGTGATACCGGTAGCATCCAAAGACTTTTAGAACACAATTTTCTCACGTTCAGTATAAGTTACTGAATTTTGAAATCAAATATTTTCTTTTTTGTTTAAAAAAGTCAAAAGAGAAGTCCGTGCAAATGGAAATTTTAATAACATTTCTTACATATTTACTTTAATGTATTTTTTTTTCTTTTTTGTCATTACCAAAACACCATTTACAAATGATGATCAACTTTATTAAATAGAGAAAGTTTGTGAAGGAACGGATTAAGTCGATCACCGGCCGCTCGTCAATTCCCTGAATAACTAAACTTTATCTTATCGATCAAGTGTTATTAAGATAGAAAACATGAGATACTTCAACGAAACTTGAACAGTTTTATTTACAATGTATTTTGTTTTAAATTCACAAGATTTATTCCATAAAGAGAAAACAATACCTAACTTACAGTCTGGAAAAATCGATGAAACAAGTAGCTTCAACACAGATATATTCCATAAAGCATTTTGAAATACGACACGATTGATTTCGTAGTTTCTCAATACGTTGACATATTTTGTAACAAGAAAGTGGAAAACAGAGTATGTATCGGTTTATTTCAATAAACTAATCTGTTGCCGGAGAAATGTGATACTACATAAGTACTGTAAAATGATTTCAGTGCGTGTTCTTCATTTCATTTTAATTTGTAGTAAATGTAGAAATGCCTTATGCTGTAGATAGGAATCAATTCAAAGCGAAAACTTTCCAAACGAAAAAAATTACCTAATGGTGTTTTACAGAGTTTATATTTAATATTAAATACTATTAAGAACCAATATTCAATGAAATCGAGTAAAATGATACTTAAGTCCTCAAATTATGTAATAATACCTGTTATGATGATCCTTGAATAATTCATACTGACTTTCTTTTCTTTCGTAACGGTGTTTTCTGTATGACAGCGAAAACTGTATGATCCATCATGTTCTGTAGTATCCCGTATATACAAATCTCCACTCTCCAGCATTCCATACTTTGCTAAAATAGAGAAAATAACCTACATTTTGAAATTCATGGCAACCTAAAATAAAATAAATAAATAAAAGGAAAAATTTAACTGAAAATAATATAAAATATCTAAAAGAAATGAAAAAAAAACTTTTTTTTTGTTGCAGCCTTTTGAAAGTTGGACTTTAATTATGGACACCCTGTATATATATATTTCGGTAGGATAAAAGTACCAGTATAGTGTTTTTTCAAGAAAAAAATCATTTATGAGGCTTCTACAAAAATAAGTCATAAAGGTAAGTGTACTAATAAAATTTAAATATGTTTTTCTCAAAACAGATTTTTCAAGGTTTTTAGATTTATTAAATGTTCCATGCCACTTAATTTTTGTTTAAATTCATGAAATTGATAATGAAGAATCCTGATACTGTTTACAAAGAAACTGGATATGCATTTTGCAATTCGACTTTATTAAGGTAATTAAATTTGATTTATAACTTATTAAATGCAAAATTTTGAAGAAAATTGCGATGGGATTCAGAAAAAAATCTCTCAAACATGAACTATTCAAGGGATTACATAATTTATTCACAGACTTGTTTGTAATACAGTTTTAAGTGATTAAAATGCAAAATCAAGGACGTATCTAAAAAATTAAGTCGCAAGGAGCATTTTAAAATTTTGTTTATAAATTTTAAATTTTGTAAGAATTTTTAAAATTGCAATAAGATTGGAAATTTCTTTTAAGGTATTCTATATACTTATGGGGAAATGTATATATGTATAAAATTTCATATCTCTGAATTAAAAATTTTAAAAATCACTTTGTAATGACCATTATCCCCTTAAATAAAAAAAACTATATGTTATGTTTTTTTAAGTATAAATCTGAAATTTAGAAAATTCCCAAATTATTTGTCATTTCTAGAGAATTTCCTAACAATTTTCGTTATTAACTGATTGACTATGAGAAAGTATCCTTACCTCAATCGCGAAAAAAAATGGAGCTTTCTAGAATTGATCCCAAACTACTCATATATGTTTGTCTAAAGTACATTAAAATTTTCTTAATTTATAAACAACAAAGAATATGAAGTACATGTTCACGCCTAACTTGTCTATAAATCTTTGTATTACATAACAGTCTGCTGTAAGACATTTTTCTCATAAATGGTTGTGTGACCTCAGCCTGAGTTATTCTGTAAATAAGTTTACAGACGCATTTCAGCTGTTTACTGGTACTCAAAATATAGGTTTTAAGTCTTCTTCACAGCTCATATCTTTTCAATCTCATTGAGTTTGACGTTTGTCTCTGTATAAAATCCGTATAACAGACCACTTTGTAGGGTTAGAAGATATATGGTATAAAGTTACTTCTAGTTTAAACTCAAAATGGATTTTCCACATTTATATTTACGAAATAAATGAAATATCGAATTACTTGTATTTTAAATTACATTTGACATATTTTAAAATGTCCTTAAAATTAATAACTTCGTTTTTTATTTATCTTATTACTGCTGTCATCATGTTATGCATGTATATTTTCTAACATTATAATTTACTGTTGTGAAAAGTTGTAAAGTGCGAGTTCTATTTTACACTAATTTCTTAAGCTTTTAGTTTTACAGCAATTCAAAATGTCACTGTGATGACGAAATAATATTTTACTGAACTTATCTGGACTTACAGTAATTAGTTGACTTGTTTTTCAATCCGAAGTAAAACTGAAGACAAACTGCTTTACAGTTTTACTGTTTTTACAGTCAGAAGACAAATGTAAATGTAAATTTGACGCAGTTCTGAGGTACATAGCCGTATGAAAACTTCAGCTTAACTGTAGATATGTGCTTAAACAAGTCGAATCATATATTTTAATTTGTCGTGCTTTATTTATATATGTTACGTCAATGTGTGAAATCAGGCATTAGTTAGAATGCATAGGGAATCTATGGAATGCCGATAATGGGATGTGAAACGTGTGAAAAGCTTAATATCTTAGACATTTCCCAGGAATTATAGGCAATGCCAAAAGGCAATCCGGAAAAGTATAAAATACTCCCATCAATGGTGTTTTTAATTGTCATCACAAATTTCTCTCAAGTTCCATGATTTACAAGTCATACAGACCGGCTAAAAAGTCGAGAAAATAATACGGTTCGACAGTACCGCAAGGCAAACATTAAATTAAAACAGTACAGTAAAAAGAAACATCATCCTATTGCTGGAGACAGAGCCTATTGCACAAAACACGTATGAAATTGCAGTTCGCAGTGGAAGAAACCAACATGGTAGAGAAGGCAGGGATACCGAAGAGACTTCCATTTCTACTACATGTTGTGTCTGTGTCTGTTAAAAGGAAACCACTGGTGACCAAACATGCAGAAACTGTTGCCGAAACGCTTATGTGTGAGCATGGCTGTAAAGACGATGGAAATGAGAAAATAGAAGGTAATGAGGTTGATATTTTGTGCACTCTTTGCTCCAATATTGAACATGCTGTCGAACGTGCTTTATTTATATATGTTACGTCAATGTGTGAAATCAGGCATTAGTTAGAATGCATAGGGAATCTATGGAATGCCGATAATGGGATGTGAAACGTGTGAAAAGCTTAATATCTTAGACATTTCCCAGGAATTATAGGCAATGCCAAAAGGCAATCCGGAAAAGTATAAAATACTCCTATCAATGGTGTTTTTAATTGTCATCACAAATTTCTCTCAAGTTCCATGATTTACAAGTCATACAGACCGGCTAAAAAGTCGAGAAAATAATACGGTTCGACAGTACCGCAAGGCAAACATTAAATTAAAACAGTACAGTAAAAAGAAACATCATCCTATTGCTGGAGACAGAGCCTATTGCACAAAACACGTATGAAATTGCAGTTCGCAGTGGAAGAAACGAACATGGTAGAGAAGGCAGGGATACCGAAGAGACTTCCATTTCTACTACATGTTGTGTCTGTGTCTGTTAAAAGAAAACCACTGGTGACCAAACATGCAGAAACTGTTGCCGAAACGTTTATGTCATGTGTGAGCATGGCTGTAAAGACGATGGAAATGAGAAAATAGAAGGTAATGAGGTTGATATTTTGTGCACTCTTTGCTCCAATATTGAACATGCTGTCGAACGTTAAACTGGATGAAGAGTGAATCTTGAAATATATTGGCAAAAAGAAAAGAACTCTGACAAAAAAAAAATTCTTTCTTAATCTTTGGGGACTAGTCTGGGAGTTCCAGTCCCTGATGTCAACTAAGGGACAAAGTGACTTCAGCAATCTGTTGAATGTTGTTATGAGTCTCACAGAAAACGGTTTTTACTGACCTAGAACTTAAGGAATTTCGAACCACTCTATGCCAGATCTCAATTCACATAAAGTCCAACTGACTTACTCATAGTTGAGAGCTGACCACAAAATATAACTTCGATCAACTGCTATTGCTCAGTCCAGCGGAAGCGGCCAAGGATTCGTGCGTTGTATGTCCAACACGAAGTGCTAAAATAGAAAGTGTTCCTGGATGAAAAATATAATTAAATACAGTTAAAATGCCCTTCTAGCCTTCCATGTTGCAACAAGTACGTGAATACTGGTCTTCTTCACTTGTTTGATCGGTAAGAAAATGCTATAATTTATTTTGAATCTCTTCTTTCATTTTCAAATGTATGTTTCAAATAAAGGCCTTTTGATGATTCTCTTTTCCTACTTAGCCTAAATAGTAATTATGCATAATGCATAGGTATTATATATAATGTTTAGGAAAAGCAAATAAAATGTTAATATATTACAGAGATTTCATACTCTGACTAAAAACGTTACGTATTCTATTGATTTTCTAAGCATTCTACAGAATGCCTGTGTTTCACACATTGTCAGTGACATATACACTGATTCAATCTATATTGTCAAGCAGTGTAGACTAAGCAGAAAATGTGCACTTCTGTAAAAAAAATAGAAGGGGAGAGTATGAAAATCATGGTGTTGGGAAATTGCGTTTAAAGTTTGGAATGCTCTCAGGATAGAAAGCGTGGCTAAAGGTCTTTAAACCTCAATTGAAGATATCATGCTGGTGTGCGCAACAGGGTAATCAAGTAAACAAAAGAGTTGTATATCCTCCCTCGCTCCTTTAACAGTACATCACTAATATTTCAGCTATTTTTGCACAGTCTGTACGCTAAATGTTATTTACAAGATAGTAATTGCGAATGTAGAAGTAAAAGTGGTAAAACGGCGTTCTTAACGTATCAATAAATATATATATTTCTGTAAAAAAATAATAATAATAAATAGTTTTACCTTGATTTGCTCTTTCTCGTTAGAGCTCCTGAATTGCATTTTTGTAAAATTGCTTATATTTTTAAAATAAATATAACTTTACAAAATATTAAAACTGTATAATATGTAATAATCACTAGAGAACCCCCCCCCCTTCAAAACTCTCACATCTCTCTGAAAACAATAAGATACTTTGGAGAAAACTTCATAATTACGAGTAAGAATTTCAAATACTTTCATTCAGATCACCCAATTACTTGGTTTTCCTCATTGTTTTACCAGTTACTGCTGTTGATCAAGAATTAATGAGTGCCCAATTATACTAATTGGAGGAAAAGAAATCAGCGGAGAGAGTGAAAGTTAAGAACATTGTCTCAGTTGATGCAGATAAGAGAGTAATTATCAAATCTGCGCGTGCCTCCACTCCAATAATATGACCGTTAAAGAATTAAGTCATTAAATATCTCTAAGAATTTGAGAGTAGCGTTACAAGACTTACAAAGATGAGAAAAAGACAATGCAGATTTGATGGTACAAATTTCAGATTATTGCTTTCTTTTCAGTTCAAAATAATTAAGATATAAAAATACAAAAGGCTTTCTAATGTTTAAATTTAGAGGTTGAATTAAATATTTCAATCCCAAAGATGACTAAGAGGGGAAATACTGAAACAAAAGATTGATATAAATTGATGTCATGACCCATGGAGCTGTTATAATTTGCTCATAGTTTTAATATTTTGTACCACATATACGCATGTAACATGAATTTATATATATATATATATATATATATATATATATATATATATATATATATATATATATATATATATATATATATATATATATATATATATATATATATATATATATGTATATATATATATATATATATATATATATATATATATATATATATATATATATATATATATATATATATATATATATATATATATATATATATATATATGTGTGTGTGTGTGTGTGTGTGTGTACATTATTTATTTATTTATATCAATGATTCCTCCATTCCTTTCCTGATCAGATGTTTTCATTGTTTCTTTTAATTCCATATGGTCAAAACATTACAAATCATTACAAATACATCTACATTATTATGTTACATGTATGTATTTTTTATATGTGTTCATGTTTACTTTGATATAACTTTATGCTCCATTATGTGTTAGTTTAGATAAACCTGTTAGACTTACTTTTCCCGTAGGAACTAAAGCTATAAGTTTAACTAGATTTAACCAACCTCTTACGAAAAAAAGAAGAAAAATAGAAAACTCTAATGAACATAGTTCGAAGTAACATTTCGTTTTCTGATTCACTTAGTTATTGTATACGGATTGCAAAAAATCCCAAAAAGTTTTTATATGAGAGTTAATGCACTGCGAAACAATAGGGTATGAGATCACGTAAACATAAATTCCGGTAAATTAGGCCGTTATTGTATCCGAATTCATTTGGTCATCGAAATGCATATGTGCATTTATAACAAACAGTGAAAATTTTAACAGCATCAATGCTAGAAAGAAACAGAACATTATTTATTGTTAAAAATCCACTTACCACTTATGATTCCAGGAGTAATGAGAAAACCATCAATTCGCTCCCATGATGTTACAGTAACATAGTCACTTACAAAACTGGGAATGGGACACCGAAGAACAGCCATATTTCCACGCAAAACAAACTCGTCGAAGAGCCGTATTTCGTACTGTTGGAGAACGACTAGAAAGATAAAAAAAATATTTATGGTTAAATGCTTAAGATTGTCACATTGTCAATATCTAAAATTCATTCGGGAAGTATAAATTTCAAAGAAAGTAGATACGTTGTTTAACACGTTAAAAAATCACACTATTATCCCAAATGACACCTGTCACTCCCACGAGAAACAAAACACATAACTCTAATTGGATACATTATTATCTTATTTCACCACTTTTTGGCCGTAAATCTTTAATTTCATTGTATCAGCAATATCACTCCAACTATTGCCTTGTTGTCGTCATAAGATCCAAACTTCATATTCAGCACTCAAATTAATTTCATATGTGCTCTATTGGATAACGTTCAAGGCTCTATGCATGTCAATAAAATCTCCAAATTTCAGCTTCCAATTTTTGAATAATATATCTTTTTCTGATACTTAGTTCCTCAGACTGATGTATAGTTTTAATGGATTCAACAATGCATAAGAACCGTCTGTAGAGGTTTAAGTCCCCAACAGAGGAAAACAAACTGAGTGTGGTTTATAGATATATGATGTATACCACAATCATCGTAGCTAATGATATGACGTTCTTTTCAGTTTTCTGTAGTATCACTCACTTGTGTGATTTGCTGATCTGCAGTACTACGTCGATTAGATGTAACGTATTCTGTTAGACGCCAATATCAATATATATATATATATATATATATATATATATATATATATATATATATATATATATATATATATATATATATATATATATATATATATATATATATATATATATGTATATATACACAAGGTGAAGAAAAACAACAAATAGCTTTCGTGGCCATGAGCTAAAGCAGCCATTAACCACAAAGCACAAATATATCATTTATCTAAAGTTTGCAAATACTATAGCCATATGCATGGCGCAGCCTAGCAGCTAACACAAAAAGAACAAAAACACAGGTGCATTAGCACCCAAAGATAGAAATATAGGTGAATGAACACCCAAAAGACAAAAAGTCAAGCAATTAGACTGAAAAAAGTCAAAGATAACAAGAAAATCATCTGTCTCTGCTTGGCTCATCAGCCAAGCAAAGACTGGTGGTCTCAAAGGTACTGGCTTACGCATATAAGGTATAGACGGATATGTTCATCGTTTCTAAATCGTCTGTTCTTTTGTACGAGCTCTGAAGCCTGGATATGAAGATTTCTATTTTAATGTAGTTTATTCTGGTATGACTTCTCTTTTTTCATTTATTTGCAGGTCTACAAGTGGTCCCGTGGGGTGGTGCTCATATTTCTTTTATAAGCGGTTATTTTGTAGCACCTACCTACGACCGTCGTGTCATAATAATTTCTTTTAGTTTTTTTGTCATCTGATTTAGCCATTTTAATTATAAAAGTTTTTTTGAATATGACACCATGGCGAAACCACTTGTTTGATTATGTTTCTTTGCTTTACCCACGGCTGATGAGCCAAGCAAAGACAGATGATTTTCTTGTTATCTTTGACTTTTTTCAGTCTAATTGCTTGACTTTTTGTCTTTTCGGTGTTCATTCACCTATATTTCTATCTTTGGGTGCTAATGCACCTGTGTTTTTGTTCTTTTTGTGTTAGCTGCTAGGCTGCGCCATGCATATGACTATAGCATTTTCAAACTTTAGATAAATTATATATATATATATATATATATATAATTTTTATTTATCTTTTGTCGCCTCTACTTTTGAATTGTTGACGGGTCCTATACGTCCTCTAGCAATGCAATGCATTCAAAAACTGTTGAGATGGGTATGTTTAAAGGCTGTGTACTATGTTTCATATCTAAACCACAAATGTAACATTCCACATTCATACCTTTTACACAATATTTCTTTAACTCTTCGACAATTTCAGGGAAACACATAAAATGAAATGATTGAATTATGAAAAAGTTTTGCTTTTAAACCATTCGATTTTAAGCTACAAGCAGCTTAACAGCACCATTGATTCTGAGGTGTTGTCAAATGACTTTTGTCAGAATGAAGTGCATGGGACTGGACTAAATTCCCATTATCATTAGGAAAGTAATGGTCCCTAACGTATAGGGATTTAAAAACCCGAGGCCTTTTCAAATTGCATCATTTACGCTAAAACTGACAAGATATAACGAGTTTTAATACGAACTCGACACTTAATTTATTCGTTTATTAAAAGTCCGACAGAAAAAAAAAATATTCACTGCCCGTATTCTGCTGGATCCCATAAGTGATAAACAAAAATAATGGAGACTATCCCCCTTTATTTGGAGAGTAATGTTGCTTTCATGTAATTTTATTAATAAACTGTTCATTAAGTAAAAGCTTTATACATTTTTTATTGTCAACAATAGGTATTGCGCTAGTCACTTAAGAAGAATTTAGCTTCTTTATTATATTTCTGTATATCATTAGCCCTTCAAACTAAATGAAAATGCCCAATGTCTGGATTAGAATAACTTTTTATTGAATTCCCCTTCTAGTATTAATAGAATTTTGCAACCCAGTCATGTTAAATCCTCCCATATTTGTTATTTACGATTAATTAAAGCTGTTTATTATATTAACCGAAATTATAGCTTTTAAAAATAAGTTTATTAATGAATAAAATAATTTTTCGTCTCTCTAATTCGGGTATTAAAATAATTTATGCTTTACTATATAGATAATTATGCAAATATATTTATGATAGGTTGATTTGGGTGGCATTTTTTTCGTTTATTTGTCAATTTCTTAAACGGTTTTCCTTGCTAAGAGTCATTAGTACTACAAACTAAATGAAAATGTCCAATGTCTAGTTTAGAATAATTTTTCACTGAATGCCCCTTCTAGTGTTAATATAATTTTGCAACCGAGTCATATTAAATTCTCCCTTATTTGTTATTTACGCATAATTAAAGCTGTTTATTATGTTAACCAAAATTATAGCTTCTAAAAATAATTTTGTTAAAAAATAAAATTATTTTTTGTCTCACTAATTCAGGTATTAAAATAATTTATGCTTTACTATATAGATAATTATGCAAACATATTTATGAAAGTCTGATTTTGGTGGCATATTTTCGTTTATTTGTCAAATTCTTAAACGGTTTACCTTGTTAAGAGTCATATTAAAAATATTAGAGTCACTTTTATTTTAATTAAGTACTATATCGTACAAGAGATTTTTCTTTCTGCTAGTAGATGTCAACAGTGGAATTTGCAATGTTCGAAATCATTTGCCTAAAGATAAAAAAAAATTAAATAAATACAAAAAATATTTCACGTTGAATAAAATATGTATGTTAAATCATTCATAAAATCCTATATTTAAACAAAACTTTATTTTTCTCTTCTCTTATCACGGGTTACGGCATTCTCAGATATATGGTCCTACTGAACATTATTTTCATTTATAAACAAATTCAGAGTATAAGTAATTTAGACATTTATTTAAAACTTCCGTTGTATACTTTTAACGAGTAAATGAAATAAAATAATTTATCAAATATTCAAAAATGACTGAATGTAATTAAAAATGTCCAAAGCTGATTATTAAGCACATCATTTTCGATTAAAATTTATTCATTAATTCTATATTTCTCCTGTGGCAAATGACTGCCGGAGGAGAGTTATTTATCTCTCCTGTCAAGGTACCACATGACTAATAATCCAGCGAGAAATGTCAGGTGTAATATGCAATATTTTCATCGTATTGTGTTTAATTGGATGAATATTCTTAATCACTAACTGCAAAAGTTTTGCTAACTTGAAATTAAAGACAATTGACTTTTCAAAGAAGAAAATTCATCTTAGCTTTGTTTAGCTTTAAATTATTCAAGTAGGACACACATTCCCTTAGGAAGAAACTTAGATTAAATTATTAATCTTTAGACGGCTAATTTCTATTATATAAATTTAAACTGTCAGATATGTTCTAAAACTTTTATTATTTAAGGGGTCAGGGACACATAAAAAAAAATTATTTATTGAGTTAAAATTTTGAATTTTTTTGTGATGGTCAACCATATAATTTGTAATCAAAATCATATCATAAAATTTATCAAAAGTTTTTAAAAGATTTTGAAATTTAAAATTTTTAATAAAAGTGGGTAATTTAAAATCTTTATACCTCGAAATATTATGTGTCGAATTTCAAATTTTTTTTCATTTAATTAAACAGAAATATATAGGTTTTAATTTAGATTCAGCATTTTTTGAAATATTAATTTTTAAAGAAATTAAAAATATTTACATTAAAAATTACAAAAAAAATTATGTAACTTATTTTTAAAAAATCATATTTCCAAAAGTAAATATTTTTTCCAAATTTACTGAATCAAAATTAAAGTAAAATAGTTGAAAAAGACATGTTCGAAGTTTCAACCATTTATCTTTAACGGTTCTTGACTTATAACAATTAAAGACCGGAAATGGGAAAAAAAAAACATCATGCAGAAAAACGCACATAGCAGTCCGTTAGCGTAAGCCTTAAATTTTAACCATATACCTGAGCATCATCCGTTGACTGACCGCATACTAGACATCATCCGTTGACTCACGTATCATCATCCAGGAACACTCCGTTGACTTTATATGCTTACGCTGACGGACTGATATGTGAACTGGCCTTTACAAGGAATTGGCCGCAGATTTTCATTGTCAAATATCCCATTAATTATCAGTTTTAAAATTGTTTTGTTTAAATTAAAATTTCAATTTATGTATTAAAAATTTCTGTCGCATTAATATTTTTATGTTTAAATATTACCCTCCCCTTCTTATCCAGAGGTGCCCGCCGAACGCCCGAATTTCTGAAATATGACCTAAAATTAAAAAAGGTTGCCGACTCCGGAAGTAGAAGATAACAAACAAAAGTCACTCATTAATTAATAGACATATTCACCATAGAGATGAGTTTTCCTATAATTGATTCTCATGGACTAGGTTCACATTAAATATGAACCATATAAATTAGATTATACATTACGTAAACGGATACAATTATTTTTAATTATATTTACTATATTTATCCACGAAACATTAAAGCTGTAGAATAAAAAACTTCTATATAATACTAATATGTTTACTTCGATTATAATCGATCCATTGTAGAAAGATGAGTTAGAGTATTGTCAGGATATTGCTCGAAAATTTACCACATATAATAAAATTTATTAAGATAATAATTTTGTCAGGGTTAGTCATCTTATAAAGATTGATGACTCTAATCCTGTTAAACAGATTTTTCTAGCAAAAGCTGAGGGGAAGAGAAAGCATGAAATACGAAGATTGCCCTGGTAAGACTAATTGGAGAGAAATTTCCAGACAGTTAATGCAAAAAAAAAATAAACTATGATTTTTCATGCAGTTATTGTGAAAAACTGACATACTACAGTCAGAATTAGAAATAGCTGGCAAAATCTTCAGGGGATGATTTTCTTATGGATTAATTCTATGTGGGCTCGAGACCACATGGGGTTGTTCTTCTTTATGATTAGGATAATTATGTGAGAAATATTTGAGATGGCGTGTTTATCAAGCGCAAAATATCCCACAACTAGGGTAACTGAAAGATAAAGAGGATTAAGAAAATCAATGGGGGGATTTGAAAATAGTACTCAATAACGCAATATATTTATTTATGGTGCCTCTTGCATTATTAGAAGAAAAATAAAACAGATTTCGTTCAAACTAAGTCTACCAATGCGGAGTTATATGCAACTTTTACTCGGAAGTAGTTTTAGTTACTAACCATGGTAAGATCACATTTTGGTAAAACTTCGTAATAATATATAACATATTTGTCAATTGATGATATAAGCTTTTGTTTCTTTCAAAATTGTCAGTATTGTATTCTTTTTAGTTGCCGGATTTCACAAAAGCAATATTTTATCCAGCAATTAATCACGAAGACTGACCTCAAGAAATGTTTAATTGGGAAATCTTCTGAAACTGGGATTAAAAAAGCAGTAATATTTAAAAAGTTAAACTAATAGTAATAAAAGTTACTTATTGAGAATAAAATGTGGCATTTATAGTCGAAAAACTAAATATACCATCATACATTTGCTCAAAATAGAGTAGAAAATATGGAAAATGATAGAGTATTTAAAAAAAATCCAACAAGAACACCATACGACTCAATATTTACTCCTGACAACGTCAATCGGATTTATAATGGAGACCAATTCGGAGACAAGTCTGTGAAAAGCACTGTGTAGGAAAAATCACTCTAGCATGACAAGATCACAGAAGAATTTTAAAAAGAAAAAAAATGTATGAATAAAGCTTATTTGTCTAAGTAGTAATATTCTCAAACTTTATCTATTTTTTCTTATTTAATACACTTTATATTAAAGTTAATATAAACATCACAGTGTAAAAATGATTAATGATATGCTTTTACTTTCTATTTAATCATCCAGAAGAAAATACTATGTTACTCATCCATGCGTAATTTCATGTTATAAATAATACAAAATTTTATTGTAAAGATATATATTAAAGCAAATTTTGACTCCCCATAAATGTATTTTCATATTGTTGATTCTTCTCACATATTATTAACTTAAAGACTGCTATAGTATGACTCTCATTCTTTCAGTATTTCTGTGAACAGAAAATGCAGTGCAAATTTCTCAGTAATTATCCATACAACAAGACTCTATAATAAAACTTTTTCAGTTACAATAATACATATTTTTGCATTGCTTGCGTGAACTTTGCGGACGATTGAGTTTAGTAATCAACTTACGCAGCATTAAAAATCAAGTATGAATAATGCCTCGGAATCATCCATTTTATTAGCTTCAAGTTTAAAATGATTTATTGCATTCCTGAAGTTCCGCAGTGTTGAAAGTGGCGGACGTGCTAACTTCAGGTTATTTTTTATCTCTTCTCTGCGATCAAGATCGTGATTTATTATCTTGGGTGCTACATCAAAACTCCATGATTAAACCACACTTACGATAATAAAAAAAAATACTCGAGTACTTTTTTCACACTATTAGCCTCAAGTTGATTTTTTAACCTTTAATATCCCTTTATATAGAAATATTACTAAATTACTTTGTTTTAAAATAACTGAAACTGTATCTTCAAGTTTATAATTTTTTTAAAAATTTTATGCTATTTAAAAGTCTCTTTCTCTATTTATCTAATTAACTATCTCTCTCTCTCTCTCTCTCTCTCTCTCTCTCTCTCTATATATATATATATATATATATATATATATATATATATATATATATATATATAGAGAGAGAGAGAGAGAGAGAGAGAGAGAGAGAGAGATTTGAAGTTTAATTGATTATCAGATGATATAAAATTATAATTAGAAAATTTTCAAAATTTAAAATTTTATCAGCAAATATCCTTCAATTGCAGCTCTATGTTGCAGAAAAACAGTAAAATTGTTGAATTTAACAGAGTAAAAAGCATGTTTATGAAAGGAGCAAAAATACGTATAAGAAGGAAAATGAACATGCCTATTTTATTGAGAAAATGCAAGTAAACGAGAAAAAAAATTGTCGCTTCTATCCATAGATACAAATATAAGAATATAAATGGACCCCCAGCATTTTGGGTTTTTAAATAAAAAACTACAATTATTTCGAAATTCGTTTAGCATCTTACTTAATTATTAATTTTTCTTTAAATGAGTACCTATCTTCATATTCTTCTAGGTACTACCAGCTTTTAGATATATTGCTCTCCGTTAGAAAAGCGTCATTGCTTTTCTACGGATCATTGGTGGCATGAAAGAAAACTTCTGTTTTTCCTCATTTTATCTGGTTATAACATGTCACTGTTTTCGTTTAGATAGTAGACAGGAACTTATAATGAAGTTAATCGGAGTCGAAAATTTAAAACTCATTCCGGACAAAATCTTTGAGAAAAAAAACTTAAAATTTCAGTCAACACAGATATTTTATTTGCATGGCAAATGCCCCATCCTTAAAGTTATTTTGTACTTTTAACTAATGAAGTAATGCTAAAGATAACAAAAATAAAAAAATAACTATTTGAACCGTGTTTTGTTCTTTATTGCGAATTCATTACCTATTCTACTCTGAACAAATGCCTGCTGAAAAGAAGAAAAAAAAGAAAACATTTAATGAGAAGTTTATAAATGAATTAAAGAATTCAACTCATTAGTAAATTCACTTCATCTTCTGTTTTACACACCTTATAAACCTTTTTTTCCCTATCAGATGCTTAGAAATGAAAGAATATCCTTAATTTGTGAATAGGCTTTTAGATAATGTAAAGAAGAAAAGAATCCGTTAATAAAAAAAGAAAATTAAACCGTAAAAGAATGGTTATTATTTCTTATTGACATTTCCATAATACGCCTGGCAGTGTGACAGGCATTCATAAAAAAAGAAACGTACTACAAAAGATAAAAAAAAAATATCGGGAAACAAATAATAACTGTAATTAATTTTTAAACTATCTAGCAGACACAAAAAAAAGTTTTACGAAAACGATAATGTATGTCATTGATGATAATATCGATTTTTATTTTTATTTTCTTGACAGCTTCATTTTTAATACAATAACTGTATTTTTCCGTTGCAAATCCAAATATTACTTAAAGGTCAAAATGGACATTCTTGTCAAAAATGGAGGAAAAAATCCTTGTCTTTACTTTTGAAGATAAGGGAAGTCATTTAATAAAAAAGGGTAACAACAGTTTTTTTCTTCTTTAATATGTTCAAAGAGCCATGTAAATGGAGTGACTTGAATTTTTTTTCTTTTGTACGGTAGAATATTAGATGAAAAGGGCGGTAATATATTTTATATTAATGTCTGTTTTCGAGCAAAAATTTGACCAGTCCGGAATTATAATTTCCAAAAATACATTATTTATTTATGTTACAGAAATATTCGTTCTTTATGTTGATTTAAAATTCTTGCCTATACAGCTTAATCCTTTAATGCTTTCATTTATATCGAATTTTTGGATCGGTTGTTCTTAGTCTATATATATATATATATATATATATTCTTTTATTTTTTTCAGAAGAAAGTTACTTTACTGAACGTAAATCTTAGAAATTTTGCATCTAATTCAAGTTAAGAAGAAATAATCATCCCGAAGTGGTCTATCAAATGGGAACTAATGTAAAAATAAAGGACGGAAATAGAATATACGAGTATGTTAAGAATCGGGAGATATCAAGTGAAAAAAGTTCTGCTTTATCGAGTTCTGCATTTCCGAAAATGAAATGGAAAACATTTTTTTTTTAGTTCTTTATTTGGGATTTAGTACTTAAAAGCGAATGTATCACATACATAAGAACCGAGAAAATATGTCTGAAAAAGATAAACGGATGCATCATCCATATGCATATAGATATTGAATTGAAGTACGAAAGAAAAGAAATAAAGAATTTTGAGCTACACGGGACATAAATAAATATTAGAGTGCTACTCCACATTTTTACTGATATCCAAAAACTGTTCATCCTTTTATACGAATAACAGATAAATTATATAGAGAAAAGGATTCAAAAACTGATATTTTTGAATATAAATTTTTTCTTTACATGAACAATATTTGTTCGCGTATATATGCCAAAGTTGTTTTTGCATTACGAGTAATAAGTGTACATATATAAATGAAATAAATCTTAAAAAAATTTAAAATTTTAGAGGTTCTTTTTTTGTATGCTTAGTTTATTTATGAAAGTTTCTTAAGCAGTACAAAGTTTTCGCTAAAAAAGAATAGGTAACTACAAACACTTGTTTATGTCATTGCAAACAACATTTTTCTATCGAAACACTTATTTATCAATACATAGATCAAATCTGCTTTTTTAGCGATAGGAAGTTTCTTTTTTGTATTTATTAGAATGCATCCTATTGATGTTAAGGTGACTTCCTACGTTGAAAATGTCATTTTTTGACTAGTTTGGTCAATTTTATTTTTTCCAAGAATCATGTAATTCAATGTTGCCTCTTTTCAGAATCGTTTTGATTTTAATTCTCCATCAATTAGAAGCAGATTTATAGCTATTTTAAAAAACATCGTCAGCTACAAAATTGAAGTGACAAAAAACTTTAAATGCGTTTTTCTCAGAATTATGTTTTTTAGCACAAATATCAACCGTTATCATGTATCACACATAATAATGCATATAATTTGATAAAATTTCCAGGAAATGTTTTAGATGCTATTGTTAATGAAATTACGTACAATATTTGATATATAATAAATAGTTTTTTTATTTGGGGTACTTTTTATGAGGAAAAAAATGAAGAATCAGGAAAAATTTTCATAGTTGAACATACAATTGTCTGCATTATTTTTTCATTTTAAAATTTCTCTTAGATTATAGGTCATTTTGAAGATAACTGTCATATGTTTCATGTGTGAGAAGGAAATTAAAATAGTAGCATTGCCATTTTGTACAGAGTGATAGGCGTTTTAGCTAAATTTCATTGAAAATTAGTACTTCAAATTGACCAATTGATAAAAAGTTGTGGTATTTACAGGTAAGATTTTGTTCATTTTTTAATTTTTAAGTTCTATTTTACCAAAAGAGACCAAAAAATAAAAAATGGATTTTTTTATAAAAAATGGCTCCGAACGTAGGCAGTCACCTTAAATAAAAAAAATATAAACATTATAATCTTCAGCGATAAGAATCATTGAAAAATCATTATATATATATATACCCAACAAACACAAGACTGACGGCAACTTGACGGGCCGGTTCTGGAGGCGCCGGTAGAACGATAGGCTCGGGGAAAATGATCCGTATCGTTGCCGGGTGATTTACGAATGTCCGACGCGGACTCCCGTAATGTGTACCCGTTTGAGGGCCGGTGATGGTTGGATAGGAATCGACGCGAAACCGCTCTCCCTGTAACGTCCCGGAATCGATAGTCCGATTCGTAACCACAAGTAACAGAAATCTGCATCAGAATTATGGATTTGAAAGGGAAGGCGAAGATTAGATTAAACAGACTTTTCATAAATATTTATTTCACTTTTGTGAAACTTCTTTTGCACGAAATATTCACATAATTTTCCTTGTATGAAAAGATTGAATTATATCAGAAGTATACGGCTGATATAATATAATCTTTCGGTTATACTATGTGATATATGCATAATATATATCAACTATATATTTAATTTGCTAAGCCGACTTTTTGGGCAGTCCGTGAGAGAAAACTACTGCATCAATTTACTTCATTTTGGTCTTAAACGAAAGATTGTAATCTGTAGATTTGTTAAATTTGGTTTTTGTGACAGCAATTTCCATTAATTAGCAATAATTTACAATTGATTTTTACGCATGCTCAGTGGCATGTTTAAATCTGTCTTTAGAAACTCACTGTTTCCGCGCACGCTCAGTGACATGTTTTAATGGTAAACACGTTTATTCCGAGAAGTCTCTCTAGACCTATCTCTGCCTTATTTATTTTTATGATAATTATATTTGTGAAATACAACAGTAAACCTCATGGAAACTGTTTATTTCATGCTGTTTAATTAGCGATAATTTACAATTTAAAAAGATTGCTTTCTGCACATGCTCAGTGACATTTTTAAATCTGTCTTTAGATACTCACTAAGCGCGAAGCCGCTTAATCACAATTTGTTTCTGCGCATTATTATGATTTTCAACATTTGACAATGATGTGTTGAATATAATTTGTGTATTAGTACATTCATTTACTATCTAGCCGTCGTGTTTTGACAGACATCAACTATTGTTAGATTATATTAATTTATTTTTGGCTTTTATATAGAAATGAAATAAACATCCACTTACAAATGGATAATTTTTTTGATCAAGAGTTTATGCACAAGAGAGTAAAGAGTAGTACCTGCCTAAATTTGTTTTTCATTTTGATTAAGACGGACTTTTCGGCAGACTCTCTTGGATGCCAAAGCGGGTATCTATCTGGCGCTTCATTTCATACTCAGGTTCTCTGCGATTTACTTGGCAACCCTACCACCCCTTGCCGGGTGGTAGGGGGTAATCGTTAGGCTCTACATTTCGTTTTTTGGTAGACCGCTGGGTTACACTTATTTGGACTTCAAATTTTTCGGTGATGGTGTTGATAATTATTTCATGATTTAAATATTTCGTGACGCAGGAATTGGAGCCATTTTTTATTATAGAAACATGACCATTTTAGCTTATTTTCGGCACTTTTTTTTTCGCGGGGGGGGGGGGTAAGTATATTGATTTTGTAATGAATAACATGACCGTTTTTATTTATCAGAAGATAGATATATTCATAGCATAAAGTAAAATACTTCGAGTGACAGTTCTCTTTTAAATGAAATTGCGTCCGAATGCATTTCAATAAATGTTTAACAGATTAAACACTAAAAACATATACATTTTTAAACCTCTATACAGTCATAATATTGTTATTAAAATATTGAGGTACATTGAATTTTATTCGTCATTTTTACAGTATTTATTCGCATACTTTATAGCTAGTGATGTATAGAACAATAAAGAATGAATCTAGGAAATGAAATAAAAATAATTGATGACTGAAAATAAATTTCATATAGCAGACCAACGTATATGTAAATGTAGGTACAAATACTTTATAAGTTTTAACACTCATTGATATGAACTGTATTCATATTTTTCGAATATGCTTCATAAAAACAAACTCCATCTCATCAGAGATAAAATTAGAAAGTGTGTGTTTGTATGTATGTAAATGTTGACAGTAATTTAGTAGCTTTTAATGTGCTAGTAAATACAGGGCAGTTTCTAGGGTAGCTGCGATACGTGTGCGAGAATAATTCCCCCACCCCCTCATACCGCATGGATTAATTGAAATTTCTCTGAAATATTTTTACATTAAATGAAACAACGAATTGCAGAAAATATTATAAATTCAGTTAATTTTTTAATTTTATAACCTAACATAATAATTATTAATGTATTGATATAACAACTAAATGAATACGTTATATTAAATACATACAACACATATCTATTAATACATATACTTAATAAGTCAGTCAAAAAGATAATCTTTGCTTTCCTTGCTTTTTTTAATGCAAATTCTGTTATAATATCTGATCATCTATATCTTCCGAAATGTCCTGTTCGATGCTAATAATAGATAAGTCTGAAAGCCTTTCTTGTCCCATTGTAGACCTCAAATAATTTTTTATTATTTTAAGTTTTGAAAAGCTTCTTTCCCCGCTAGCCACAGTCACAGGCAATGTTAATAAAATTCGTATGGTAATCACTAAATTTGGATACAGATAGATGAGGTTGTTTGTAAATAGGTATTGAATCACATTTAACGCGTTCATTTCAAGGGAAATATAGAGGGCAATGTTGTCAGTTTCATCGCATAAATCTTCAGCTATAATATATTTTTCATTTTTAAATGGATCATGTAACATACTTTCCACATATTTACATTTTGTAGACCTATTTGATTTATCTGTTTCAAGGAAATCTGATATTGAAATAAATCCCCAAAAAATGCTCCCTAATTTCCATTTGCTTTGATTTATTACTTAATAGAACAAATCTCACTACAACAGTAAGTCGGTCTTGGTTGCTTAGATCAGGGGTGGAATCTAAAATAGTAGAATAATATTTACAAAATTTTAAGAGTGATATTATTTCATGTCTTATTTTTTGTTCCAAAAGGGAAATAGTTCATTTTGAATATGAACACCTACAGTGGCTCCAAAATGTGCTCGTACACTTACGATTTTCAATGAAATAAGGATCTATCCATTAATTAAAATGAATATTACAGAATGGGCATTTAATAATAAAATTTATAATCTATTCTGAACAAAACGATATGAAATATTTTGAAACATAGTAAAACTTTATTTTTAAAACACCAATAATCAAAAAGTAACAAAAACTATCTCACAAAAGTCATCGTACACTGAAATATTTTCGGATAAATTCATAACTAAAATTATCGCCTGGCGCTTTATTTTTATTTTTGAATTGTGGTGGCATTTAAAATATCATTTGGCTTTAATTTTTGCTTGCCTATTCCGTAATATTCTATTTATTATTTAAAAATGGCTTGCAAAGAAACAACAAACAGCATTGATCGAAAATTGATTATTTTTCATCATAGTTGTGGTAAATCAGTTCGGAATGTTGCTAAATTACTTAATTTATCCCATTATACTGTGCAGTATGTGATAAAACGCTTTAAAGAAGAAAATCGGATCAAAATCAAGATAAGAAAAGGTCGTCCGGCAAAGTTAACAAAACGTGATCAGAGATTTTTAATTAGAAAATTTGTGAAAAATCTACGTTTGAGTGCTGTAAAACTTTCTGCAGAATTTAATGAAACATTTTCTACTTCAATTTCACCTGAAACTGTTCGAAGAGTTCTCAGAGCTGCTGGATTATATGGGCGTTCTGCCCGTACAATTTTTTTTGTGAGTGAGAAAAACAGAAAGCTCGGGCTTTCCTTCGCACTATCAATGATTAATAAGCCCCAAACCTATTGGAATAATGTCTTATTTGCCGATGAAAGCAAGTTTATCATTTTTGGTTCCGATGGGCGTATAATTGTATGGAGAAGAAAAAATGAGGAACTTAATCCTAAGAACTTAGTAGAAACAGTTAAGCATGGCGGTGGAGGTGTCCTTGTGTGGGAGTGCATGTCAACATCAGGACTAAGTAATTTGGTATTTATTGATGGCATAATGAATCGTTCTGTTTATATAAATATTTTAAGAGACAATTTAAAATTATCAGCCTAAAATTTGGGTATTTGAAATTTTTAATTTTTTTTTAATCAAGATAACGATCCTAAGCCCACGGCTCTCAACGTTCGCCTCTGGTGTCTCTATAATTGTCCACAAGTTTTGAAAACACCACCTCAATCGCCAGATTTAAACTCAATAGAACATTTTTGGAGAGAACTGGAGGTTCGAGTACGAAAACACGACATTTTTAAAAGAAAAAGCGAACTAAAAACAATTATGATGGAAGAATAGATGAACATTGATGCAGAAATTACAAAAGAACTAGTGCAATCTATTCCCAGACGTTTAAAAGCTGTTGTTGATGCTAAAGGATATCCTACTAAATATTAATTTAACGAAAAATTAAAATATTTTCTTATAAGTAGAGATTTTTTTACAAGTGTTCGATGACTGTTGTGGGATAAAGTTTTTGTTACTTTTTGATTACTGGTTTCTTAAAAATAAAGTTTTACTATGTTTTTAAAATATTTCATGTAGTTTTGTTAAGAATAGATTATACATCTAATTGTTAAATACGCATTCTGAAATATTCATTTTAATTAATGGATAGACCCCTATTTCATTGAAAATCGTAAGTGTACGAACACTTTTGGGAGCCACTGTAAATAATGAGGCATATGTGATGGATTTCTGCTGATTCTAGTGAGGTGCTCTGATATTTTAATGAAAAAATATCATCAAGTTTCCTTACCTGTGAAATATTTTTATTGGTCAGCAATCGCAAAATCCAGCACAAAAATTAGAGACAAAAAGCTTTGTTTTTCAGTTGTTGAGGTGGACACGTTCAAAATTAATTTAGTGCAAATTATCCCGGGCCGTGATTTATAGGCTCAGGGCATAAAATAGTATTTTCCTGCAACCTGACAAAAACCGCCCTAACCGACGCTATTTGATGGGTTAAAACGTGTTAAAACAAAAACGAAAAATGTATTTCCCAACTGGTTGCTACGTGGAGTAGCGTTTTTAAAACCAATGTAGTTTTGTTTATTTCCAGTTATTCTTGTAAAATTCATTTTTAACTCTAAGTAGTTATCTAGCATAATGATAATATTTTTATATTCATTATTTTACTAATAAATTAGTTTTAATTTTTTTTAACCGCGCATCCACCCCCCCCCCCCTCCTCTCGGCCAGCTGTGTTCTGCCCCTCGCTTGGGGTCGTAAAATTCCTTTGTGGACACTCCTTGCACGTGCAAGGACCGTTTTACTGAGAATGAGTGGGGGTACTTCTAAAAATAGACGGGAATGCTCTTTGGGCAGTAAAAATTGGCGATTTTGTTTTGGCGAAACATTTGGCGCACGCTATTTATGCCAATTATCTTCCTACACAGTTAATGTCTGCAGTTCGTACATGGTTCAAGATTTGTTACAACTCTGATGCTCGACTGTGTGGGATGTGGGATTTTTTTATTTCCAACATTTTTTTAATATACCGTCATTGGACAATGACCGAAAGGTATGTTTATATTTTGTACTTGTTATTTTAAGTAAATTTCGTAAATTTTCTCAAGATAAGAAAATTATAATATTTTCCATAGAGGAAATTTATTTCATTCTTCTCAAAGTTAAAAGTGAGGTGTAATATATATTTGAAAATCACGAATTACCCGATTATATAATCTTAATTTATATAATTTATTTGAAAATGATTTAAAATTAAAATTGAATGTAGTTCAATGTTTTATAAATTTTGTTCAGTCCTTTTTTCAGTCTTATCGTATTCAGCAATATAAGACTGTAGGATGACAGAATATTATTATTTTTATCACCAAAGAATAAACTTATCAAGACGTATTTGAAGATGTCTCAAAACAAAATATTTCTTGAACAGCTAAGCTTTAACAATGAACCATTGTTTGATATGCAAAACTATGAAATGTTTTCACTTGTCAACTACTAAAATAGTACTGAACAAAATTTATAAAACATTGAACTACATTCAATTTTAATTTTAAATCATTTTCAAATAAATTATAACAATTAAAGTTATATAATCAGGTAATTCCTGGTTTTCAAATATATAATACACCTCACTTTTAACTTTGAGAAGAATGAAATAAATTTCCTCTATGGAAAATATTATAATTTTCTTATCTCGAAAACATTTACGAACTTTACTTAAAATAACATGTACAAAATATAATTTTAAGGGATTATTCTGAACAAATATTTTAGGTTTTAGCAGAGATTAATATTTTCTATTACCTGAAAATACACGAGAAAAAGAGAAAAGTTAAAAATATTAATATTAGTTATACATGGAGAGCCAGAAAAAAATAGAAATAAAGTGTAAGGGTAGATATCAGATGTTATATATATCAAGTATTATATATATAACATCTGATATCTACAGATATATATCAGATATACATCATCTGATGTATATCAAATGTTGTCATAAACACTGTTAAGTACTGTTATCATAAACAATCTCATTAATAAAAATAAAAAGCATGTGAAAGGAAGGGGTCTAAGAAAAACTTAGAAAATCTGTCGGAATTCCAATTATGGCCCAGCACTGGAAAGTAACCCTGATCGACGGCGCTTTGATGGTTTCGAGATGGGTATTTGACGGCCTGTCGACACGAATTATTGCTCCCGTAACCGGCCCGTCAGCCTCCGGCAATGGTACGGCTGTATGTCCACATCGACGGGAAGTTTGCGGTTAAATCAAGGTAAGCAGTCGGATGTACGATAGCTTCATTGTTACCGGAAGCGGCCCAGTACTCGACGGGGAAGTCGCGGGCGAGAGGACAAGCCCGTGACGGATCCGATACTGACCTAATGCGCCGGCCCGGCAATGGAGAAATCGGCTGGCCGGAATCATCCGGCCCCGGCCCGATGCCTCTGTGTTTGTTGGGTATATATATATATATATATATATATATATATATATATATATATATATATATATATATATATATATATATATATATATATATATATGTATGTATATATATATATATATATATATATATATATATATATATATATATATATATATATATATATATATATATATATATATATATATATATATACAGGGTGGTAAGAAAGAAACTTTCCTGATACAAGGTGCGCCCATAAAGTAGCCGGACAATTTTTTATAAATAAGAAAAATATTACTCACTTTCAAATAAATCTATCTCCTTCAAAATAAAGGACAAACGAGTCTATACAATTTTTCCAACGTTTCTTCAAGTCATCGAAACACTGTTTATAGGCATTGGAACTAACCGTTCGCAAAATACGCGTAACATTTCATTTTATATCCGAGACGTTTTCAAATCTCTGTCTTTTCATGGCCATCTTGAGCTTCGGAAAAAAGAAAAAATCAGCTGGCGATAAGTCGGGAGAATATGGTGGGAGATTTATCACTATAATTGAATGCCTATCAAGATATTGTTGTAGAGAAAGTGCTGTATGGGGCCTAGCATTATCCTGTGAAAGAAACTATTGACCAGAATCAAACAGTTCCTTCCTAACTCACCTTATCCTGTTTCTTAATCGAAAGAGCACCTCCTTGTAAAAATACTGATTAATTGTTTGATTTTCAGGAACAAATTCGTGGTGAATAAGTCCTTTGTAATTAAAAAATTCAAAATCCATGTAAGAACAGAGATTTGAAAAAGTCTTGGATATTAAATCAAATGTTACGCGTATTTTGCGAACGGTTAGTTCCAACGCCTATAAACAGTGTTTCGATAACTTGAAGACACGTTGGAAAAATTGTATAGACTCCTTTGGCGATTATTTTGAAGTAGGTAAATTTATTTGAAGGTGAGTAATATTTTTCTTATTTATAAAACATTGTCCGGCTACTTTATGGGCGCACCTTGTATACGGACCCCTTGCGGCTGTTCCTTTCAACCTATCGAGATGAGATTTCAGATATAGTTATTCAGATGTATGAGCTCAGGATTCAGAGAACGGCAACATAGTGACCCTCACGGTTACGGTAATAGGTAGTTGAAATTTTCAAAAGGCAACGCCCACTTTTTCCCTTCGCAAAATACTCAGCGCATGCGAAAACCCTAAAAAACGTTGGAACGATACGTGTATCACAGAAAACGGACGCGTTATGCACGCACAAAAAAAATCAGCTCTGCAAATGGCTAACAAAAACACGACCAGAGGATTTATCGGTTTTCTACGCTGATTATCTGGCGAACGGCGCTCTGTGATAGGTTTCTATCCTCTGTCATACGCAAATTTCCTCCGTGCGTGTCTTTGTTGGCTGTTCGCAGAGCTGTTTTTTGTGCGTGCATAACGCGTCCGTTTTTTGTGATACACGTACCATTCCAACGCTTTTTAGGGTTTTCGCATGCGCTGAGTATTTTGCGATGTTAAACAGAGGGACATTGCCATTCGAAAATTGCGAGTTTCTATACCTATAACCTTAACCGTGAGCGTCACCGTGTTGCCGTTCTCAGAATCCCGGGATTATACCTCTGAATAACTATATCTGAAATCTCATCTCGATAGATTGAACGGAATGGCCGCTAGAGGTCCATATATCGGCAAAGTTTCCTTATGACCATGTCGTATATATATATATATATATATATATATACAGAGAGACAGAGCGAGAGAAAGAGAAATATGCGTGTGTGTTTATGTGTATACACATCCGTATGCAGAATGTTAAAAGAATCTAATAATAACCCTGTATCAGTTCAAAAATAATGCGGACCGGATAATAACAATAACTGTAAAGAATATAGTAAAGAAATGTAACAATAAGAATGTGAATGTAGTCATAATTACACTTAAGTATGAACAATGATTTCCCGCTTCAACAATCAGTTTATTTTATTGATGCTTTTTTTCTGTGTTAAGCATGTAAAATGAAGGTAATGCAAGAAGTTACCACAAAAATAATCAGACAGTTCAAAGTTTTCAAATAATTTGTCTAAAATCTCTCTTCTTTTGGTAGATTCCATTTGGCATGAGTTTTTGGCATTAAAAAAGTCATGGCTATTCACCCTGGTCATGTTAATGACATTTCTTTTGTTTTCTTCGGGAGATAAATGCGCTTTGGCAAAAAAAAAAAAAGTTAAAGTTAATGGAAGCTGCACTATTGTCTCAACAGAAAAACATCCGGTAGTGTCATTCTTGCGGATGATAAAGTAACGATGAAAACCTACGTACTGATGCAAACCAGGAATTCTTTTATGACAATAATATTCTTAAGGGAAACTAGCCTCTGAGAAGATTCCTTAGTTGTATTCAAGAACAGTTATTTAAAATAAGATTGATTAACGGGGCTCCATGTAGGACATAAAGGAAGAGTTTGTCTAGTATTTCTACGTAATCCCATACAGAAACATATAATGTGTTACAGTCGTTTCTCTTCTCAGTATTCTACTGTCGACAACTTCACAATAAGGACTTTTCAGTGATGTTTTACATGCAAAAATTGAGTGTTCAATCTTAAGCTTACATACACTACATTCTTTAGAAACAACTGCCATTGTCGAAAATTAACATTTTGTAGACTGTGAAACCATTTATTACTATGCAACAACCTCAATAGTCTCAGAAATCCAAGCAGCCCAGAAAAGATAAAGTCTTAGATAAGATATATGAACTTTATTTACGTACAATTAAACATTTTAACTTCCAGAGAAAAAGCACAATTTATATATCTCACCTTTATGTGACACAAAGAGTTAGACTTCTCTATGTTACATTCAATTTATGTGTTCACAACTTTGATATAGGTTATAGTAAGTGTCAGCGAGTGATATATTAAACATATGATGTTCATTAAGTGAAACGTGGAAGATAGATTGTGATTAAGGATGCTTAATATGGTTGTTCTCCTCCCCCCTCTCCCCAAATTTAAAATTACCCTTAATGTTTTACTGAAGTATTAATGACCCCTGGACTTTGCCACTAAACACGAGACGGGATATTATTAATCGTTTACGTACCTAATAAAGTCCGTGTCCTATTACATACCTAATCGTTTACGTCAGACAAAATATGCATTACTTTTTCCCATCCAAAAGTTTACGCAGAAAAGCAATGAAATTAGCCGAATAAAAAGTGAAAAAGGAATAACGATTGATCGGAAACATGCTTTCAATTCATTATCTAATCCTATAAAAAGTCGTTGCGAATTTAGAAGCACTTTTTAAAAATTTTGTTGACACGTGTCAAAAAATGTTTATGTTTTTTTTATATTCAAATAAAAGGTAATTTGTTTTTAATACAAATTTAGGAACAGTTGTCTTCTATTAATATTATTTATAGATTTGTATAAAAGATTTCCTAAGCAAAAGATTTGCCAGAAATTTTTGTTCAAAATACTTTTAAAAATACTGTAGCTCCGTTTTCGTCGAAAACGTCATTTAGTATTAATTAATTAGAAAAACCAACTTTAAATATCCTAAACTTGAAATAATATTACTACCAAAAGTAAATTCAATATATCTGTCAAATATTTATTGCGCTATTTACGGTGTTAATGTTAATGATACATGCTCCTTCATGATTGATGATGTGTAGAAGAAAGGAGTATATCGATCTCCCGGAGCGCCTAAAGAGGAATAAGATACATTAAATGCTTGGAATGACAACTTGCATGCTACATCATTCATTTTTCGTTTGTTTTTATGCTTAACATGCATCATAGAAACACATTTTTCCTTTTATTTCACATCTTCAGAGAAGTTTCCTGGAGAGCATTTTAGTTCAGTAGACATTAACACTTGTGAGTTTCTTTAGTTTAAGGTGAAATGTTTTTATGTGAATATCTTACACCATTCAAAATTAGGAGCTTATAAAATCATATTAGTAGTTTTGTAGGATTCATTTTTGACTATTTAATAAGATTAATCGCAAATTATATGCGATGAAGCATAAATATATTTTTATAAACTGACATTAGAATTCCATCCATAGAGTACAAACTGAAATAAACTCCTTTGCAATACATTAGGAAAATCAATTGGTATTTAATATATCCAAATATATCTTTTATATATATATATATATATATATATATATATATATATATATATATATATATATATATATATATATATATATATATATATATATATATATATATATATATATATATATATATATAAATATATATATATATATATATATATATATATATATATATATATATATATATATATATATATATATATATATATATATATATATATATATAGTAAAAATACATAGTAAAATAACTGACAAATTAAGATATTATGGTTAATAATTTCTAAAACACTAGTATAAAAATTTTGTAAGGTTTAAGAAAAATTTATTTTGGTATATCATTCTAATGATCAGTTTTAGAGGGCAAATTAGATTATATCTCACGCTTCCAAAGAGACGATCAATTATTAGAAAGGATTTTTTATGTTTCTAAATGTTTTATTACATAAACACATTTGGGTACTAAAACTCTAATAACAAATTAGTTGTGAAAATAACTGAAAACCTACAGTGGTTTCTATAAATTAAAACTGGCAAATTTTCCTAACATATTAAAATGCTATTTCGCACCGTATCTCAACGAAAAATATCACTAAGATTTTGTACAATTTCGTAAAGTCTAATATATTTAAATATATATATATATATATATATATATATATATATATATATATATTTCTAACCATAAATTTTGTATATTATAAAGAAATTTAATATTTCGTCAAAGCATCTGGCAGAAAGTTTACACATTTCTTCGTAAATATCAAATATTGTCACTTTCGACACTTTATTTCTTTTATTTTCACAATTATTAGAAGCACTAACAAAAATGAATTTATTTTAATTTCCTATTTTTGTGTGTTAAATATGGTCAATAGCTATAATAATTAAGACTGTAAGTCAGTTACAGATAGCCCCAGAGCTATCACTTTAGTGGAAACCCTGAACCTCCAAATTCTTCTAATGTAGAGAATAGACTGCATAATATTGCTTTCTCAAACATTAAAAATAATCAGTTTCTGCTTCAACTATAATGTCTTCAAAAATGTTAATATTTGAACAACGTAAGAATTTTTTTATCATGCACCAGGTATTGGAGAATGATATATATATATATATATATATATATATATATATATATATATATATATATATATATATATATATATATATATATATATATATATATATATATATATATATATATATTAGAGACTCCTCACCTTATCAGAGTCTTTAGGCCTGTCTATGATAGCAATCAGAGGATTGGTTTGTTATATGGCATGAAGGAATTATATATTCCTGGCAAGCTTATTCGACTTGCAAATTGATTATAGCAGAGGTCATGTCAAGGATTCGGGTTCAGAGAAGCCTATATGATCCCTTTGAAATTATTCATGCTGTTAGGCAGGGCGATGCTTTGGCACGCTTACGTTTCAAACTTACAATAAAGAAAGTGATTGGAGACTAGAGGAACGATTTTTAGAAAGTCTGTTCAATCGTATTCTTATACTAACGACATTCATATCATGGCGAGATCACTCATTGCCTTAAAAATAAGTCTTCCTAGGTTTAGAAATTTCTGCAGGTAGGATACATTTAAAAATTAACCGTAACAAAATCAAATATATTCATTGTACACAGAAATTTCTCTCTACTCCCCTCCCCCCCCACTGTGAAATTAATCAATATAAATTTGAATCTGCTCACAGTTTTAAATAATTAGGATTTGAAATTAGCGATAATATTAATAAATGACCTGAAATTTTAAGGGGAATTGTTGCCGGCAACAGATGTATTAAAGAATTCCATTTAGCCCCCATTGAACAAAGAGGAAGACTACATTAATTCTGTATAAAATTTTGGTGAGATGTATTCTGACTTATGCATGTGAAAAGGGAACCTGCGACGAAATTTCGGTAGATTTCAGGAAGATGGTGTTTTGAGGGAAAAAAAAGATTGGATTTCTCATTCCATAATTTGTCTAAGGATTTATAAAGTATACCAAATTTAAAAAAAATGAAATGGTTTGGGCATGTTAAGAGATTGAATAAGAGTAAAAGTACTGAAAATTTTTTTCATCCAAACCACTAAGCAATAGGGTGGGCCAAAAAAACCCTGCCTATGATTTTTAATAAGCCTATGTTTGGAAAAGTGGTCTACTAGGGAGTAAAAAAGAAGGGTGAAATTTAAAAGAAATCGGAGCACATTTTCCGGTGCCGCAATACGTTTGAAGTTTGTAACATTGTAGTAATATGTGCCTACTTCGCAAGAAGACTCTGAATCACTAACCCCGCTTCCGATCGGACGCGCATTTCCGATAGGTCAGCTGCCATAATAGCAAGTTCTGAGCTGAAAGATGTAGGCTTAATAACAGAAGATAATAGTAATCTTATTATGAATGGTAGTCAGACGGGAACTAAAAAGCAAACGTCAAGAAATAAGGGATAACGTGGTGGATGAAAGCCAGGTAGTTAATGCTATTTATTTTGATAGTTGGAAAGATAAATCTCTTGTGCAGAAGAAGAGAGGTGCTAAATTTTACGGAATGGCAGTCAATGAAGAACATATTGTACACTTATCAGAACCTGAATACAAATATCTTGGTCACCTGAATGTATCTTTTGGAACAGCTGAATAAATTGCAAAAGCTGTGATGCTTTATCTTCAAAAGAACATAAGCCTTAGTGATTTGATTGACATAGGGTGTGATGATACTGCTGTCAACAGTGGAATTCACAATGGAGTAATTCATTTCACTGAAGTTTGCATCGAACATCCATTGCAATGTTTCATATGCCTTCTGCATCTAAATGAGATACCATTACGCTATTTATTTCAGAAGTTGGATGGACAAACAACAGGATCCTCAGAATTTTCTAGTGAAATCGGGAAAAGGATTACGAATGACAGTAAATGAAGAACATATTGTACACTTATTCGAACCTGGATCCAAATATCTTGGTCACCTGAGTGTATCTTTTGGAACAGCTGAAGGAATTGCAAAAGCTGTGACGTTTTATCTTCAAAAGAACATAAACCTTAGAGATTTGATTGCCATAGGGTATGATGGTACTGCTGTCAACACTGGAATTCACAGTGGACTAACTCGTTGCACTGAAGTTTGCATCGAACATCCATTGCAATGTTTCATATGCCTTCTGCATCTAAATGAGGTACCATTGCGCTATTTATTTCAGAAGTTGGATGGAGAAACAACAGAACCCTCAGAATTTTCTAGTGAAATCGGGAAAAAGGATTAAATCTTGTGAACATTTAGCCGTTGCTGCGCTTCAAATAATACCTGCAAATTTACCAAAAATATACACAAAAGAACTAAGAACAGATCAAAAGTACTTGTCTGATATAGTTCATTGTGCAGCAAAAGGAACTATCATGGATAGTTTAGTCGCCAGGAAATCCGGTAATACCACACATTCTAGACGGTTAATAACCGCAAATAGAATATTGGGATTATACGTAGGAACCGTGAATTCATCGGAAAATTTAAAAGCTTTGGTGCAATTTATCATGTATGTTTATGCTCCGATGTGGCTCGACATCAAAATAGATAATAAGTGTAAAGATGGGTCTATACATTTTTACAATATGATAAAAAGATATCGATACTTGCCATATGATTTAAAAATTGCTGTTGACAAAGTTATAGAAACTAATGGATACTTTTCGCATCCAGAAAACATTTTTATTGCTATGCTCTGCGACCAAGGCGACACGTTAGAGAACTTTATGTCAGACGAATTCAGAAGGTTCGAACTTCAAAGTCATCAACTTCAAAAACTCTTAGAAAATTCAAAGTGCCAGTTATTAATTTTGATGCTGAAGTTTACGTCGATATGATACAATGGAAAGTAGAAACTGTTGCAGAACCACCTCTAACTAAATCTCTTACCAAGAACCATCTGAAAGAAATGGTAGAAAATGCCCCTGAGAAAAATCAAATTTCCAGATTCCCTTTTCATTCTCAAGCGGTTGAGAGGTGTGTTAGACTTGTGAGACAAGCTTCTGAAAGTATTTGTGGTCTAGAAGCAAGATATGAACTTATGAGATCTCGGATTTCTTCTTTGCAAGGACTTGCCAAATTTGAAAAAAAAAGTGGACTTTTTAAATACCTTCAAAAAATTTTATTTTTTCGTTCATTTTATGCATGTTAATATAATTTTCTTTCTTGTTGATAAATATTATCTCTGAATGTTAAATCTTTATAAAATTGTATTTTTGGACTGCTTTTGGAATTTTCTAAGCCGGGCACCGAAAAATATTGTGCTATCGAAATGAAAATTTTCATGCCGAATAAGCGCTAATGTAGACCTTTTTTGCGCATATATACATCTTGAGTTTCGAAAAAAAGTTTTTAACCCCCTGTTTTGGTCCACCCTACTAAGCAATAGACCGATTGGAAGGCCAAAACTCAGGTGGCTGGACTGCGCTGACTAAGACTTATTCGCTTTAAAGAAAAGGAACTGGCAGGAACTCTGTCTCAACAGGTGGCAATGAAAGAGTTCCTTTAGAACACCAAGGCCCCCACCGGTGTATGGTGCCACTGATGATGATGATGATGACGTTAAGAATTGATCTAAGGTTTAATTCAGAATATCTTAAAACGAATTTTTATTGTTCTAATTTTAGAATTCCTGGAATTTGATTTATCAATTGTAAAAGATATAGCGATAAAATTACCCTCTATGAAAAATGCGGCAAAAAATTAGTCCTTTATATGGAAGGACATTTAAATCACTTCGAATATTTCATCTGAGAGACAACACACGCTTATTACATTTGCACAGATTTATGTCGAATATTTGGTAACACATATGAATCAGTGTAGAAAATTATCACATAATACATTTTTATGTAATGTGTGTGTACACTACAGCATTTTTAAAGAGTCATTGTGTTGCACTTTTACAATCTTTTCTCACTGGGGTTCGCTATTTTTTAACAATTTTTTGGGTAATAAATGTGTAATTTCAATTTCCTTTATAAATTAAGGTACTAAATAGTCATTAATGTTAAAATTCCTCAAACGTAAAAATACGCATATTCTTCGAGTTTTCTTTTATACTTTAGTGTTTTATATAAAATCACATATAAGATGTAAATTATTTGACACATTAAGTAATAGTCATCTTTAAATAATTATCTATGTACTCTTTTCATATTAAAATACCAGGAGATTATGGTTTAAGATATGTGTTTATTAAATGTGAAGTAATATTTTATTTTTATTTCTTTTTTTTTTTTTTTTGCAGAAGGTTTGAAACTAAATACATCTTGCATTTATTTATTCTTTAATTCGTACGTGAATTACAGAAAGTACATTTAAAGATTAAAATAATCGTGAAAGGATTCACAATATGTGTAATTTTAAATTATCATGAAATTCCCTATACCTAATATGTCTATATACAAAATATTTTCAATATTAAAAGCAAGAAAATTAAGTAATTTTTGTGTTTCCTATTTATACAATGTAATGCATAAAATACATTTTTCATGAAAAAAAGCATTTCAAATTACTCGTATCTAATTTAAACGTCCAAAAATGTTATATATTTTGGAAAATATAACTTTTGTTATCATAAAATTTTGTTATTGCATAAAAAATACATAATTATATAAACTTGATATTTGATTTATATTTAGATGCAGAAGATAATTAAGACAGTTTGGAAAAAAAAAAGACTGAAGAAATATTAAATTGTTTACAAACGCAGAGAAAATGATACAGAATTTCTACAGGCAAAATTACTTCCTGCCTCAAAGAAACTTTAGAATTCGAGAAAAAAAATTCAATTATATAAATTCAACGGCTTTGTTCTCCAGATTTAAGGATTATAAGCGGAAAGACGAAACAGGAATAAATTATTTGTAGCCAGTAAATACAATTTCATTCCTAATACATAAACAAAAAAATATCTAATGTAAAATTCCATTTTGTTTCATTTAGATAAAACAAATGAATAATTTAATGCAAACCTGTTTTCTAATTTATTTTTATGTTTTGATGGAATTTATTATATAAAATCAGGTCAATAATATTAAATAAATGACATTTTAGAAAAGTAATGTTATTTAAATTGTATGGATTATGATTTTGTGCATTAAACTTTAAAAGTTTTAGATTTAAAAATTATTTTTTTGGATCTCCAATATCCAGGAGAAGAATAATTTTTTCAGCGGTTTAAATGAGAATCAAGGAATTATTGATTAAATTCAATATTTTTTGTTCTTCTATTAAATATGACTAAGGCATCGCTACAGTAATTGTTTTATTGGAATTTTTGATGAAATTGTAAAAAGTAGCAAAGTAAATTTCTCAAGGATAATGAAAAAAAAAATCTAAATTTTGGGAAAGAATATTTACGTAAACATTTATAGATTGTAGTATAGTATAGTTAAGTCGAACTGAATTTAAACCGATAGAACTCACAAAAAAAGATTGTCTATATTGGGTAGTAATATTCTGTAGAGCACATTCAGATTCAACGCCTTAGAACTGAACCGCGAGGTGATTTACATTGGTCTCAAGTCAGAAAGGTGTCATAATTTCGACCGCATAGTCAATTACCTTTTTGTCAGGCAAAAGACATTCCTCTTGTGAGGGAACCGGGAAATCATATCAACAACTTGACTTCGGCTAGTCACGACAAACCATCAACGGTTGTCAATTCGGTGACCAGATGGCGTGACTTCAAACTGAAGTTATGCCATAACGTCAAAATGTTACACGCCTTATAACTCGAAGTAACATGTTAATGGTAAGACAAAGTCAATCAATGCGAAGTTATAACACGCAATAATTATACCTCGGTTTATGTGTCGAGTTATAACTATTTCTGCTTGACGTGGATGTGTACTTCACTTCAAAATCCCGTGATTGGTAAGCGACTTTGAATGCTGATCACGTAGCTGTTAATGCTATAATTCATAATAAAACCACTTATAATAATGGTATATAATTTATAACAATATTGTCTAATAATATTGGTTTAAGCGTGCTGTATATTGTTCTAATTAAACCTTTTGATGTAATTATATTTAAAAAAATGGAGAAATTTTAGTTTTTTCAACTATCGAAGATTCGAAGTGAAATTACTGTCCAAATTAAATCTACTTGACTAAAGTTGCATAAGGAAATTAAAAGTTTCAAAATGCACGAGAAAAACATTCATATCCAGACTAAAGACAAAATGCAACCACGCAAAATAAAAATATATTACTCATTACATTTGGTAAGCATATACTTAATTATTTCATCAGAATATCTAGAAGTAAAACATTCATATACTGTGATTACTCAAGCGTATCTTTGATTTGATGAAGTTTGAGAAAATGATGTCATTTAAAAAAAATAAAATAACTGTAAAGGTTATGTTATGAAACACACACAATATCAATTTAATTTCAATGGTTCTATTTACGTTGCACGCATGAAACAAAAATATTTTCAAACATAAAACAAAAGCTTACAACCGCACGAAAAGTAATAGTTCCAAAATTATTACATTTACCGTTATGCCATTAACTATCTGTTTTATTACTTAACTTACTTATTTTCTTTCTCGGATCTAAAAAACTGATAACTTTCGGTCTATCTTGATCATTGCAATGAAAATAAGATTTTGGTCGTTTATTCGGGAGATTTTATAATCTATCTATTTTAACTTGGCACTTCGGAATCAATTACTAAATTATTTTGTTATTAAGTATTGAAAATAATTTTCCTTCAAATGCTTCTATTCTATTATTTAAAATTGATACGTAAATACACTCTTATAAAAGAACTAATCTCATTCTAAAAGGTCTCAACACGAAAATAGGTACCATTCAAAAAATAAAAATAAGTCCATAGGCATAAATTCATTACGTGTTTAGACAGAATAAATCAGCTTTACTTTTAGAAATCGCCTAACCTAACTCAGGATATGTCACGCGAAATCAATTACGTGGTGAATAACGGAGCTTAGACTTTAAACATTATGTTATATAAATATATTGAATCGTTTAGAAATTGTAAAGCTGGTGGACTAAGTGGTTTTAAACTGTAAATTTTAAAAAATCTCTGGGGTGAAACTTAAAGAAGGGAAATGTTTACGATATTTTTATTTATAAAAATACAACAATTGTTCCTGGTATAAATTAGAGATACTGAATATTCTGATAAATACCTTAAGTAGCAAATAGCATAAAAACCGATGATATGCCTTAAGAATAGGCAATAAATATATTTATTACTTTAAATTCTTCTAAAATTCAATTTAGGTTACAGAAATTGATTAAATGCTAACCCTTAAATTGACTGATTGAGTTCTCTTTTAATTTCGTTTATCTCTCTTTTTTAAAGGAGAGAAGCTTACAGAAGGGAAACTAAACTACTTATAGTGAAGTTTAGACGAAAAATCTCGCTCACTCTAGGTTAATGCAATAACCAAGGTTAATTGCTTTACAATTACCGGAAAATTAATCAAGACATAATTTGATAAGGTATGTGCTGTAGTATGTGAAGTCAAGGCAATTTAAGGAAACGGCACATAAAGTTTTTGCAACCGAATTCTCAAAAAAGAAAATTTTGAGAATCGCATTGTTTAGAATGATTAGTTCGCTCTCTGGTGTTAATCTCAGATTAAAACTTGTCAATCCTTGCTTTCTGAAGGGATGAAAAGGAGAACCACAAAAAAATTATCAACTACAAAATAATGCAAATATTCAGTAGAAGATTAGATTAAAATTTTTATTACCGAACTCAGGGGTGTACGTCCTATTTACTTTGCTATATCACACATTCAGTCAGTTATTAACACTAAAAAACGGGAATTTTTTTCTTACTAAAGAGACTGAACGCCGTCATTTTGACGGTTAAAAATAAAATCAAGTATTTAAAATATTTAATTTTTTTAAATGGTTAAATACTTTAAATTTTGAAATATTTCATACCAATATATAATAAATTAGTAAATATTTAGAGATATTTTTATGCATATATGCCGAGCTGACAACCTCGTGTGGTTCATCCGTAAAAATATATTCATAGTTCGTGAAGTCCTTATTTTTCAACACTAATATTTCCGAAGAGCCAATGTTTCTGTTGTAAGGAAAAGGGGGAAGAAACGAAAAGTAACTAACATTTTCCTTTTTTCGGTAAGATTTCTGCCTGTTTTCTATATTGCTGTCAAAGTGGCGGCAGCCGTCTTTCTAGTGTTAAAAAATAAAATTTGCAGGCATATATAGTAGTTGAAGGACTGCTTGAATAGTTTGATATCAACTTAAAATTTTGTATATTTAAAATGCTAGATAATTGCATTTTTAATAATTTTTATTTACTGATATTTTTCAATCATTGAATATTAACAAAAACTTTTAGAATAGCTTTTTGCCAATGTTCAATTTGTTAATCAGGGGTCAGGTACCTTTTAAAAGCTAAGAGACTCGACAAAAATAACCCTATTTTAAACCATCCGTAGTTATGAATATTTTTATTCAGGAATATGAAAATTTTACCGTGCGTTAAACACACTTTCTTCTTTATAAATATGACTCTTAATTTTTTCTAACTTGAAGATAATTTAAAATTTTTTAAAAAAATTTCAACCATTGTTTTTTTTCAATGTTATGTTATTGCGCGCAGACTTGCGTCCGTATATTTTTAAATATACAATTTTTTTTTATTTTAAATTAAGTTCTATAACATATCTTTAATATTAAGAACTTTGAAATCAAAATTCTTAGTTCTTCATAGAATTTTTTTTAAATTTTAGAAATATTTTTGGATAAAGTTTACTGTTTTAAAATTATTATGGTGGGAATGACATAATTGTTGTTTCCAATGCCCTTGGTGTAGGAAAGCTTACAACAAGTCCAGAAGACTTAAGTCCTCAAATCGTAGGTCATTGGCGAAGAATAGTAAGCAGGTTCACCTTAAGGCGATGTACCACTAGGGGTGAAGTCTGACTTGACTTCGAAGAACATCGGTCCCGTAAATTTGAACCGAGTCAAGTGACAAAACTGGAACACTTGACCCCGCACCTCCAGAGGTACATTTGAGAACTTGGAGGACATTGTAACCACGACCTATGTTACGTGCCCTGGCCACCATTAGTGAACACGGCGGTGGATTTGAAGCGACGAGCATCGAACCAGGGACGTTCAGATCACTGAACCGCTGCTCATTCCAACTAGGCCACCGCGCAATGACATAACCATGAAAAAAACAATGTTTAAAATTTTAAACAATTAAAAATTTGTCATCAAGCTAAAAAAAATAAAGAGCCATATTTATAAAGAAGAATGAATGTTCAACTGACGGTAAATTTTTCATATTTCTTAATAAATTATTTTAGCAACTACTGATGATTGAAATTAGGGATATGTTTGTCGAGTATCTTCATCTCTGAAAGATATCTCACCACTTAAAACAGTTAAAACGTCTTATTTTAAATTCAAAATCAATGTTTATTCGAGTATTTATAATTCGTCGAATTTTTATTCATTATAACTAGCTGAAAACCCGTACTTCGCTACGGAGTACATTCCAATTTAATCCAACGGTCAATGTATGCAATTAATGCCAAAAATAAGTATAAATATATTTATAATAAATACAACGATCAATATATGCAATTGAAGTAAAAAAAACGAAAAAATACGTTTATAAAAAATCGTAACAGATATATTTATACGCAAAATAATGTAGAAGAAAATATTCAAACTGAATCTAATAGAACATACTAAATAATATTGTACAGTTAATATAGTACAGTTTGAGGAACATTTCTTTTACGGTATGTTACAATTTTTTTGGATAATGTCCAATCGTCTGCCGCATTAGCAAGAAATTTGTTTTGTCTATTTCGTTGTTATGTAAGTGACGCAAAATTAAAAGGAAAGAAACCACGTGATCAACAATTAATAAATTAAATTCTAAAAATAAATCTTTAAAAACTCACCAAAAATCAGAAAATGGAAGTAAAGATTCGAAAAATATTTTATTTTAAAGGATTTTTTATGATCTTTCTCGTGATATAAATTTTATAACCCTCAGGTTATAATTTTACATGCAAACTTACAAAAACAGCTTAAAAATTTAATTTAAAAATCTCTGAAGAATTTTTCAAAAATCTCTCTTAGTGCACCACTACACTATAAGAAGAATCGCCATGCAAAATTTCAGCCCTTCGTGTCCAGCGGTTTGGTTCTTGCGTTGTCTGTCAATCAGTCAGTCAGTCAGTCAGTCAATCAGTCAGTTACGGAACTGTTTTATATATATATAAATTATTGCACAGTAAGTTCCTCGATGACCATTGTACTAAAAAAAAATCTGAAATTAAAAAAATCTGAACTAAATCTGTGCTAAATCTGTACTAAATCTGAACTAAATCTGTACTAAAAGAAATCTGAAATGCTTTTCTTTTCCTTTTATTTGCCATAATTATAGTTTTATTTGAAAGTATGTATTTTTCTTTCTTTCCATTTTACTGCACTAAAACGACTATGGTTCAAATCACAGTCTATTATGTAAATTATGTTCGTTATCCAGTGAAATCATATTTTAACGCTTGTTTATTGACACCAAAAATGTATATTGAACTGATTTTACGTATTTTTCAAACATCCTTAATAAAAGCTTATGAGTACTTTAAAAAAAAGTTCATTATTAACGGCGATGTCAGGGATATTGGAATGATAATTTAGCATTTTTTCCACGAAAAGATTAAGGATTGATTCCCGGCATTCCAAGTTCTTGTCACCAAAAAAAAGAGAAAAATGATAAATGTGTGAATATATGACAAATGGGTCGTAATGGATCGGCGACTGCACAATTAAATAGATTTTAGCGGTAATTATGGATTCCTGCTCTTTCTCTGGGCGGTAAACGTAAGAATCTTAAAAATCAATCATCGCCGATATCAATCCTTATAAATGATTTAATAAGTATTGTAAATGATGGTAACTCTCAACTCTGTTTAAAAATACACCAAGTGTTATGTTCGGTTCTCTAGGTAGCCATTAGTATACTAACTGGGGGAAAAAATGGTAAATGTAGAAAATTTTGCTGCAATTTTCAGTATATTTTATAAAAGAAAGTAATTACTGAATTATTTTCCATATAGTATTTCTGTGTTTGCAGTGTAAAGACTGTCAAGTCCAAAATCGTAGTCTTGAGAAAAACGGGATTGTAAAAAAAGGCTTTTATAAAGTCAGTTTTTTTAAGTTTAATTTTTAATTTTTTTCTTTTAAAGTAAATTTTTCTGAATTTATTTTTGATGAGTAAAGAGTGTTAAGTCCTTGATTGGGACATCACCCCTTTAATACTAAAATTTTTGTGTTTTGTTTCACATATCCCAAATTTTCCCTGAGAAATAAAAATATTTAGGAGTGGAATTGGACTTAGCTTTCTGTACCCTGCAGTACCCCTTACATTTTCAAACATGCCTGGTTTGATAATTCATTGTAGCCCATTTTGGACTTAACACCTTTTGCACAGCAAACACAAATTTTAGAACGCAAATGAATAGTTTATAGGCTCTGATCTATCACCTTTCGTATGCAAAAAATCTAAAACAATAAAATTAATGCATCGGTAGAAACCGTTTTTCAAACTTGCAATTGTATTAAACTACCTAAAAAAGACATTATGTGACATACCTTATTCATGTTAGAGATACTAAAGCTGTATCGATTTCTTGTACTAAAAGGAACATATTGTAATATTTTTAATCTTTATTTATTGTGTCATTTCCTACTCTTTATGGATTCCGAAGTTTGCGTCATTCTTATTTGCCGTGCAAGGATCGGGTTTTAAAGTACATTACAAAGTAGAATTATTTTACGATAAAGCTACATTTCTCTTGTATTTTTGTAACTTCTCATTAACTTTAGAAGTAATCAGAAACATTATGATAAAATAAATTCAAAATCCTATTTCAAATAATTTCACAATTTTGAACACTGAAGTGATTGTTAGTATCTTATTTCTCGCTGAGAAGCATAAACAGTAATAAATTTCCGATACCCTTTTCAAAGTTGGTAAAAATATACTAGATAATAAAATGCATTTTTGTAAAAACTAATGTAAGCTTATTACTAACCATGCCTTTCAGAACAAAGTTTTACTCTGATATTTTAAATAAACTCCCGAAACCAATATATTGTACGTTTGAAAAATCTCCCTATTAGGATTTTTTAAAATTTATCTATAAGAAAATGATGCGAAAGCTTATCGCCAATTGGAAGTCTTGTCATTGCAAACTTTGCTCCTGATGTATTCTTTGAATTTTTTAAACAACCAATTTTTTATGTGCATTTTTCTTTTATAAATACTCGTTTCTTTGACAAAGTTCTTCAAATAAATTTGCGCTAAAAGCATTCTTATTTACTTACGTGTTTTTCTCACTTTTTTCGACGATGTTTTCATTCAACACACTAAGTAAATTAAGCTTCATGCAAAGGAACATTTATCGACCCTTAAAAGGTTTTTCATTGTTCAAAAATTTTCTCACCCGTCAATAACCTCGATAGGGCTTTTTATGCGCCTTCGAAGCTCATCCCGTAAACTTGGTTTTTTTGACAATGTTTTGCTTTGCATTTATTGAACAAATACTTGCTTGGCTGTCAATCAAAAACGTTGGTATCGGACGCATTACCATATCTTTATAAAAATATCGCTATCTTTTAAAATTTTACTTATTTATAAAAGTGTGGAAAATGAGTATATAATGTTAAAAATTCTTTATACTTGAAAGGATGTATCGCATTTCTTTGTGCGGGTTGATAATTCCTGTGCAATTTTTCAAATGCAATCTTTAGTTGGGAAAGAATCGACATATTACAAAGCTCATTATAAAAGAAATTGCAGAGCGCAATTTTAAAAATTGCTCTAAAAAAGTGTAATGTTGTCATCATACTTGTGCAATAAAATAAAGTTGATGTTCGTCTGTGTCTTCCCTGGATCTCCACAGTGTATGTTGTTCTGCACTTTCCATATGTGTTGCCCAGCTACGAATTTCTCCACCGCCATGACTACGAATTGATGTATTCGCATATCCTGTATTTACCAGCTTTCGTGAGATCCCCGTGATGTACGGCGCATTACCTGGCGCAAGATATTTTAGCAATAGTAACTGCACGTCTTGTAACACGATAACTAGGCACAAATATGCGACATGACAATATCGGCACCAGAAACCAGCCGGAGATTGAATATGCTTGACATCAGTGGAACAATAACGGAATATTTAGAAAGAGAGCGACACAGGACGAGAGATCGCGTATATGCAAAAGCATAGACGGGAAAACATCATTATACGAAAACAGTCACGAAGAAAGCTGCGGAGAACCCTTGATGAAGAGTTTAGGGCCTTGTACACCAGGGGGCCAAAAACTTCTAATTGATTATGGGTGGCAATCTGACCTCGTACGTCAGAAGTCGTACGATCTTTTGGAAGTTTTGAAAAAAAACTGGTGAGGCTGAATCATCTCGTTTTGAAAACAACTCTTACTGTTTAGCACATGCTTTAAGGGACAATTTAGCTAGTTAATTCGTTTGTCCTTAGGTCATAATTTAAAACAGGGGACTATACTTTATTGAAACGTTAACGGGAAATTTTTAAATATGCATTAATTAATAAAGGTTGAATGATATATATATATATATATATATATATATATATGTGTGTGTGTGTGTGTGTGTGTGTGTGTGTGTGTGTGTGTGAGTGCAACGACAAACATGCATTCCACATTGATACAGAATAAAAATAAGATTTTGATTAAATTAATCTTTTAGAAAATAATATCAAATAGTTCTGCTAAAACTGTTACAGAAGCATTTAATTCATATGTAATGTCAAAATAATGCAAACTTATACTGTATTTTAATCTTCAAATGTGCACTATCGAAATAAAAATGCGTAAAAGGCATTAAAATATGAGTCTCATTATTATTTTTCGCAGTTTCTAATTCAAAAACAGAACAATTTAAATTTTCGAGGTTTCTATTATATCAGTGATTATTATTTAATTGGATACATTACGAGATGTTCTCATTATAACTTTTAGTGATAGATGCCAAACCTTTCTTTGTATGTTAAAACCCATGATTATTACTTAAAATTATGGCATGGCTGTCGTGTCTGCCGCGTCACCCCTTTTTGTCTTATCCCTGATACTCTCTTCTCAAGGAGGCAGGGGGGGGGGTAGGGCAATGACCCCGGCTCGATAAGGGATTCGAGATTGTTGAAGGTGCCCTGTGCAGAAGGCAGAAGGTCGTCAGATACTGTGGTGACCCACGCGAGAGAAGACGTGTGGCGTTTAGTCTGCGACTGGTGGCTCTTGAGAGAGTCGGGCAGATCAGAGTAATGTGCGTGGGTGTATTGAGACCCAGAACACGCACTAGGCCTCGTTAGATGGCAGTCAGAATCTAGATAACTGACCTAGTTAGCTATTTATATATAATACTGTAAAATAAGTTTGTAGATAGATAAGTGTTGTGTTGTGTTTGTGAAAGAGAATAAAACTTTGAATATTTACTGGTATGGTACTGAACTTTATGCTGTGAAAATTTACTTGTGTACCATTGCAAACGTCGAATTACGAAACGAACCAAAGCGAACCCGTAGAAGGGACGAGGGTTCGACAATGGCGTTGTGGTGGAGTTATCAACATATTTATCCAGCAATCCGAAGGGCCGTCTACCGGTAGATTCCTTTAGGTTTTCTTATATAAATATTTAACGTAGAATATTTATACAAATGAATTCATCTCTACATTATATGATTCACAACACCACAATAATATCTTGCTAATTTCGCTGTGTTCGTAATTCTTTTCCATTTTTTAAATATGGTATCTTATAAAATATTTAGTGAATTCTTTCTATTGCATTTTATAGCTAATTTTCCTTAGATAGAATCTTGTGAAACATTGAATTTCAAGGTCTAGATAAATGTTGCAGACATGGATATTTCAACCAATTCTGCAATTTTATACACTATGAATGCAATGGCATTATCAATTAAGATTAATAATGCCGTCGAATACAGATAATATATCAAGCGATTTTACCAATACTCCCAAATAAAGATGAAATAGTTTGATCAAATCCTTAAATAAAAATTTCAGTTTTGCTTGCACAAATTGAAGAAAATATTTCAATTCTTATTTCAGTCCACTGAAGTATGTATTTTAATTGAGTAAATTCGGAAATAATACTGAGCATCGAATAGAATTTGTGTTATAGATATCCACGAATAACATGCATTTTAAACCAGCGTAGTCTATTATGTAAACAATAAAAAATATTCTACAAATATGTGAGTTAATTGTAATCCCATAGGTCTTAAATTTCATGGGACTAAATTCAGATTTAATTTGGAAGGGAAATAAAAGTCCCTTTTGAATGGACGGTAGTTAGAAACGTCATCTTCCGTCCACTGATAGACTTCAGACCAGCAGTTATCAATCCTTTTATCACCACGACACCCCCAAACATAAGAAGAATAAAATGAACACTTCATCACCCCTCAGACCAAATTACAACAACAGTAATAATAGTTAACCGCACGAGCGACTAGTTCAAACTAATCCTCTGCCTGATAGCGACCTTTCGTGATCTCCAGATTATGAAACGCAGATTTACAGCTTAGACCAAATGAGTAGCGCAATACCAAAATCAGCTGTATCCATCTCAAACGATTTTGAGATATTTAACAAAAACTGTTAGTTATGTTTCAATAATAAATCATTCTATGGTTTTGATGTCGAAAAACGTATTAAGTTTATGTTGTTGCCTAGTAATAATCTGTATAATGTAGGGAAAACATAGACAATTGAATTTAAATAAATAAAATTCACATAACTTGTTTTGCACTTGTAAAGTTGGATATAACTGTTTTTGGAAACAAACTGTCTGCCATTTTGAACCTTCTAACTGGATTTCAATAGTCAACTCAAACTCATCATCTAACTCATTGTTTACAGTATTATTTGGGCTTGGGCCACTCAAATCTGGATCCATAGTAAAGTAGAAAACTAACGAAAACTAAAAGGACTAATGAAAAACGCTTGCAGTAGGTTATAAACAAAAGAAAAACAAACTAATAAACATGTGGAGAAACTGACTTCTATTCTGTAACTACAAAACGTTATATGTTGATGACATGGTAGACAACACATTGTTATTAAATTTTTTTAGCATTTGCACTAAGGTAAAACTAATATTACTATATTAAACACTGCACTACTGAAACTAAAGTAAATCTAATAGGTTAGTGAGGGATTAAACCGGTTTTGCTACAGCATTTAGAAGGCAGCCATTATTGTTTGTAGGATGCAACTTATTTTGGAACGGTCAAAGGGTAGAACTGATTTTGTAACTGTGGCCATTTGGGACATAACTGGCCTTACATCTTTCATCATTATTCATCATTTATTTTCAATTGAGCTTATTTTTGAACTGTTTCTCAACTTGAACATGTAGCAGATAAATAGAAGTATCCATATCAATTAAAATCTCAGTTTTTGATTTCTTTGGATGTAACTGGTTTTCGCATTAGACGACTCAAATGTACATAGTGCTGATAAATTTTGTTCTTAGTATTAATTTTTTATGTTAGTGTCCATTTCAGCTAACAACATAATATTTTGATTTTTTTATGTCCAGGAAATGTCATTTAAACGTTACTGACACACTTATAGTTTTTTTTTATTTATTTTATTTGGTATACAATATATTTCATTTGTAAAAGTAACCCTCTGGTAAGAGATAAAAGGAAAATTTTCCTGAGGACCACCTGCCGAAAGCAGGAATTGAACTCTTAAACTTCTAGATCGGCAATATACCATGTGAAACACTCAGGCGTTGTAAATTAATGTTCAGCTTACTGACTTACATATGTCCTCTATTTTTGTATCCTGTGTGGACCTCTATGCATTTTTATTTATTAACATATCTTTTTATATGACATTGATATTTTCCAAAGAGAATTAATTGTGTGATAGGTTACCCTAAATGACGACCGTTATCGTAATAACTGTCTGCCATGGGCAAATACTGAACTATGTAGCTGGAGCTGATTGACTTTCAATGCATTCGGGTTTCGTTTACAGATTTCAGGGATCGTATCTAGAAAACTAAGTAAGAATGCACAACTAATAATCTACCAGCTCACCCAGAATTAAGAGAATGTTTCACCTTCAGTAACAGTGAAAAAAAGATATACAGAAATTCTACGAGTATTACTTCAATATTTTCTTTCAAAATTAATTGTTATTCAACAATATTTCAATTATGTAGAATATTTCTCAAACTTTGTATTAACAACTTACGGAAGTCAATTATGCTTCCGTCTTATATAACATGGGAAAAAATAAATTGTTCGACCTCACATATATTTTAAACCATTAACGGTGAAATCTATATAAAAATACATGTAAATCAATATTAAATTTACTGTAAATATACTTAAATATTTACGCTCAATTTTTCGAAGAAATATCTATGCAATGTAAAGTCAATCTGGGATATTTTTTGGTGTTTTTTTTTCAGATCTGCACAGTATCTGTTTAGTGTCTGAAGAATTTTTATATGTCGTAGACAGCTAGATGTTCCGCACTTTTCTCTTATCGAATAAAAAATGTGTTGCACTTTGTATATATATTTCTTTAGCAAGACACTTTTTCTTTATAGAACACTTTTTCAAGGTACTTTTTCGAAGCATTCTGTCAGTTTGATATATTTCTTTTGTTCTGTTCGGAACTCACTTTATAAAATATTTTCAGACTCCTGAACGAATTCAGTAAATTATGCAACGAGTAATAATATATATATATATATATATATATATATATATATATATATATATATATATATATATATATATATATATATATATATATATATATATGCAAGATTTCATCAGACATAATATGTAAATTAATGGTAATAATTTGAGATATTCGCAGCAGAATTTCTAGTTTTGTTTCATTGAGACACCTATCAGTATACTTTGTATTGAATATTTTACAAAGAAGAGTACAAATTATTCATCATTTGCACGTAAGTAATTTATACGTGTTCCGCGTTTCATATTTTTGATTCAAAATATACGTTGCACATTTATATAAGGCAATAAAAATATTTTAGTGACTAGAAATAACGGCGCACATTTTTTCTAGACTTAGAAACGGGTTTTTTTGTTACGCCATGAGAAATAATATTTTGGTGATTTTTTTCAAATAAGTCATTTAATTCAATAAGTCCAATGATGTCTTGGAAAAGTTGAAAACAATAGTTTGTTATTTTATTAGACAACGATTTCTGTCAGAATACAATGATGTATATATATAATACAAATAAGGCCTTTTAAATATGTTTTAATAATTTATGTATGTTTTACATATCTTTTCTTCGAAAAAATGCAATAATTAGGAGTAACATTACATGAGTTCTAGTAATTAGAAATAGCCTCATACCTATTTAATTTGAATATGGTTTATATATATATATATATATATATATATATATATATATATATATATATATATATAAATAAATATATATATATATATATATATATATATATATATATATATATATATATATATATATATATATATATATATATATATATATATATATATATATATATATATATATATATATGTTATTTATAATATTGAAATATTTTTATATCTTCATATAAGTAAATTTAATCAGTATTGTAAAGAACAAGTATCTTTTGTGTTATAATAATGGAATATATTTATAGTCATGAAATATAAAAAAAATATATTAGTTTGGACATAATAAACAGATTCAAATTATTCCCATGGCTGGTTTATGCTTCAATTACTATGAAGCTGGACAAAATTAAGGTTGCGCTTACAAAATAGTCAAAAGGAAAAAAAAACTCAGTTTTTTTTTTTTATATTACAGTTCATCAAGTATCTTGTAGGAGAAAACTCTTGTCATTTCTGATTAACTTTGTCTCGACAGGAAGCCATTTATATGTCTGCCATGGAATTAAATTAAGTGCATGTATCTACCAAAATTACTCTCCGAAAACAAAGAAAGTGAATCTTTAGCTGTACGTCCGATACATAATCTCTGGCGACAGAAAAAATCATGTCTATTGTCTAAAATGTCCCATATTTTCTAACAGCAGAACATGAAGGGGATCGTAATATGCACAAAAGGTAGAAAATTGTAATTACTTTTGTTTAACAAAATATTTTATTCGGATAATCAAATGACAGGGAAAAATGGTCGGGAATGCGTTTCAGCGTAACAACAGCCAACTCTAGAATGTGAGTTACATTCGCAAAACACGAGCTGTGACAGCGTGTAAGTATGTAGTTTTTATTCAGACTAAATACCCATTTTATGAAACAATGGGAGATGTTTAATGAAGGAAAGTTTCAAGAGGATAAAAAAATCATTAGATCGCTGTTTAGACCGATGTGTGTGTTTTCCCTTGGTCATACTAATTTATGTGTCAGAAATTTTCTTGCAGCATGTCATATTTAATCTCTTTCCTCCGCATTATACATTTTAGATGAAACATCTTGTTTTATCAAAGGACTGAAAATCCATCACAATTTCATTTACAGAGAGATTGAAATGATTTTGTCACAGTTAAATGATAAACGCTTATCTGAAATATTAAGGTGACAATGGACCATGGAAAAGTTTTTTTTTTATTTATTAACCAATTGCTATGAAATTTTGCATACTTATACAGTGTTGTTTAGAGATGGAAATTCTAAATAAAAAAATCAGAATGTATTTAATTAAGATATTAATGAAAATCAGTTTGTTAATTACTTTATTTAAAAATGCTCCATGGGCATTAATTTTTGACTCAGATATCTACTTTTCTCTCTTAAGCTAGCTTTATACAGTTATAATAAAAGTTAGTAGCAATATTTGATTTACAGTCATATTTATAAAAACTAGAAAATAAATCGATAAAAATAGATCATTTTATGCAAAATTGTATCAAAAAATTTTTTCCTATTGTAAAACATTTAAGTTGTTTTAAAATAGTATAATGAATTGATTAATAAGTTTTATTCTAACATATACAAATAATCATTTTATGAAATTTTATGAAAATTCAAGAAAAATTATGACGCACGGAACATTTTGAACATACCGAAACGACATGAAAACTTGTTTTGAGAAAATGACATTTAAAGTTTTAATTTGACTTACATTTCCCTTGTTTACGTTTGAAAAAAATACTTATAACTCGGTTAATAATGATCAGATCAGCATACTCTTTTTTAAATTTAAAGATGATGAGTCGCAGAATCATTTTCTGAAAGAAAAAAAAATCGTTTTGAAGACATATTTTTGTCAAACTGAAGGTCCATTGTCGCCTTAAATAAATTCGGCCCATGGCCTTGGTTACCCCACATGACTGGAAAATCAAAAGAATATAATTACAAGATAAAAAGGTCTTTTTATATACCCCGTTTATAAATTTTCTGTTGAAGCATGCAAACTTGACAATTCTATGTATTAATAAATACTTTAAAAAAAATTTTTTGATGAATTATCCCATCAACTTGAAAGAAAATGATCAAATGCGTAATAAAGTGAGCAATTATAAGAAATTTTCAAACATTTATTAATTGAATTACATATATGAGATTTTTACAAACATTAATACTAGAGCCAATATTCCAATATTTTTTGGAGTGCCAGGTCAACCGCTTGGAGGTGAGGCTTGGCATATTGAGTATGAGAGGCTAAGTGTAGTGTAAACTACATATATGACGCATCATACCGTTACTGACCCAACAAGGGACAAACATATAAACACATGGTTTTCAAAATCGTCAAACGCTGTTACGCAAAAGCGCAAGCATTGCATTCGATCGAAGCGCCACCTTGCAGATTTTTTCCGAACTAACTTTCCATACAAAACAGAATTAACTGAAAATGAATTTAGTTCTGCTTAAAGATGGCTAAAAGTATTAAAAGAATGCATTGTCATCATGTTCTGAGCTAAAAGTTTCAAATGTCTACCTAGTCGGGAAGTTGGTTAAAAATCGATTGCAAGATCTGTACTGGACAAGCACACAAACAAGAAAGCGAGTTAATAAAAACGGTAAAAAATCCTTTCTTTTCAAGCGATTTTCTCCACGTTAATATTTTTAGTGTAAAATAAATATATACTTTTCGTAAAATATGTAGTATCCGTAACAGGAAATCATGTGCAAACAGAACTTTTCCTCATATTTCGAGAAAACTAATGTTTTTTCTCCGTTAACTGAATAGCATCACGAACAAACTTTTTCCCCCTTTGATTTTTAGAAAAAAATATATTTTTAATTCTTATTAAAACTGAGTTTACCTCTTTTTATTGACAAAAGTGTAAAGTTGTAGCAGCAAAATTTTATATACTTCGGTATAGCTACGTTGTAAAATGCTCAATTTTAATCTTCGTTTTAAACGCATAACGTTTATAACTCCGATAAAAATATTTTATGCTCGTAAGACTGCACAAGCGGATCAGGATTTTACGTTTTATATTTTTTCTTCATCTGAACGTGTCTCTAAACGGGATAAACTATATGTTTCTAAGTTTATGCAGGAAGTTTATAGATTAGGTTTCTTCATATTTTAGAGGCGGCGACTGGGAAAAGTAAATAATATAGACGTTATTAAAACATGGTAAAGATAATTTTTTCTAGCCGAAAGATTCCTAAGCCTTATCTGATTTGCATTCATTCAGTAAAGGAACCAAGAAAATATTTTAGCCCTTATCAAATTATTTTCAAGGGATTAATTTTATTCACGATGTGCATTCTATATACTTTAAGTGCATTAAATTTCGACTTCAAATGTAACACAAGTCACAGTTTAAAAATTGGAAAAATTAATTCTTAGCACTATAATTACGATCGGTTTACAATAAATATGTGTTATTCAAAGTTTTTTTTTCAATTTATCTTTAAACGAAAGAACTGTTGTAAATCAAATAAATTTTATCAACTAATCAATTCATGTAAATTTGAAAAAATATTCTTGGTTTAGCTTCTGTTGTATGTTTGTACTAATATGAGTTTATAAGGAGAAAAACAGTAAATATATATCCGAAGATGCAAGAAAAAATTTAACTTGTAAAACAAATTAATTGTAAAAATAAATAAATTTTAAAATATTGTTGACACGTAGAAAAAATTATATTTTTAGCTTAAAGCACGTGCGATCAAAAGAGAATTTACGGAAAATAATGAATAACTTGCTTCTATCAGCCTTCGTGAATTTTCATGTCTAGATAACAAATGGCTTTCGAAAAGGGAACAGAGATTGTTTTTCAAACTCAAAATATGTTATTGACATGAATTCTCTTTTCTTATACATTATCCTACGGCTTCCTCTATTTTTCAAGTTTTACAATTCATTTTTGGAAACTTCACGTTGTATCATAGTGACTGTCTTACAACGTCTACCATTTGGAATAGATATTGAATATAGATTTAGAATGTTGATTTTTGGTGTCATTAAAAGTCGAAACATCTTTCATGTTGAAGTTTGGTAACTGCGTACTACAATGATCACTTAGTCCACAAAAATTGTTAAACAATAGCAACCGAGGGAGAAGATGATTTGTCAGATTTCATTGAGTGCTTTCTTCATTACATTTTAACCGAAACATTCATCGGGAAGTGCTCCTATAAACTTTGCCAAAAAAAAATCAGGCAGTCTCCTCTAACGAAATACCGCGGGTTATTAACGTAGGATTACTTATCGTTGCTTACATTATCTTTTTTATCTTTCATTTTTTAATGCATTTTGGTACTTTTCTGTTTAACTGTTTGCTGATACTGGGTTTGTCGCGCTGTCAAAATTATAACTCGCGACGCAGAACATTTTTTTTTTCTCTCCGACGGACCGTTATTGAGGAACGTAACCTACGTTAAAAGGTGTCTCATGATCAATGTCACACAGCTTTCTCCTCATTTCAAGGATAGTATATCCTTCTCACAATTGAAATGAAAGGGCATAAGGATCATCGATATTTCCGATTATATTCTATAGAACTTCTACCCCAAAATGTGAGAATTTTTTCTTACATCGTATACAAATGAAACAATTATGTCTAGAATCCTCTTCCATCCATAGAAATAATTCATAGAAATCATTCATAGAAATGAATGTCAATATCGAATAAAAACTTTACTTTTAATGAACTTTACATATGAATTTCAAAAATGTTTAAGGTCAACACTGATAATTTCAGACTTATATTGCATACAACCACCTATAGTTTCCTATGTTGGTTGTTGCCACCACTATTTCGAAATATCCGTCTTTCATGGCAAATATTAATTAATCAAGCAAACATCCCTTAAAAACTAATTTTTATGCCGCCAACAAACACTGCCAAATGTTATAACTTAAAAAAGCTTCTTAAAATAAATGAATGCGTTGTCCGAAGTACGTCTACAAATAGTCCATTTTGGGATCGCCTTCTATGATCGTTTTACACCAGACAGTCGTTAATTTAAACTGCATAGGGCTGCAATAAATCTATTAAGAATTCTATCCCAGAATTTAAAAGACTCATATTAAATGTTTTTTAATATCACATAATTACTTTGCACCAAAACTTTTACATCTGAGTTGCAGAAAGTTCTGGTCAACACTGAAAATACCGAGCTCAACTTTTTATAAAATTCATTAGTACTTCCTTCGAGTGATACCTTCATCCCTTATTTTGCACAAAGTGCCGTTTCATTTAAAGGTAATATAAAAGCAAGTATTATTCCCCCAAACATGTAGGAATTTAAATAATCAAGAAATGGAAACTTTTGAAATTAACTTCATTTGTAAGACAATATAATGCATGACTAATAACTGAAATAGAAAAAAAATAACTAGAAAGTAAACAGTTCAAGAGGCAAAACCTTTAAAAGAAGTACTAATGAGTCAAAATCAGATACTTAATTTCCTGTCAGTCAATTAAATAAGGAAATATAGTCCAATAAAACATGATCAACGTATGACAACTAAGATTATTATAATGCTACTTTGAGTTACCATAGTACAGCATTTAGAATAAATCATAGAAAATAATTATAGAACAAAACTCTAATAGTAGAATAACCGAAGAGTGAAAAGTACCAACTAATAAAAAATTTAATAAATAAAGCAGGAAAGGAACTGAACAGCATGAATTAGCTTTACAAGTCTTAATAACACACAAAATGATGATCCTGGTAAAAAATAAATAAACTACCTTTCATTTATTGAAAAAAGACTAAGTAAATAAGAAAAAAAATTACATTTTTTCTAAGATCCTTTAGTTTCCAGGTACTGAAAAACATTTTCGGGCTTTACATTTTTTTTAATAAGACATTATTAAACTACGGAAAAAATTTTCATTTTTCTAAGAGTAAAATAAGGTGCACTTCAGTAAAGTGTGATTAATTCACTGAATTCAGAAAAGTATGCTGACTAATATCTCTAAAAAGAAATTGCAAGAAAGACTATGTTTTATACATATTATTTTATTTCATACAAGCTTTATTCACCGAATTAGACTAAATAAAAAACGTTTTACGTTATGTTAAAATACGGAAAACATACGTCTGGGAAATGCCATGTATTTGGGAATCATGTAGTTCAAAGTAAATTTCGAAATGATGGCTGGAATAGCTTAGGTATCTAGTTGTATGCTATTATTATATGCATGCCTATTGTTCATTCAAGAATTTTCTGACCAAATTTCTTAATAACCAAATTTCTTAACTGACCAAATTTCTTAATAAATTTTTCATTTAATTCTTTTAACCGAAGCAATTATCCGTTCTGTAAAATATTTATTCCATAAAAAATGTTAATTTCAAATAAAACATTTATTTGTCTCAAATAATCTGATGGAGATCATGAATTCAGTTTGTTGTTAAAAAAAACTTCAGGTGTAAAGTTTATACCTTTAATTTATGAGCTTAACTAAGAAAATATTTACATAATTTCTAAAGCCCGAAAGCAAAACGACTTTTCATACAAAATCGACTATTAAACATGGTATTTCCGTGAAGCATATAAAATTCTTTATTAATGTGCATAATGAATAAGGGCTTAATTATTTCCAATTAATCGGGGAAATGTAAATTACTAGTAATCCTTTTTTCACAAGTCTGTAATTATCTTATGCAACTTTAGTATAAATTTCTTAATGATTCTATGCATATACAAGAGTCATGATTTATTTTTAACAGGACTTAATAACTACATATATTTGAATAAAATGTCAAGAATTCATCAATACGACTAAAAACCCAGGTAAGCCGAAGTTTGACAATTTAAGCCGATATGTATAAGGTATCTTATACTAGAGTTTTTTTACGGATCAGTAATATATATATATATATAAGACAACGTAGAAAGGGGAAAAAACTGCAAAAGTTATATTACACAATGTAGTGTGAAACTAAAAACATGGAAATATATGAAATTAAAAGGTTTTTGACAGCATCTCTTCATCGGCGGTGCCGATGCTGTCTAAAAACCAATGGATTGTTTCTGATAGGTATGATATGTCCAATAAACATACGTAGACCGAACAATCCATATGAAACCAGAAAAAAAATATGAAATGTTGCTATCCAAACAAACTACACCAAGCCTGGCGCTAGACAAAGTTGAAGTTAAGAGTATTCAACCGCAAGGACACTGACGTGACAAACCTGGCAACCATGGAGTTAAAGGAAACATAGAAGCAGAGTTACTAAGGAGATAGTGGTAATGGACATATAAACCAAAATTAATATTGTATCGTTATTTGTTATTATAACTTAAGATTAAAAATATTAATATTTATTATTATAACTTAAGAATAATAATATTCAACATAAACTTATATAAATTTACATTAATATTAAATTTTACTACATATAGATCTGCAACAGTTTAAGCTATTTATTGAAACTAAAACAACCAATTATGTGCTGGGAAAGACTATCGGGGTAATGATTATGCTTTAGCGCGCCTATTCAGAGCCACCTGTAGTTCGATCTAACAACCGAAATGGCACGAAACTTGGTACATAAACTAATGATGACATAGGAAGTAGGATTTCGTGAAAAAAAAAAGCTAGTTCCAAAAATTGAGGATACAGGTATTTATGGCGCTGTTGTAGCTTACCAAACCGAGAATCAGAATAAAATACGTGTATCAAAACAAAATAAAAATTGATGCTTTTGTATGCGACAATAGCGCCAGTAATTTCGGCTATAAAGAAATGAAGACCGCTTCGAAAAATATTCTCAGCTGAAGTGAGCTAGCTAAAGTGAATATGCGACTCACACTACCAGAACGCGCATTATTGGTAAAGCTGTATTATTTTAATCAGTACATTATATCTACAGCTCTCCGCGAGTTTAGAACCCAACAGAAGCTACGTAAGGGGCCTCTATCGCTTAATGTTTTGAAGGGAATGATTAAAAAAGTTCGAAGAAACAGGGTCACTGACAATTCGCCTAGGCAGAGGACGTAAATCTGTGTCAGGAGAGGTGATAACAGAAGTTGCAACTGCAATCGTCGACAGATCACAGGGAACCATTGCTGGTAGTAGCAGCGCGACAGGATGCAGCTCGACAATTACTAAATATGAATTTTTCTATAATATGGAAAGTTTTCCGGCGAGTTCTCTACTATCCATTGAAAGTCAGCCGCTTCCAAGAACTCAAACGCAGTGATTATAATAAACAACTGACGGTTGCTCTGTCGTTTCTTGCCAGGATTAAATTTGACGATGGTTTCCCATGGAAAATTCTATGGGGAAATGAGTCCCATTTTCATCTGAATGCGTTTGTTAACGTACAAAATTGCCGAATTTGGTCCTATGAACAGCCCCACGCATTGCAAGAAATTCCTATCATTCACCAAAAATAACCGTTTAGTGTGCTTCACAGCCGAATTCATCATTGGACCATTCTTTTTTGAGACCATAACTCCGACAGGACCAGTAACGTGTACTATTAATGCACAAACATATCACGATATGCTGAATAATTTTGTCATCCCACAACTTCAACAAGGAGAATGTCTCAATCAGATAATCTTTATGCAGGACGGTGCACCACCACAAATTGGTGTTAAGGAACAGCAGCTGTTGTGCCATCACTTTACTGATAAATGAGTCAACCTTCGCGGTTTTACTGTTGCATGGACACCTCGTTTACCTAACCTAACTCCATGTGACTTTTGGCTCTGGGGTTATTTAAAATCAAAAGTTTATGTTGGTGGAGTCACCAACCTGAGTATCTAAAAGGACAACATATCACAGACAGTGGCGAATATTCCTTGTGACATGTTGCGTACGGCCGTAAAGAATGTTGTACAGAGAAATCACGGTGTAGTCTCTGAGAACGGCGGTCATAGTGAACGTGGTCGAATTCCTCACCAGGGAAGTGAATGTAGTGAATAAATCTTAACATTTCACTGTATTTTTGTATGTGTAATTATTGTTATTTTTTGTAACACTTTTTGCGTTGTACAGCTCCATATATACCCCTATCGGCAATTTTTTTAACTAACTTTTTCTATTTCACGGAATCCTACTTCCCATGTGATCATTAGGCTGTATACCAAGTTAGGTCCATTTCGGTTGTTAGATCGAGCTACAGGTGGCTTTGAACAGTGTCAGTTTAAAAAATATCACCTTGTATATATATATATATATATATATATATATATATATATATATATATATATATAAACTTTCGTGTAGATGCTAGCTAAAGCAAGCTAATATCAATGATGAAATTTCAATAAATTACACGATTCAGTAATATCTTACCTTAAGCATTAGATCAAGTTAAAAGTACCACTCAAGAACTTTTAATGTAAAAAAGGTGGAACTTAAATGATAAAAACGAAAATTAATAGAAACTAAATACTTATGAATTCATTTGTAAAATTTTAATTTGAGAATTAGTATTTTTACAAAAATCAATCATCAAATATTGAAGGAACCGTTTGAACATCCAACTGAAAAAAAAAAAAAACCTTGAACAAAGAGGGGGGGAAAGCTGATATATGTTTATAGCAATCAAAAAGAGGACATTTAATTAAATACTTTTCTTCCATCACACATTTTATGTTAAATTAATGGGTACATGCTTCGCATTCTTTGGAAGCCATTTTTTTCTCCTTGTAAAATCTTATACGGCAGAAAAACCTCCGAATCAATTTATGCTTTAAAAAAGCTAACATACTATCTGGAGGATATTCATTGAATCTTTACTGTCCACGAGAACTAGATAAAATAGTTTTACAAGTTTCATCATGGGAATTTCTTTCCCTTAAAACAAAATTAGTGGTAAACACTTTTTTAAGCCTTCCATTCCTTAATTTGGCGAAATTAATTATGCATTAACTCTTAAAATAGAACTATTTTAATTTTTATGAAGATAAAAAGAGAAAACAGTTTTGATGTTCTACCGATAGCAAAAAAATATCTTATAAAAGTATAATTATAAGATAAAAAGAACATTTTATATACCATGTTTTTAAATTTTCTTTTGAATCAAATAAACTTGATAATTATTTGTATTAATAAATACTTTTTAAAAATTTTTTTGATGAATTATCCCATCAACTTGAAAGAAAATGAAGTTAATTGGAAGTTAACTTTTCGTTCCTGTTCCGGTCGATAGATGGCTGCACCAGTCTACAAAACAAAATTAACTTAAAATAACTAAAAATTAATTTAATTTTGCTTAAAGATGGCTAAAAGTATTAAAAAACGCATTTTCATCGTGTTCTGAGCTATTCTAAACGTTCAAATGTCTAGCTAGTCGGGAAGTTAGTTAAAAATCGATTGGAAGATTTGTACTGGACAAACACACATGCAAACATACAAACACACAAGAAAGCAAGTTAATAAAAACATGGTAATAAATAGTTGAAAAGCTATATGAATAGTTAGCAGTTTGATCAATAGAATTATTACTATAACATATAAAAATAAGAAAATATTCCAAATAGTAGTAATAAAATGGAACTTATATGAATAATGACATCTATCTATCTATCTCTCAATTTCTCTCTCTCTCTCTATATATATATATATATATATATATATATATATATATATATATATATATATATATATATATTTATTTATTTATTTATTTAAAAAACTTTCTTGTAGATGTGAACTAAGGCAAGCCAATATCAACATTGAAATTTTCAATAAATTACATGATACATATTCAGTAATATCTTACTTCACTTTTATGAAAATATATGTAAAGTTAGTGATTTTTTTTGGACTTGAATTGAAAGTAAAGGAACAATTTTGACAATAAAGCGGTAAGAAAATTATAATAATTGAGTAAAAAAAATGTATTAAGAAAAAACAAAAAAAATCTTGAAATCCGTAACCGCAACACTAACACGTAATCAACCTTTCTTCAATTACAAATAAATTAAGGATGTATACATGATTTTAGAATTACTCAATAGTTCATCTTCAGGCCTAGTAGCATTAGGTTTGATTGCCGCTATGAAAAACTCACGAGTGCGAATGTCATTGAAATTGTTTAATATAAATAGAGGGACACCTGAAAATTCTATAACAAGCAGCATGAGTGGTGGTTGATGCAAGAAAGTAAATGGGGATGTTTCATGACCACCAGACTCCATATGGGACACAGCTGTTAACGAAGTTTGCAGATGAAGCAGGGATATTGAGAAGTGTCCGAAAAATAGAACCTGGAAGAAGGTGTAATGCAAATGACTAAGAATTAAATGAAACAAACCAATTACAAATAACTATATTTTCATACAGTAGATAACGATATCGGGGAAATATCTTTAATTAAAACAGAGAAACTATTATAAACAGGGAAGTTTTCATTTACTGCATTGAAATATATTTGCATTTAATGGGTCAATTTCATTTTATTCTTAATCATCTGTGTTACTCTATTTTCCAGACTTTTCTTAATTTTCCTGCTTTATCTGTTATATTCGTTAACAGATGTGTTCCGTGTGGTGTCTCATAGTCATAAAACTTCTCTCTTCCATTCAGGCTTTTCGTTTTCGACCAGCCGCCTACCACGCTCTTTCACCAAGAAATTTCGGTTGTAGCCGCTGTTTATAGCAAAGAGTTTAAAAGAGCATTAGATTTGAAAATTGTTCATAACAACAATCACACCTAATGCCCCGTGGCCTGATGAAAAACTATCGAGTATCTCGAAACATGTAGCCGTACTTCTATTTTATTTAATGTAGAAATGAAGAAGTGATGATTGTGTTAGTTTTTCACAAGTTTCCTCTAAATTCCCAACGAGTGGGTCATGACACCCTTGGGTCACAAAGGGATTTCTGGGAGTTCACCACTGTTTTATTAATTGAAAATACCTCTTTAGCGAATTTCATCGAAATAAAACAGTCAATATTTATTTACCACGAAAAAGCCAAATCGCAAACGCTGTTTGAAAGAATTATATCACCTTTATTTGGTGGTAAAGGAAAACGGCGGTGACTTACTGCGTACAGTATGCAAATTCTAAACGTCTGTTTGTCTCTTATCAGTTTAAACTGTCTTTTTTGGCATTGCAATTTCAGCTTCCCCAAATAAAGCAATTTTGCTTAGGTGAGAGTTTTTCAATTTTAATTGATATGTTATTCTCTTATAAATACGATAAGTGAAGTTTTTTTTTTTTGAGAATCTGTTCAATTCTGTTCTTGTTGTTACATATCATTGGCTGGGGGAGGAATGTTTCTTAATATTCTCCATTTTTTACAAATTTCAATTTTGTTAAATTTAACATTTGTTTAGTAGAGTAGCTGTCAGCCTTCGATGTTGACCACTACTGGTCTGGTGTCTGCAAGGCGTTGTCTGCCCGGTAACCCATTCGGGCGAATGTCTAGCGATAAGTGCCTTTGAATTTGGATAAAAAAAGTTAGAATTTTTTTTTTCTAATGAGAAGGCACGTGTCATAAGACTTTTACATTTTTCTATTCACCATAAAATCTTGCTAGCTACTTCATTATGAAAGTACCATTTAGGTAATGCAGCATTGCTCTCTATGAGGTAACAGCACGTGAACGACCAAGCCTTATTCGGGATTTGAACCCAAACCTACTGCATAGAAGCTCGCGGCACAAACCACTATACCACGTGGACGATCATTTGGTTAGAATTAAATTATTGAAATGCATTTTACTTTTTTTAATTTATATTATCCGTTATGGTATTTTTAATGAAAATATGGAAAGGGGGGACCGCATGATACCATTGTAGGGAATCGTAATTCGAAAAAGGTTGGGAAACTCGCAATAAGTCATAGCAACGTTAACAGTCTTTATAGCATGAATTCTTTGTATTTACTGTTTATACTTCTATATACGTAAAACTCAAAATTCAGAGCAAACGTCTGTCAATTTTCTTTTCTGCAATATAATAAAATATTGCAGGAAAGAAACATGACTTGGCACGCCTTCTACGTACAATAAAGAGAATATTTCTGATAAAAATTTGACACGTGAAAATCTATTTATGACAAATGCAATAAAAATTTTCCTTTTTCACATTTCGTAACTATAAAAAAGTTAATGATGTGATTAAGAATTCATTATGATTGAAAACATCATTAAAATAACATTAAAATTGAAAAATATTGCAATTTTAATGAGTATGTACATCACGAACTTCTTCCTTTGTGACTATGAAATGCACTGTTTGGTATATTTACGATATTTAAAACACCTCTTGCGCCAGGCATCAATTTAAATGTTTCTTGTTTTACTGATTTGGAAGTGACTAATGTTCATAGATTATAATTAACGAAAACGTTGAAATTATTTTTCGAAATTTATAGGTAATAATTAATGAAACTCTATTCATGAAGAAGAACAATTCCATTAATTTCATTAGTATAAATTGAATGGGATGTAAGTCTCAGGATTAATTATTTAAACCAACTTTCGAAAACTAACAAATTTATAACATGCGTGAAATGCAGTAGATAAAAAATCCATAAGATATATATATTTAAAAATTTTATGTAATATGTAAATCATTTATGTTGACTTATTTCTATGATGCTCAAAAGTATATTGTTAATTGTATTTTAATAGAAGTTAATAATTGGAAACATATTCTTTCTTATGACTCTAAAAATTGCTTATTAATCGCACCTTTTATGTGATTATAATAAAAAATAATAGCAAAGCGCAAACATTGAATTAAATAAACGTAATATTGAAATTCAAATTAGAATTAACGTAATTATATATTTTCTATGAACTCGCAAACTGGCTATTTATTGGGGGGGAGGAAAGTTGTAACTTCAAAATATATTTTTTTACAAGCTAATAAAACTTTTCAAAGCACGTTCTTCGATTTTATATTTAGCTAATAAAATAAAATACTTTCTAAATGGGTTCAAGTTTAGAGTGTTTCCGTTTAAACAAATATGAGGAAGCATATAGTACAACTCCACTGTCACGTTTCAGCATCAACGTGTTCAAAATAGAAAAACTCAATTCAATTGCATTCTGACAATGTTCTTTATTCTTTCAAAATATTGATAGGATTGTTGATTTTTTAAATAGCTCATTCATGATATATGAATAGCTCTTTTTGTGCTTCAACATAAAAGCGAACATCAAAGACTAATGTTCATAGATTTGAATATTTTGGATTCTTTCTAAAAATTGTAAAATAATTGATTTTTTTCATATAAAATTATTGGAGGTTTTCTAAGTGAGTACATAAAAGTGGAAAATTACTTTTAACCATCTGTAATAACACCATTTAAAAAATAATATCGTATTCTATGCAGTAATAAAAAAATAAAATTTAGTAATAAAAAAAACATTTCTTTATATTACAAGAATTATTAAAGGCCAAAAAAAGTTTAATGTAAGTTTTCAAAGAAATGCAATCTCTAATATATATTTTTAAATGACGTTACTCGTTTCAATGGATGATCGAATTTTACAAAACTATAATCTTTTGATACCATAAATGAATATTTAAAAGTACTTAAATCGTTTTTATAGTTCGGAGCAAAATAAAATATTTTAAAAGAGGGCTAGAATTATTAAAAAGGTTTCCTTTCAATATAAATATTACTACCTATTTTTTTGATAAGTTAATGGAATCTACAAGTAAGTTATGATATTTTTTCGCTAAATTTAACTTTCAACGTTTTAAAAGGTTTAATTTGAGTTAAAAGTTTAAAAAAGGATATTCAATGTGTTTAAAATAAACACGAGTGTTAAATAAAGATTAAACACAAAAAAATAGTTCAACAACAGTACACATTATTTGCAATTCAAGAGGGCATCATTATTTTTCCTTTTTTTTCCACTGATAGATGAATGCGATGTGTGGCAAAAATATTATGGTTCGTTAAGTCGGGATGAATGCTTGTTAACATCCAATTGTTCCATTTTAGAACACATAGGTCACTTAATATTTACAGATAAATAAAAACAGACTGCTTAAATTGCTGAGAAATAAGGTTTTTTTACTGAATAATCACCGTGAATTTTAAAAAAAAAGCTTATTTAGTAATGACTTAAATAAAAAACATTGGTATAAATTAATTTTAAATGCATTAATTCCTACAGATTTGATTTCACAGTTAGTTTTTGTTTGATAACTGCTAATCAAATGAACCAAGGTCTCGTAAAATTGTTATCAAGAATACGCATTTCCCCGAATGGCTAGGGTACTGGTATTCGGTACCAGAGTGTGTGGGTTAGAGTCTCATTCATGGCAAGGATGTTTGTAGCCGTTCAAAATCGGCTTTAAGGAGCAGTTCCTGGTCGAATCAGCGTTCGTGTAGCAAAGACTCTAGCGTTCACAACCAACCAATAACGCATTTCTAGCGTATACTGCAATCATGCATTTGGGTTTCGAACCTGTCATCGGCTTCTAAACGTGGCATATGTGGAAAGTAAGCTGCTAAAAGGCGAGGAAAGCTAAATATGAAAAAAAACTAACCTCAGTTGTGTACAGTGGCACATACTTTAGATTATTTGAGTAAAGAATTGCAATACATATACATTAGGGGTGAAATGGGCAAATACAAGCATCTCCAGCTTATCCTGAAACCCTGAACCATCTCAATAGGGTATTGGGAGCAGTAGCTAAAGGTTGGAAAGATATCCAATGAAAACTTGAGTAACTCTAATAATTTACTGCTGACTGGTAAGGAGTAAGTAGTCCTTATCTCCCCAAAAGGAAAGAAACAGCGACTACCATGAATATCAGCTTAAAAGTTCTATTACCAGAAAAGAAAAAGTGCAAGGATCATACCTTTATAATATGGATCACCGATGCCTTTAGTGAACCCAGGAACAATCCACTTAAATTTTACAGTTATTCTGCAAATAGCATATCCGATTACAAATCTAGGCAGAAAATCGTTTGAAGTGCGGAATCGATTTGAATTTTAACATATGATTAATGAAATGCAGTTAAGGTAATGACTCATAACTAATGAAAAAGTGTAGCCTAACTATGTGTCCATGACGACTCATTTTCTTGTAAATAATTGCTAATTTTAAATTATTGATTAAGTATTAGAAGGAAAATAAACTTTTTGATAAAATAGCTTTGGCCATTAAGAATAATTTTTATTTTTATTTTTGGGTTCTCGAGAAGCAAATTATGACCGATGCATTTTAAAATACAACCAACTTCTGTGCCTTTAAAAATTGTACGATACCGAAACTCCCTCATGGCTGCAATGTAGAGATTTCCTTCACCAACACACAGATCACATCTTCCTCGTTATATTCCTCGACTATCAACAAAAAGCTGTGTCATTTAATTTATTGAAAAAAAAAGAATAAAATGAGTTACTTTTGAAGAGTTTAATGTATTCCGCAACTTGAGTGACAGCGTTTAGCAGAGGATAAAACTACAATAATCATAAATCGAGGACTTTGGTTTACATTGTTATCCTTGACTCATATGACCTTAAGGAAAGCATCTCATCCATGAACTTTTTCCCTGTTTGTTAATCTCTCTTCTACCATATAGTTTAAGTAAAAAATAAATATTTATACAAACAATATTATGTACTGATGTTAACAAGTTTCAGCAAATAATTACGATTTACAGGTCAATACAATAAACTTTTTATACACAAACACAACAATTTTATATTTCGTTTTCCAGTTTGCTTAATTCAATAAAATTGGAATTTTGCAACAGAAACAAGAAAAGCATAAACATATTCGAAGGGGCTCCTTAAGTAACCACATTTGATTCGAAAATACTTCAGGCATGCTCATGTGCATCTTTTTTTCGAAATGAGTAAAGGATTCCTCCTGCATTTCTTACCTATTTTATTACTTGTACTGACCAATTTCTGAAGCGAAAGATTGTTTTTCGTTGTTTCGTTTTAAAATTCCTGTCGCTGCTCTAAGAAATAGTCGAATCTACGTGAGGTACTCAGTGTTACCCCAAACTTCTGCATGACTTCAGAGCAGGACAGCTTCGGATGTTCAAAAGTATTTTATATAAATGGTTCAGCAAACTATTTTACTGATATCCAATTTTACGAAACTTACATAATCTAAGGATATGTACAGTGGCTCCCAAAAGTGTTCGTACACTTACGAATTTCAATGAAATAGGGATCTATCCATTAATTAAAATGAATATTTCAGGATGGATATTTAATAATAAGATCTATAATCTATTCTTAACAAAACTACATGAAATATTTTGAAAACATAGTGAAACCAGGAATCAAAAAGTAACAAAAACTTTATCTCACAAAAGTCATCGTACACTGAATTATTTTCGGATAAATTCATAATTAAAATTATCGTCTGGCACTTTATTTTTATTTTTGAATTGTGGTGGCATTTAAACTATCGTTTGGCTTTAATTTTTGCTTGCCTACTCCGTAATATTCTATTTATTATTTAAAAATGGCTCGTAGTCGTAGAGAAACAACAAACAGCATTCGAAAATTGATTATTTTTCATCATAGTAGTGATAAATCAGTTCGGAATATTGCTAAATTACTTAATTTATCCCATTCTACTGTGCAGTATGTGAAAAAACGCTTTAAAGAAGAAAATTGGATCGAAAACAAGGTAAGAAAAGGCCGTCCGGCAAAGTTAACAAAACGTGATCAGAGATTTATAATTACAAAATTTGTGAAAAATTCACGTTTGAGTTCTGTAAAAGTTTCTGCAGAATTCAATAAAACATTTTCTACTTCAATTTCACCTGAAAATTTTTGACGAGTTCTCAGAACAGCTGGATTACATGGGCGTTCTGCCCATAGAACATTTTTTGTGAGTGAGAAAAACAGAAAGTTTAGGCTTACCTTCGCACTATCAATGATAAATAAGCCCCAAACCTATTGGAATAATGTCTTATTTGCCGATGAACATTTTTGGTGCTGATGGGCGTATAATTGTATGGAGAAGAAAAAAATGAGGAACTTAATCCCAAGAACTTACTAGGAACAGTTAAGCATGCCGATGGAGGTATCCTTGTGTGGGGGTGCATGTCAGAATTAGAACTAGGAAATTTGGTATTAATTGATGGCATAATGAATCATGCTGTTTTTATAAATATTCTAAGAGACAATTTAAAATTATCAGATCAAAATTTGGGTATTGGAAACAACTTTGTTTTTTATCAAGATAACGATCCTAAGCACACGGCTCTCAACGTTCGCATCTGGTGTCTCTATAATTGTCCACAAGTTTTGAAAACACCACCTCAATCGCCAGATTTAAACCCAATATAACATATTTAGAGAGAACTGGAGGTTCGAGTACGAAAACACGACATTCACAAGAAAAGCGAACTAAAAACAATTATGTTGGAAGAATGGATGAACATTGATGCAGAATTTACAAAAGAGCTAAAGCAATCTATTCCCAGACGTTTAAAAGCTGTTGTGGATGCTAAAGGATATCCTACTAAATATTAATTTAACGAAAAATTAGAATATTTACTAATATGTAGAGATTTTTTGAAAGTGTACGATGACTTTTGTGAGATAAAGTTTTTGTTACTTTTGGATTATCGGTTTCTTAAAAATAAAGTTTTACTATGTTTTCAAAATATTTCATGGAGTTTTGTTAAGAATAGATTTTAGATCTTATTATTAAATACCCATTCTGAAATATTCATTTTAATCAATGGATAGACCCCTATTTTATTTAAAATCATAAGTGTACGAACACTTTTGGAAGCCACTGTATGTGTGTATGGAAGCTTCAAATTCAAGAATTTCTGTGGAATGAATTTCACAAAGTATTATGATTTTTACATTCAGAATATTAAAAACTAAAATCGATGACATAAACATGTCATTTATTTGGATTAAACTATGTGGGAAAAGTTGTATAGTGACAATAAAGTATTAGATGATATAATCAATGCAAGCCAATATAAGTTAAAGCCTTTTGTACTATGCATACTGCTTGAAACATCCACCACATGACGATTATGATAATAAAACCAAAATGTCTAAACATTTATCAAACCTTAATTTACCTCCGTAAAATAACATAATAATTTGCAGTTCATTTCTTTGATAAAAATTCTAAATGATTTTATAAGATTGACTTAACCACTACAAGTTATTCCACTATCAATGGTGATATAAACAATAATCCAGGACTCTAAATTTGCCATAATAGATTGCACACTTAAAAGTTTAATAAATACAGAGAAGTTACAGATAGTTTGTGTTCATTTCATCAGCTATTTCAATACAACATCGTACGGTAAATATTAGCAAATATATATTGTTTGTTTGTTTCGGGAATGACAAATAGCGGTTTAAACTTCGGGAAATAATTCCGCATATTTCAGTGTTATTTTACACATTTCCGAGTGTTCTGACTAGACGTTAAGAAATTTGCATGCTTAAGGATTACATTCTGCCCATTTTATAGAGATGCTTTAATTAGACTCCAGATGCATGCAAGATGAAGATAAACAAATGGCATCCTATCATTATATACCCTAGAAGTCAATAACATCAGAATTTTTTGAGGGCTTCTACTATATATATATATATATATATATATATATATATATATATATATATATATATATATATATATATATATATATATATATATATATATATATATATATATAAATGGATGGATGGATGTGTGTATGTGTGTATGTGTGTATGTTCCAGCATCACTCTGGAACGCCTGGAGCAATTTGAACTATGCTTGAGACACACTTGAACGCCTAGAAAATTTCAACCAACTTGGTACACACATCACTTCCAATCTGGTAAGAAACACGGGGGGGGGGGGGGTAGGACACCCCTAGGACCCATAGGGGGGGGCAGGGGGCACATGTAAAAATAATCGAAAATGACTGATAAATGTATGACTATACGTATTCATAGTTTTCGGGGTCGCTGAGATTAATAGTGACACTCCCGTTGCCGTCTATGTGAAAGTTCAGCCCCCCATCAGCATTGGGGGGGGAAGAAGTAGTGAATATAAATTGTTCAAAATACCAAGAGTAGTGTCGTAACCATAGTTTTCGGGGTCAGTGAGACGAATAGTGACAATTCTGATGCCGTTAAAGTGCAAGTTCAGCCCCTATTAGCATAGGGGGACGGGGAGGGAAGAAGGGAGGAATATAAATCTATATATATATAAATGTATGTATGTATGTATGTGTGTATATGTGTACGCTCTAGCATCACTCTGGAACGCCTGGAGCAATTTGAACTATGCTTGAGACACATATCACTTACAATCTGGAAAGTAACACTGGGGAGGGGAAGACACCCCTAAAGCCCATAGGGGGACAGGGGACAGATGTAAAAGCAATCGAAAATGACTGATATAAGTGTCGAATCCATAGTTTTCGAGGTCGCTGAGATTAATGCTGACACTCCTGTTGCCGTCTATGTGAAAGTTCAGCCCCCCCCATCGGCATAGGGGGGAGGGGAAGGGGTAAGAAGGAGTGAATATAAAATATTCAAAATACCGAGAGTAGTGTTGAAACCACAGTTTTTGGGGTCGCTGAGATGAATAGTGACATTTCTGATGCCGTTTAAGTGCAAGCTCAGCCCCCCCCCTTTAGCATAGGGGGGAGGGAAGAAGGGGTGAATAAAAATATCCAAAGTGACCGGGAATAGTTTCGAATCCGTAGTTTTCAGATTCTCTGCGACGAATAGGGTCACTCCCAATGGCTTTTAAATTTAAGTTCAGCCTCCTACCACCATTAGGGGGAGGCGGGAAGAAGGAGTAAAAATAAAATGTCCAAAATTACCTAGAATAATGTCGAATCAATAGCTTTCGAGGTCACAGAGGTGGATAGTGATATTCCCGATGCTGTTTAAGTGCAAGTTCATCCCCCATCAGCATGCGGGAGGGGAGAAGGGGGAATATAAACTGTCCATAATGACAGAGAGTAGTGTCGAGTCTATAATTTTCGATTTCTCTGAAATGAATAGGGAACTACCGATGCCATTTAAGTGATAGTGCAGCCCCTCATCAGCATTGTTGGGTGAGGTGGGGGTAAGAAAGTGTGAATATAAAATGTCCAAAATGAGCGAGAATAGTGTCGAATCAATAGTTTTCGGGTTCGCTGCGAAGAATAGGGTTAGTCCCAATACCGTTTAAATGCAAGTTTGGCCTCCCAACACCATTGGGGAGGGGGAGAAGGGGGAGAAGTAAAATGCCCAAAATTACCGAGAGTAGTGTCGAATCCATTGTTTTTGTGTCGCTGAGATGAAAAGGGCCCTCCCGATGCCGTTTAAGTGCAAGTACAGCCTCCCATCACCATTGGTGGGGGAGAGGGGGGGGGGAGAATAGGTAATAAAAAATCCAAACTGACCCAGATTAGCGTCGAACCCATAGTTTTCGGAGTCACTGAGAGGAATAAAGGAAACAAAATAAACGGTTATAATCAAGTTTTGAGTTACATTAATAATAGAGTGAATTTGCAATTTTTCTTTATCATTTGCATACTGTACTTACTTTGAAATATCTGTAAATTAAATTACTTAGATTTTACACTATAGGTAGAATCCATTCCTTTTCCTGTGTAATAAAAAAAATTAGGATAAATAAATACCGGGGCAACAGCGGGCAAATAGCTAGTATATATATATATATATATATATATATATATATATAAGCACTTTTTTTGCAACACATTATACGCAAACGTGCTCTCTAAATTTCTAACAAATATTTGATGTTTTCTTTTTTTTTGATAGTTATAAACACAATAATTTTAGATATATATATATATATATATATATATATATATATATATATATATATATATATATATATATATATATATATGCATATATACATATATTGCATTTTAATTAATAATATTTCTTTTTCAAACATATATAAATCTAAATTAAAGTAGTTGAAATTAAAATTAAACTGAAAATTTGTAAAAAACTTAAAAAATGCTAATTAGATATAGTTACGTTTTCACATATAGGAAATAAAAAGTGGCACTACATTTACAGCTAGACTAAAAAGCAAAATATCAGACAGTTTTAAAGCAAATTTTCTTCTAACATCATAGTAAATGATTTACGAAACATTCAACAATTATAAGTGTAGAATTTTATAGTAATATTGGATTTCACATTACTTTAAATGGAAATACATGAAAATTTTAGGTTTTTTCCCTGTAGAACTTTAACTATACTTATAAGAGAAAGAAAATATAGACTTTTAAAAAAAAATATTTTTTTTAAATATTATTTTAAAGCGCAGTTTAATTACACTGACATTAGGGCAAATTTAATGGCTTAAAGTTTTGAGAGAGGAATTTCTTAAAATAAAATATTATATTTTTAAATGTGCTTTACATGCTGTATGCATTTATACAGCTGATTTTTAAAAATATGATTAAAAGAACAGTTAGTTAGAAAGGCATTTATTATCTTATAATAATATGGATTGTGCAGCATTTAATGTTCTCACTGCCGTATAACTTGGAAAGAATCAGTTCGATTAAAACATTCTTGCAATCGATTGTAGGTATATTTTTGCAGTCAATCAATAAACAATTATATATATATATATATTTATGTGTGTGTGTGTGTGTTTGTTTGTTTGTTTGTTTGTGTGTTTGTTTGTGTGTGTGTGTGTGTACACATATGTATATGTTTATGGAACCCTCTATATTTTTGTGGAAATAGCATCGTATTAAAAGCTTTAAAAAATTTAGTATTGACTACAATGGATGGCGGATACAATTAAATAATGTTAGTATCAAATGAACTGAAAAGGGAAGCCTTAAGCAAATTCAAAGCAGCATTTGCCCTTTCAGAGTGCAGAAAATTCGCCATAAAATTAGATTTCAGACTTTCGAGTTGACACGTTTTGTTTGAAGTGCATTCCAGGACTTAGAATGGGCTCATACTTTGAAGTAAGAAAATGCTATTTCATCCGTCTGCTGTTGAAGGTTGCTTTGTATTTTCGGCTACGCACCAAATATTTGATGGGTCTGTTTGGCAGCATTTAAAGGGAAAGTGAAATGCACAAATTATTCGAGGTCTCTTTCAAAAGCATTACATTTTCGATTTTAATTTTAAAATCCTTACTTTACTATAAAACATTCATTTTTATTTTTGTTATGAATTATTAACATAAGATATTTTTTAACATAATGAAATATTAATAAGATTAATCTTAAAGACATTCTTAAGAATATTTAACTTTCTTTCTTAAATAACAATGGTAATTTGTCCCAAGTTGCTTGATTTTTTTAAGGTTTTAATTTCATAAAACTAAAAACATTTTAGTAATATTTTTGTTCTGAATTATAAGTAGTTTTTTGAGTTAGAAATCTGTATTTATTGTGCTGAAAAAATCTTAATATTTAGGAGATTTAAATATTTCTAAATGTAGTTAAAATTTTCTTTTCGTTATGGAATGAAAGAAATTTTATGCCGGAACTCACTTTCAAATATTCTTCATTTTCTATTTCACTAAACTATCGTAGAATTTATGGGTAATATTTAATTAAATTTTATTATTTAAATTTTAATCAATTATTTTCTTTGTAGTTATTATACGAAAATCTTTTAAGAGTTTTCATATATTTCATTTTCTATTCATTCGAAAAGTCGAATTATATCTGTAACAAAAATACTAATTTTTCTGCAAACAGTTCTCATTTTTAGGGATGACAGAGTCGACATCACGAAAATGCTTAATGAATTCCTTGACCAGGGCTATTAGAAGCGAGTCAGACTGAATTACGGGGTTAAGAAGCTTGTTTCATATATTTATAGTTTTAACAAACACTAGTTGGTACCTGTCAAAACATAACAGCTAGATAGTAAATAAATGAACTAAAACACAAATTATACTCAACACATCATTGCCAAATGCTGAAAACCATAATAACGCGCAGAAACAAATTAATGTGTTTAAGCGGCCTAGTTCGTAGTGAGTATCTAAAGCCAGATTTAAAAAATGTCAATGATCATGAACAGAAAGCAATTTTTTTAATTGTAAATTATTGATAATTAAACAGCGCGAAATAAACAATTTCCATCAGGTTTAATCTAATATTTCACAAACATAATTATCATAAAAATAAAAATCGCAGAGAGGAATCTAGAGAGACTCCTCGGACTACACGTGTTTATCACTAAAGCATGTCACTGATCATGCGCAGAAACAGTAAGTTTCTAAAGACAGATTTAAACGTGCCACTGAGCATGAGCAGAAATAATTTTTGATTTTAAATCATCGCTAATTAATGGAAATTGAGGTTACAAAAATCAAATTTGACAAATCTACAGATTACAATCTTTCGTTCAAGACCAAAATGAAATAAATTTATGCAGTAGTTTTCTCTCACGGACTGCCCAAAAAGTCGGCTTAGCAACTTAAATATATAAATTATGAGACTTTTTCTTCTTTCTTTACTGAATACTGCAGCAGATGCTTACTGAAGGACGTTAACTCATACACCACGCAATTTACGTTAGCTTCTTTATCAAGAGAGCAGCATATAGGTGAACCAACGCTGTTACCTATGAACGAAGAGCACGAAATACCCATGTCTCATCAAAAATTCTATCCAGAACCTTCTTAGGAAGTTCATGACGCTAAATCTCAACTAAAAAGGGCACCAAGTGCATAGTATTTTAAGATGTCCTAAAAAATGTCTTGATTAAAATTTTTAAGCTGATTCCGGGGGATAGTTGTCACTTGTTGAAGTTGTTTCACGTCTGTATAATTAGGCATCGAATTCCACGGACAAAGTAGTTCTTCTATGGTCTACAAAAAATTCAAGTAGGGGAAAAATGAGAAAAATATATTTCTTGAAATCATGAAAAATATGAAGAATGTAAATAGTATGCCAAAAAAATTATTAAAATCTCCGTATTTTTTTCCAAAGTTATATTAGTGTTTATCTGCTAGAATGACTGCCATATCACTACAGTGACAAAATTCCTTCAGCCAGTTTTCCTTATTTGCTTTCGCAGTTGTTGCACATTTCATTTTGTCAGTACACAGCACGTGTAATACCCATCTAGTGAATACATCCCTTGTTTTCCTATGAAATCGAAGTGGTAAACTCACGCAACCGTGGCAACACAAGGAAGTTAGTAAATTGGCGCCAGTTTGGAGACAGTTGTTGTATGGAGCTGATCACTTTCAAGGAATCTTTTACGGCTTAAGCAATAGTTACAGTACTCCTAGGATAATTATTTTTACATGATGCTCAGCAAAACTCATTTTTAAGATCCATGATTTACAAGTATTCCTTAAAGAAATAAAAATATGAGATTAGTTGATTTGGTTCATAGCGGTCAATTTTTGCTACATGGGAAACAAAGGGGCATGATCTATGATAAAATTCAATGAGGAATGATCGGAGACATGATTTGAAATGCGTCACGTATTCCTTTTTGGATCAAATGTCTCAGGTCACTTGGTTCTGACTGTAACTGTCGACTTTTGCCACATTGGGAACAAAGACTCATGATCTACATTAATATTCTATGCGGAATTATTGCCACCACCGAAGTCTACCGTGAAGCTCAAATTAGTTTCCAAACACAAGAATCTAATCATTTGACCGCCAATTGGCACAAACATAAATGGAACCCGGGAATAGAAATGCCCTAATATTTTACCACAAATAACAGTAATAATTCTTACATTTGAATTTAATTACAAAAATTTCAGGTTTCCTTAAAAGGTATATGAAGCAAGAGGATGCCTACACAATGACTCAAAACAGGCTAGTGGAATCGCATGAGGTAAGTGATATTTGCTTGACATGGGTTACACGTGGACGTTTTGTAGTTTTGTTCTTGACGATGAAAGCAAATTTTGCATCTAGATACGAATCGAGTATTTTTTGCTGTTATTAATAGTGAATTTTTTACTATTTTTGGATCAGTTTTACTTCCTGATTACGCATATTTTAGTATCTAAAAAAACTATTATAATGAAACATACAACAATACATGAGAAATTTTGCTTTGTAAACCTAATTATAGGGTCATGAAGATTCAAGAAACTTTTCAAAATGTCTTCATGTGTTTTAAATTCAGGTCTATTATATATATATATATATATATATATATATATATATATATATATATAGAGAGAGAGAGAGAGAGAGTTAGTTAGATAGATAGATAGATAGATATAGATATAGATATATAGGCGGAGAGAGACAGGTTGATAGACAAAATTTAAAGAAGAAAAAACTTTTATTTAACTCAAATTATTTTAATTTTGTTTACAAATTTGAACCTGGTTTGCCCATGCATCTAATTTGATTTCTGGTTTTAGTTAATTCAATGTGATGGCAAAATTTAAAATTAAGTCAAAATCTCTCTTTGTTATACCTCGAGTTTCGAATAATTATTTCTTTAATTATATTTAGGCGCGAAACCAACTTAATTGTTTTCCACTACCACTGAGTGCCGCTTTGAAGTTTTGTGGGTTTAAGATTAGGGAATGTGAAATTAAGGAAATTTTACTTAATTTACTTAAACTACAGACAAGGGATTAACCCTCTGGCACTTAATATTTACTTTGAGGAGGGATTGTGTGAAGGAACGTTACAAGAAAAGAGAGGTATTTCTTATCGATGAGGCAAACATTTTGTTATTTAAAAGGGGCATTGGTAAAAAAAGAGAGGAATTTCTTAAAAGATATAACATTAGCACTAGAAAGACGGCTGCCGTCATTTTGATGGTTTCGGACATACTATTGAGCACTATGTCTGTATTTATGCCCGCAGGCTTCTGAAATTTTATGACTTTTTTCTAATTTTACGCGAAATATGAACACACATTTACAAAATTATATTCGATAGTAAAGAGGAGAAGATAATGTGTTGCATAATTACTAAGACTGAATGCCGTTGATTTGATGGCAATGTAGAAAACAGGCAGACATTTTTAAAATAATACCGGAAAAATGTTAGTTACTTTTCGTCTCTTCCCTCTTTTTCAAATAACAGAAATATTGGCTCTTCGGATATATTGGTGTTCAGAAATAACGACTGCACAAACCATGCACTTATTTTTACGGCGAAACTATACCAGGTTGTTAGTTAGGCATACCTGCCTAAATATATATCTAAATATATACTAATTTATTATATATTTGTATGAAATAGTTCAAATTTTATAGTACTTAACCATTAAAAAAAACTTTGAATATTTTAGATTCTTGATTTTATATTTAACCATCAAAATGACGGCATTCAGTATTTTTAGTAAAAAAAAATTCCCGTCTTTCTAGCGTTAAAAAAATTTAAAATAATATTTGGGACATATATTAAAATCATTCCTTGTCATACATTAAGGAATATCAGTAAATCCTTATTTGCATATGTCTTAAAGCCTGATGTATGTTCGTACTTTATGCACAAATACCAACTTGTAATACCACTATCCTTTTCAAATAACCATGGGATAACGTCAAGACGAAATGAATAGTAAACACTAACGCAAGTTAAAGCTTCATGCAGTGCCCAGTTTTTAGATCCCTCGTTATTTTGTTATTCAGTTCAATATTTTATTCAAACAGAACGAACATTTTTCTCTCTCTTTCAAAGATTTATATTAAAAAGAATACACAGTCAAACAGCACTCACTCACTGCGAATAAAATCTTTCTCATACGAAATTGATGGCCTAAAAGCTATCAGTTTTTTTCTCTTTCTCTTTTTCTCCAGAAGACGTGTTTCCTAGCAGATATTGAGAAGTACATAAGAGAGAAATTTATAAGTAAAAGGGAAGAACAGGAACTCCGAGTAATAAAATTCAAACAGGTATTATATTTTATGTTATTTAAGATTCTTTTTCATGTTTTGTTTCAGTTAGTTCGTAATAATGGATGCGATTTTCGAGTGCTCCGACAGACAAGCAAACAATCTACTGGGATATTTTATAATGCATGGATATTTTGGAATGTGTGACTAGGTTCCTTTTTAAACATTTTACATTGTGTTAATGGTAGTGCAAACTATTCAGAATAGATCGGGGAGTATTAAATTCATAACTGTGATAAAAGTGAAAAAAAATTACTAAAGAATTCGCAACAATAATACAATAATTGTAGTTTTGAAAAACGAAATATATGTTTACAGGATCACACAAAGTACTTAACGTAATATAGTTGTGGAATTAATTCCATCATAAATGATATTTTCGGAGTTCTTGTTTAATTAAATACTGCTACCTTAAGTGCAATTTTTTAAATTTTCGTATAAGTCTGTAAAAGCTTTCTTGAACTAAAATCAAATACAAAGAACACAGCAATAAAATTTTCTGAAAGTTGCAGATTGTAGATAGCAAAAGAAAAGAACCTCTTACATATCTACTTCTTTTCTGAATCGTAATGGATAGAAGGAATGCTAACTAAGAGTTAAAAAGTAGCTGAATTCAAAATGCGGTTGAATTGAAAAGGAAATTAGAAATTCCAGTAGCTAGGAGGCATTTTTTTCGCATGATAAAAGACAAGTGAATTCCTTCCGTATCACGTTACCAAAAAAGTTGTATACATATGAAAACGCAATCTTACTATTCTTCGAAAATTTAAACAAAAATAATCTAAAAGGTGATTATTATATTTCTTTCAAAGTATGAAATTTTATCATACAAAATTTGAACCAAATGTGCGAGTTCAGTTCTGTCGAATGGAGAGAAAATTTAATATGCGTACAAAAAAAATATAATTTTTTTTTATTTCCTTATGACAGCTTTCTTTCAACTGGAGTAAAGGTAAAAATTTATGATTTCTTTTGCATTAGTTTAACTTAACATGTAACTGATATTATATAAGAAATATTGTTAATATTATATTACCTTTTAACGTTTAATTTTTTAATAATATTTAAAAAATTTCCCGTCTTTTAAACCCACGTTTATAATACAGCTATTTTAATTTTTAAATAAAAGATAAACATAAATATGCAAAAGGTATGTGTTAATTAACAATATTTTTAGGTGCAGTGTTGAATTTTTCAAGAAGAAAACTGTGCAACGTCTGAGACCGTAGTTTTTTGGCTGAATTCGAAATATTTAGTTTTTTAGCATGATATAACCGTACAGTTTCACCTTGAAATATATTTTGTACTAGAATTTTCTGCAATTAGAAGCAAAAATATTAATAAGATTATAGATTTATCTAAATTAATAGTCTTGAAATGTCCTTAAGTCAAATTACATCTTTTAAAGCGAAGTTTCACTTTTTCTGAAATATTAGTACGTTTTTCTCCCAAGAGCTCTTTCTAATACAAACATATATAGAACTCACTGCTATAATAAGGATTGGTTTTTTGTTTAAGTGGAATGACAAACATTCATTCGTCTATGAAATTTTTTGAAGAGATTACATTGTTATATGTCAGTCGAAAAATTATTGAATGTTATAATATAAACCAAATTACTTTTCTCTGAATCCCCTTTTCAAGTCGATAATTTCACTTAAATCAATACTAAATTAAAAAAAAATAAAGTCTAATATTTTATATATATGAAATTGCCACCGCCTAGCTGGGAGTGTTTTATGCATTTTGTAACATTCAAGCACCCTCAATTCTGCACCACAGTTCGTGACAGGCGATGAATCTTTCCTGGAACCGTCTGGATGATTGCACTTTAGATACTAGATGATTACGCATTGTCAGTCACAAGTACAATTACGAGTAATTCAGCTCGTGGAATTACGTCTGTGAAGTTGGCCCCCCGACATTGAGATATCCAAATTTTGAAAACGGCATACGTTTGAGCGTCGTTTGAGCGCGTTTGAGCGCCAAAAATTTTCGTTTGAGCGCCATTTGTAAAAAAGTTATGGGCATTTCTTTTTTGGCGGGAAAAACACCTAGCCCCCCCGACATTGAGATATTCAAATTTTGAGAACGGCATTCGTTTGAGCGTCGTTTGAGCGCGTTTGAGCGCCAAAAATTTTCGTTTGAGCGCCATTTGTAAAAAAGTTATGGGCATTTCTTTTTTTGGCGGGAAAAACACCTAGCCCCCCCCCCGACATTGAGATATTCAAATTTTGAGAACGGCATTCGTTTGAGCGTCGTTTGAGCGTGTTTGAGCGCCAAAAATTTTCGCTATTTTCTTTGTATACAATGGGCGCTACATCAAGAAGTGAAGGTGATCAGTGTGTGAAGTGTTGTACCGAGTTATCCCCCCCCCCCAACTTTAAAAATAGAAGTGATGAAAAGAATGACATCCCCCCCACCTTCTTTCCCAAGATTACCAACGCCCAACGGACACAGGTGTCAGCCGGTCTTAAAATAACAACCCCTCATAAACTGTACCTTTTTTGGTTTGTACTTTTTTGTCTGTCATGCCCACACTGTGCATTCCCGTTTTTGTACAGAATTTTTTTTCATAGAGAATGAAAATCGCTACCCAAGGACTTTTTAAACATAAACCCGAGATTGCTGTGACATTCAAAATATGTATGTACAAAAATTAAGTATAAAACTTGATGCATGAATACTACAATAAAATATGACTACATTAAAAATCCCAATTTCAAAATTATAATGTACAATAAATAAAATGTTTTGTTTCTCGTACAGAACGAAGCAAAAGATTAACATTTTAATATAATTATTAAGAGATACGCGCATAAATGATTAGAAACATAAACCCGAGATTGCTGTGACATTCAAAATATGTATGTACAAAAATTAAGTATAGAACTTGATGCATGAGTACTACAATAAAATATGACTACATTAAAAATCCCAATTTCAAAATTATAATATACAATAAATAAAATGTTTTGTTTCTCGTACAGAACGGAGCAAAAGATTAACATTTTAATATAATTATTAAGAGATACGCGCATAAATGATTAGAAACATAAACCCGAGATTGCTGTGACATTCAAAATATGTACAAAATTATCAATTATCGTAAAAAGCTAAATATGGTAATTATAATATTCCACACTGAAGTCAGGTAATTAAAAACAAACGTTTCCAATAGTTAGTTGATCGTTAAAATGGTTCCAATTTTAAGATTAAGCTGATAGTAAATATAGGACCGCGTGTGGATTAACGAATAAATCTTCCTTAATATTAATAACTTTGTTCTCCAAATCGTTGTATTTTTCCCAAGTCCCACTCGTTCGATGGCAGTAAGCTATATAGTGATTTGACTGGTAAGCAATAACTGCACCTAAAAGATATAGGGAATTTTCTAATTTCAGTTCGACCGGAAAATCCAAAAGTTTTGTCAAGTCACACACTTGATTTTTAGTAATTTTTTCTTGCAACAAACGATTTGTCGAATCTAAGAAATCGAGTTCAACGAATAAATGGTGGCCGAAAGTCCGTTTTACGGCTTGAATGCCGTTGTTACAGTTTGGCTTCTTGCACATATAGGTAGAATCGAACTGTTCAGAAATTGCAGTTTGTAATGATTTTACGCCATCTGCCATAATTCGTTCTCTGTTGACACGCAGGACGGGCAAAACTTGTATTTTCGTTGCACTGCACTTATTGCAGATTTTAACAAGAGTGACGCTGGGTGCGTCCTTAAGTGTTTTTTCCAAAAAATTGATTATATTATCAGTTGCGTCTACAAAAGAAAGATTTGGAAGGACTGGAGATTCTGATTTGGGATACATGGATTTTAAAAATATAGCTCTGCTTTTATAAAATGCGGTCAAGTTTTTGTCAGCCAGAAGTTTTAGAGCTAACTGCAAAACGGAATTTGAAGAACATTTTGCGTAATTAATGTAATCTTTAAAGTCCGTTATCGCTGTACTTAAACTCTGCAGAATGGAATCGAAAGGACATGTGTTTTTTATTGAAATGACTTCTCCACAAATTTCTTGTGGCTGGCATAAATTGCCATTTTTAATTAATTTCATTGACGCCGAATTGGACAATTGGCATACCCAAATTGTAACAATGACCTCCAGGCATCATTTGACCGAAGAAATGCGATGGCGAGCTATTGGGAGAATAGAGGCAGGACAAAGTCAGACAGAAGCGGCCAGACGGCTAAATGTGAATCCGTCTGAGGTTCATAGACTTTCTAACAATTTCTAACCACGGATGTCGCTTTCAAGAGGTTCAGCCAAGGACGGCCATAAGCTACGACGAGTGCCGATGACCGATATTTGTCATTATGCACACGAAGGAATAGAACCGAAACTCCGTCTGCAAGCTCCGTCTGTAGATTCTCCCTCGCTGCAAGCTCCGGAAGGTTGTTATCAACGTCAACCGTATGTAGAAAGCTTAACGAAGGTGGTCAATTTGCGAGGCGACCAGTCATTTGCGTCCCGCTCACGTCACGCCATAGGCGGGGGAACATTTGCAGTGGGCACGTCAACATGTCCACTTGACGCGTGATCAATGGACGGCTGTTCGCTTTACGGATGAGTCCAGGTTTAGCCTCCAAAGCGATAGTAGGCGTATTTTAATTTGGACAGAACCTGGAACTCGTTTTCATCCATCACATATCCGTGAAAGAGATGCATACGGATCAGGTAGTGTCTGTGTTTGGGGTGGTATCTTTTTGGGTGGAGGCACAGACCTCCATGTCTTTACCCGTGGAAATGTGAATGCTCACACCTATAGAGATGACATCCTTGATGCTTATGTGCGCCCTTATGCCGGGGCAATAGGTGATGCTTTCGTGCTACAGGACGATAACGCGAGACCGCACAGGGCTCGCATCGTGGATGCTTATCTTGAGCAGGAAACAATTCAGCGCACGGAGTGGCCAGCTCGATCACCGGACCTGAATCCTATCGAGCATGTTTGGGACGCTTAAGGACGACGTATATCTGCTCTCAATCCTCCTCTTAGGACCCTAGCCACGCTTTCAACGGCTTTGCACGAGCAATGGCTCTCGCTTCCTACCGAACTCATAGACCGCATAATTGACAGCTTCACACATCGCTGTATGTGCTGTATTGCTTCTCGGGGGGATAATACACCATATTAAAGGTACTTTTCCTATACCAAACTGATACGTCCGATATGTTCTTTCTATGCACATGCTAGTTTCTGCAACACCATAATTGCCTGGCGATTTCTTTTTATGCTATTTTATACCTACCTATGTGTTGTATAATGTATATAAGTTTCATTAAATTCCACGCGAAACTTTTTGAGTAATCGGTATTTTTGTGACTTTTCCTTAATTTTTGATAACCAGTGTATTAAAACCCAAAATATACCATAAGATTTCTGGTCAAATATTTTATAACATAACTAAATGAGTGCAATCAGTTACTAAATAAAAATAGTCGATATAAGAAATGAAATGTATTCAACAGAATATTGGAATAAACTTACCGACCTTTTTATAGTGTTTAGAAGAGTTAGAGTTAACTAGACGTCAATTGCACTACATTTATGGTCTAGAACAGGGGTTCTCAACCTTTCAGGCTCTGTGCCCCCCTTTGAACACTGATGTGAGGTCACGCCTCCCCCCCCCCACCATCACCATATCGCTTACTCCTTTCAACAACGTCATATCTCGAAAAACAAGATTTTTCAGGAGAGAACTCAAAACAAAGATTTTTTTGAAGAATAATACCTATATGTTTCAAATTTTTTTCAAAAATACTGACATTTTTAAAAATACTCCATGCGCATTCCATATCATTTAAAAACCTTAATTTTTTATTTGTAATTTAACCATATATACAGGGTTAGCACAAATGAATGACCAGATTTTAAATATTTTATATTTTCGAAACTATTACACATATTACAATAAGTGATACACGAAATTAGAGAAAAATATACCAAGTTTTATTTTCAGTTACAAATGTTCGATGTGTGACCCTTTTGTTACACGACAAGCATCTAATCTGTAATCAAGTTCGTACCACACATTTTGTAGTCAATAGTTCCTAACACTGCACAAATGCGTTCTTGAAGTTCTTTCAGTATTTTCGGCATCAGTAGTGCATAAATAGTGTCTTTGAAGGAACCCCATAAAAGAAATCGCATGGCGTGAGGTCCGGGGATCTTGGTGGCCATGTGATTAAGGGTAAATCACTGTCACTCGCACGCCCCACCGATCGGTGTGAAAGCTCCTCGTTTAAGTAAGCACATGCATGCAAAGTCCAATGGACGAACATTTTTGCGGTCCGGCCAATATATTGGTACACAATAATATATAATGAAATAACCGACGCAGAATTATAATAAGACAGGAAGAATTCGCTAAATGTTTTTAATTATACTCTTTTTTTGCTATTATTAAACAAAATGCGTATATTTATGTTGAATATACTGTAATTAGGTAAATAAACCTACGTTTCTATTAATATTGATTTTTTTGCGGCCCACCTATAGTTAAACCTTGTTTGTTTGGCCCAAGTTAGCCTTTGAGTTTGACACCCCTGGTGTAGAAGAATTGGTGATAGCTCCTGTTTGTTTACATTTCTGTCTGGATAGCCCAAGCTTGTGTCATCTCCCCGGGGGTGAGAGGGGTTGCTTTTGTTTGGGCGACCAGTGGGCCACCCCCTTATCTGACATCTTTATGTTTGGAGTGTGAACACGCATTTCTGCTCCCATTACAAAGCGGTATCGTAACTTTGATTGTCGCTGACCGTCTGGGAAGAGGTTTGCCGCTGAACCAGATGCGTTTCTGTGAGTTTTTGTGATGATTTCTAGACCCGTGCATACCGAAAGGGAAACTTGAACGGGAAAAAGGGGGGGGGGGGAGAAAATTTAGTGTCGACGAAACGGGGTGGACACCCATACCGTGTCTGCTCAGTGGAATTCGGGAGAAGAGAGAAGTTATAATACAGCTGGACGCAAAAGGGGGCGGTGTTGAAAGGCGTAGGTTACCGGGGAAGGTTTTGCAAACTCCCCTCACCAGTTTGAGTTTTAAAAAGTAAAAAACAAATATGCTCAAAGATTATGATATAATAATTCGGCATTGAGGATTGCCCAGTAATTTGGTGAGGCAATCCAAAAAATTTTACTTACAAATCGGAGAGCGATAAAATTTGCTAGATGTAAAATGCAAAATAGTTTTATCAATATACAAGGAAAAAAATTACTACCTGTAGCTAATACTCTTTCAGAGCATTCTGAAAACAAGCATAACTAAAAATCACCGATTTTTGAGGTATGACGTTGTTGAAAGGAGTGAGCGATATGTGGTCAATACAAGTAGTACAATCGAAATTTGAAACTGAAGCTGGTTATTAAATGGAAATATAGAATAGATAATTTCATACACAAAATTTAATATTACTACACATATCTTAATTTGGAACATAGTATTGTTATTAGAACATAGGAAATCAAAGAATTAAATACAGATCAAATATATTTGAAGTAATCAAAGATCTAGGTGAGTGTGGAATGTAATACCAGTCACTTTCAAAACATTAATAAGAGGTCTGGCATTGTTTGTCATTGACAAGTTTTTGAATATCAGGTTGTAACTGTGACAAAGCACACCTCAGGTCTCTTTCAACGTCCAGCTTTGCTCGGTATTTTGACTTTAAGTATGCTAATGCTGAAAATCCAGATTCACAGAGATATGTGGATGAAAACTGCAGTAACAACCTCAAAGCTTCCAAAGCAACTTCTGGGTAAACAGGAAAATAGCGTAACCAAAAATTTTCAACATCCATGTTTTCGAATTCCTCGTTTGCTTGAGAATCACATTTTAGGTCGAAAGCTTGTTCCTGGATATTATCAGGAAGTACATCCACGTCGATTTTAAAAGGATCTCTTGTTAACTTAAACTCCCGATTCTGTGAACTAATATCTGGAAAATAGTCTGCAATTTCATTTTGCAATGCTACCTACCAAATGCATAATGATATAAGGTCCTTCAATACATTTATCTGTTGCAATGGGGGATTTTTTTTTTATCATCGAGGATGTCGTTCAATCTTGGAGAGGATGAAAAATTTGGCTCTGAACTCTGAAGACGGCGTTGCCAAAGAGCTATATTCTTTGCGAAACCCTTAACTGCATCATAAGTCTTCAGAATTTTTTTCTGACATTGTAGCTTCATGTTCAGACAGTTGAATGTCGAAAATACGTTACGGTTACATTGTGACCACAAAATTGAATACAGTAAATAACAGTTAGTTTTACTTTTTATTTATTTTTTTAACTCAAGCCTCCCTTGAAATTCTTCTACCCCCCCCCCTAGGGGGGCGCACCCCCCAGGTTGAGAACCGCTGGTCTAGAAAACAGTTTGACATATCCTTCCTCGTTAAAATAATCTTTGCTTTTACCACATTTACAATAACTGTGTTACAGTGTTAGAAAATTATAAAAACTCAAATTATAAAATTGCATCAAGCAATTGCTTAACATAGTTGAAAATCATTTACAGCTGACAGAATTCTTGCCCTAATTTTTCTGCTTCTATTTTTTTCTTGATGTATTTATTGGAATTTGAAGGTTTAAAAAGTCCTAGGGTAGCGTTTTTCATTCTCTATTATAAAAAAAAATTCTGCATAAAAACGGGAATGTACAGTGTGGGCATGACAGACAAAAAAGTACAAACCAAAAAAGGTACAGTTTATGAGGGGTTGTTATTTTAAGACCGGCTGACACCTGTGTCCGTTGGGCGTTGGTAATCTTGGGAAAGAAGGGGGGGGGGATGCCATTCTTTTCATCACTTCTATTTTTAAAGTTGGGGGGGGGGATAACTCGGTACAACACTTCACACACTGATCACCTTCACTTCTTGATGTAGCGCCCATTGTATACAAAGAAAATAGCGAAAATTTTTGGCGCTCAAACACGCTGAAACGACGCTCAAACGAATGCCGTTCTCAAAATTTGAATATCTCAATGTCGGGGGGGCTAGGTGTTTTTCCCGCCAAAAAAAGAAATGCCCATAACTTTTTTACAAATGGCGCTCAAACGAAAATTTTTAGCGCTCAAACGCGCTCAAACGACGCTCAAACGAATGCCGTTCTCAAAATTTTAATATCTCAATGTCGGGGGGGCTAGGTGTTTTTTCCGCCAAAAAAAGAAATGCCCATAACTTTTTTACAAATGGCGCTCAAACGAAAATTTTTGGCGCTCAAACGCGCTCAAACGACGCTCAAACGAATGCCGTTCTCAAAATTTGAATATCTCAATGTCGGGGGGGCTAGGTGTTTTTCCCGCCAAAAAAAGAAATACCCATAACTTTTTTACAAATGGCGCTCAAACGAAAATTTTTGGCGCTCAAACGCGCTCAAACGACGCTCAAACGAATGCCGTTCTCAAAATTTGAATATCTCAATGTCGGGGGGGGGGGGGGAGGGGTTTTTCCCGCCAAAAAAAGAAATGCCCATAACTTTTTTACAAATGGCGCTCAAACGAAAATTTTTGGCGCTCAAACGCGCTCAAACGACGCTCAAACGTATGCCGTTTTCAAAATTTGGATATCTCAATGTCGGGGGGCCAACTTCACAGACGTCGTGGAATTCCTTTCCCTACAGTTTACTCATCGAATATACCTTGTAAGGGGGCTTGTGTCGGCCTTGTGATACGGCGCGTTGGTTTTCAGTGCTAAGGGTGCTCGGATCGGATCCCAGCGTCGCGCCACGAAAAATGCCTCTGTTTGTATTGTCCCTTCATAGGGGTAATGCTGTCCGCCTATATGGTGTCACCATAATAAAATGGACAGTAAACTGCGGCGTAGTATAGTAGGCAAATGTTTGACGACAAACGCCTCCGCTTAAAATAATTAAATAAATAAATAAAAACATAACAAAGACCGTAACCTTAGTCTATGGGTACCTGGAGGTGTATATTTCTGCGATAACTAAAGATGTTGTTATAACTTACTCCTTCTTGTTCAAATACATTAGATTAAGTCCATATGTCCGTGCTGTTTTACCCTCTCAAGAACAGTTCTTGCTAATGCCTTCTCTGGACACACCGTTACATGTCAATATATTAATTACATTGGGAGGCCTGCTCTATAATGCAATTACAGCAAGAGGGAATATCGTTAAGAACATAGGATGAAGTAAGAGATTCAGTGTGAACTCTATCCAGTCTTGACAGAGTAGTATCAGGAATCTTGTCTGCTTCAAAACCAACAGCCGATCCCCGTTAGGATACAAAATATCAACAATGAGCCTCGAGAGTTTTCTCAAGAGTTGTTAATCTGTTTTTTCTTCATGATAAAAATTGAGATCTATGTTAAAAGACCAGAAGAAACTACGAGATCTCCAGAGCCCTCTTTTGCAAAGTCATCCGCAGTGTCAATGTAAGTCAGATTCCGGTAAAATGGAACCCACTAAAAATGAATATTTCTGTGGGAGGACAAATCTTTGAGATATTTTTAAATTTCTACATCAGTAGAGTTATTGATGTTCCTCCAACTATTCGAATACTGAATGGCGCTATGTCTCTCTGATAAAATCCAAATTTTTACATCCGATGCTCAAAGACTCAATACGCTTTAGTGTCATGTTAGTTGCACTAACACTGAGGAAATATGTGAATTTCATTTCTGTAACTGGTATTATAATTGATAATCTTTATAAAAATGGCTCATTCAGTATATCTGTTCTCATTCCTCTTGCCGTCTTTTTTAGATCTGGATAGCATCTACAGGAATTTTAGCTATGACCTTCAAACTTAGTTGTATTATTCAGGAGGATCAGAATTTATATTTTGGCACCGGATAACAAGTTGTCATAAAAATGCTCTTACTTACGTTTCGATAGGAGATGAATTAGACTTTAAATAGTTACAATATACGTATTAAGTCAAAAGGTTCACTTTATATACCATTTTTTAAAAAGATCTTTCTTAATTCTTTGCAAATTATTCCCTACCTTCATATATTTTGCAAGTTCCTTAACTGGAAAGTTTGTTATAGTTCCTTGTCGTCATTTCTATTCTTCTCACACTCAAAAGTTGGAGATGAGATTTATCAAGAAAAGTTTCACTAGAGCACCATTTTCGGAGACCTGCATTAATGTACGCTGCACTTAACTCTTCCCAATTTCTGAAAGTTACTGGGTGATGCTGAATGGATTACCTGATATCCAAATTCCAGGATAGCTATATTTAGAAATATGTATGTAAATCTGAGTTGTGATATCCTATTTCCCACCTCTCTAGTGCATGAAAAAAGTAAACAAATTTCCGGATGTTAAGTCTCTTTCTGGAATTTTTTTTCGATGTCCTTGACTACCAGAAAAGTAGTCTCCATTGACTGTATCAGAGTTATTTTAACTCTTAAAGGATAAATATAAAACATATCACATTATTTCAAGAATAAATGCATTGATATTCTTTTCAAATCCTGGGATGGTAAGGGTAAACTAATTAAGGAATATGTTCGTACTTTCATCCGTGAAGTATGGTGGTAATAAACTGAATATTAAATAAAGTGAATTTAATTATCTGAAAATAACAATGAAGCAATTACTCGCTTGATCGACGTTTAATGTTACATTTTGCGATTATCAGATAATATGCTGCTAGTACATTTATATAGAAATCAATTGACAGAATTATAAGCCCGTTTTTCGTTTTACAAATTTCATTATCAGGGGTGTTTTTGTCCACTTCTACTTTTTGCATCTCTCTCCCTATGTACGTCTAAACGTGTTCACAAGCAATATTGAATAATACTTAAGGTATCATAATATAAAGATGTAGCGATTTAAAAAAGTAAATTACATTCAAATTAATCAAAAATTATTGTTTATCACTAAGAAAAATCTATAAAAATTATATCATCAGTTATCTGCAACCGTAAGAAAATTCACTTAAATAAACATTAAAGGATATTTAAAACTATGATTTTAATTAGGGAATATTTAACTAAATATACCGACTAAAAATAATGTAATAAGTACCATAATTAAAAAAATCTAATCTTATTTATTACGGATTCCATTTTATGAATTTTCAATTTTATACACAATAATCAAGCAAATATATCTCAGTTATTGAAGGAAAATTATTTAGTTGAAAAATATTTAAGGTGACAATACATATGGTCTTATTCTAACCACAAAAACTCAAATAATATTAAAATGAAATTTTCCTTCTTTATACATATAAAGTACATATTTTTAAATGTGTCATATATAAAAATGGAAATTATAAATCTAAAATAATTTTCAAATTAGCAGTTTAGAATTTTATATGATTAACTGCTAATTTTTAGTTTGTGTGCAGCATTACTTTTAAACTATCAATACGAAACTGATAAAACTACACTCATATGTCTATTTCATAGTGCTCTACATTTTAAAACCCGAAAAATGGGCAATTGTGGAATATTTTTTTTTATGTGGAAAAATTATGTGATAATTTTGAAGTTTTCCAATTATGTGCTCAATTTTTAATTTAAATAATATTTATTACAATTTATTTGGTTTTAAATTACCGGTAAATATATTATAAGTATATTCTGACCATTAATTATTTTCTGTAAGCAAATATCTCAATTTTATGATGCGCTCAGCACTTTATGATTTATAATCACCAGTTAATCATCTAAAATTATAAACTACTAATTTGAAAATTATTTATAAATTTATAATATTTATTTTTATACATGGCATATTTAAAGATATGAACTTTATATGTATAAAGAAAGAAAATTTCTTTTTTTAATATTATTTGAGTTTTTGGGATTAGAATTAGACCATATTTACACTCATTTCGTCGATCTTCAAGGTATTGTGTCCCCTTAACCTTTTGTCATCTCCCCTTGGACAATAGATACACACCTTTGATGCACATAGAGGTTTCCTTAAGGGGATCCAAACAGTTTTGTAAACCATATAGCTTCCTTTCTGTTTACTTCTGATATCCTAATGCTCAGAAATTTAATCATAGACGGTTAATAAATTGAAGTTCAATTTATTTTATTATTAGTTAGAAACTTTCGTTTTTGTGATATTACCAGTCGCAAGGAAAAAAATAATAATTGAAAATTTAAAAATTATACTTAAAATTAAGAGCATTTATTTAATATAAATCTATCAATCACAAAAATCACAAAAACATAATCAAAATGCAGCAATAACACTCATTAACAAAGGAATTAAGAGCAAACTTTTACGCTACGACATAAACTCTGTAACTAATCGTATAATAACATGATTTAATCATAATATTTTGAGGCGTTAGTGATAACAAAATTTGATAGCTTTCCTCAGTCAAGGGTCTTTTGTTATCAGCGTCAATATCTCAAACGGCGACAACACGCCTGATATTAAACAAGACGGTAGCATGGTTGATAGTTTATGCCGAGTCATAAACATGGAAGTTTTAAAATTGGTAACCGAAGTAGTGAGAAAACGGTATCCAGATACAATTTAGAGTCAAGGTTGAATATTTTTCCTTTGAATTTCCTCCGCAAGTTTAGAAATAAAATATCGAAGTGAAAAATAAATAAGCTTGATAGGGAAAGGCTTCGACGCTTTACACCCAATAATGCATGACGGCGTAGGCGTCATAGGAAAGTGTACGAGACCGAATATCTATATATGCAAAAAAAGTATATATATATATATATATATATATATATATATATATATATATATATATATATATATATATATAACGCTCATTCCTTTCAACAACGTCATATCTCAAAAATAGGCGATTTTTAGTTATGCCCTGAAAGACTAGTATATACCTGCAAGATCATTATATCTCACCGATCAAAATTTATCCGCTAGAGAACAGAATTAATATTAATTTTCAATACATTCTAATGTACTTTTAAACTTTAAAATCGCTCTGCTGAAAAATCATGCTTCTTTTAGATATGATGTTGTTGAAAGGAGTGAGCAAATATAAATATATATATATATATATATATATATATATATATATATATATATATATATATATATATATATATATATATATATATATATATATGTATATATATATATATATATATATATATATATATATATATATATATATATATATATATATATATATGTCTGTGTGTGTGTGTAACATACAATCCTCATTCAAAGGCGGTAACATCATCAATTGTGACGACATCAGGTGATGTAAAGTTTCTGATATTTTAAGTTTAATTATTTTTAACAATATGCTCCAACGCGCTTTGCAGTCCTGTGTGTGAAAGAATAAAGAATGTGAACAAATAACATTAATAATAAAAATAAATCCGAATGATTAAGGATTTTTATACTGAACTTGGGGACTATAAATAATCAGGAAGTAAATATATATACACGCACATGCGCGCGCACACACACACACACACACACACATATATATATATATATATATATATATATATATATGTAACATGCAGTCAGAATTCAAATGCGGTATCATCATGGACGCCATCAACTGACGTAACGCCATCGACTGACGCCATCGACTGACGTAACTTGTAGCGCCATCGACTGACGTAAAGTTTTAATTTTTTTATGTAATTATTTTTTAACAATACGTATGAACGTGCTTTGCATTTCTGTGTATGAAACAATAAGTAATGTTTGCAAAAAAAATAGAATGAATAATGTATATAAATGAGAACGATGAATGAAATTTTTAATGAACTTAGGACTATGAGAGAAATAAGAAACAAATTTCAGATATATCTAATTTTACTTTGCAAGGTGTACTAAAAGAATGAGACGAAGAACTTCGAGTGAGGGACGAATTTGGAGAGAGGAAAAAGCCAAAAATTGTGTTTAAGAGGTGTCATGAAAGCTGAAGACCATTGACTTATGATAAATTATTAACTTTATTACACAGGCTTTAAAATTTTTCGAAGAGTCATGTTGAAATAGATTTCAAACTTTTACCGATGAGGGGGTAATATTTCCCCCTTTATCCAGTGGTTGGAGTCTGCTGAAATTTCGATCCCTCTGAAAGGACGTTTTTAAAACTATCTCTGACTTTCCCTCTATGTCTCTCAATATACACTTTAATTACTGTACACCCTTTCATGTAACATGGACATGGGGAAATAAAGGAAGTAATATACTTTCCTTTCATTTCACAAAAAAATATTGAGACAATGAAACAAGACTTTTATGATTTGCAACTTAAAACACTTAAATATAATTTAATGCATTTAATTTTAATGTATTTAATTTAAAATATACTTTTAAAGTAATGACGTATAGTCATATTTTTTTGGATTTTCAGTATGTTAAGAATTAAATTATATGTTTGTTTTAATTAGGTAAATCTATATTTGCTTTATATAGCAATAAGTATCAAACTTTAAATGTGGATTCCTAAGGATTGTAATGACCACTCTTTATCCTTAACGAAAATTTGTGTTTAACAAATCTAATTAGTACTATGTATATATTTTTTTATTCGCACGTAATTCCAATTGAAATTATTGGCATGAAGTGCCAATAATTATTTTTTATTGGCACGTCATGCCTATAACAGACATAACAAAAACGTTATAAGATTTAAAATTTTTTAAAGGTTTTTTTGCTGTTTTTTCCCTTTTGCGTGTATGATATGTTAGCGTTATGTTCTACAATTATTACATATTAAGTAATTAATTTCGCATGCTGTTGGTTTCGAAATGAGAACCCCTGCATTAAAAAATGTGCTGGGAAAGAGGCACAAAATCATAGGTATAGTGGTTATATGAGGATAACATGATACAAAACTGGTATGTTCAACCAATGAGGTGGAAATCAGGTAATGATTTTTCGTCTAAAGTTGTTTTCTCTAGAGGATACCATGTTAGTGGGTTGAAAAAATATATTTCGAGAAAGTTGTAATGATGTGTTCTATCTTTGGGGCTTAAAAGCGCACCATTTGTTTTCTATGAGATAGGAAATAAATGAACAATTATTTTATTTTTATAAAGGGAGAAATTATCTAAAATAACCCTTACATTTTCTGTTGCAGTGAAATAATAATTCCGTAAAACTACATGACCTTACACATTTATTCATAACATGTTACTTTATTTATGAATGTGTGTAAGCCAGTGTGTTAGTACAGACTTATGCTTGCAAGACCAAAGAAAAATGAAAATTGCTGCATTTATTTTTTAAACATTATATCATGGTTGAAAGTGACCATACAAATATGTAAGTTTATTTAGAAATGTGTGTAAACCTATTTGTTAGTACATAATTTTGCTTGCTATCCCAAAGAAAAGAAGAATATTTCAACATTTCTTTTTTAAAATTATTAAATCGTGGTTAAAGACGACCATACACATGAAATTATTTAACGCTTATTCATAATGTTAAATAATTTAGAAATGTGTGTAAACCTGTTTGTTAGTGCAGAATTTTGCTTGTAAGACAGAAGAAAAATGAAAATTTCTGTATTCCCTTTTTAAACATTATTAAATCATGATTAAAAATCCCCATACACATTTATTCACAATATGTTTATATATTTAAAATGTGCGTAAGCCTGCTTGTTAAAATCGATTTTTGATTGCAAGACCGAGAAAAAAAAAGAAAAATTCTAAATTATCTTTTTTTGGAAATTATTAAATAATGGTTAAATATTTAATTTATATCTCAATTTTTTTTTGCTACATAACTTTAGTAAAACATTAGTATGAAATAATGGAACATTTTACAGATACTCTACACACTTTTTTAAACAACGGCAAAACAATTTTTTTTAGCATTTTATCTTTGTCCGATGAAGATATCTATTCCTTCCGAGTAGTTTGCTGAAAAGTGGCAATATCCTTTTCTTTGTGTAGCAAAAGCAATTTTTGTAATATTGATATTCTGATAGCGTCTAACACACGTGTTGCTGTTTTTCTTTTTTTTTCTTTCTTCTCCAAGCAATATAATATTAAGATATTCAAGTGGGTTCTTATGCTTTCCTTTTTTTTTCTTAGGTTGACTGCGTACATATTTGTATCTGACGTATTTTCTAACTAGATATTTAATGATAAAACATTCTTTGATTAATATATGAGAAATAAGAAAGCTGCATATTAATGAACCAGACTATGTTAAACAATCAACTAAAAAACAAAGCAGAAATATTACACATTTTTACTGATTTTATAAAAAAACATGTAGCAAATAAAATTTCTTTCCGCATGTGGTTCATAATTTATATTTTTTTTGTATGAATAGGAAAAAAATGTAAGGAAAGAAAAAATTTAATTATGAGCTGTATCCTCATAAACTTTTATTGCATTTATCAGACATTTTTAGTATTGAAATAATTTATACAGAAGATCACAGTGGGGTGAAATAATGTCTCTGCATCTCCGACTTTTCTGGCATGTTTTGCAGAAAGTACTTCACTGCATGATAAGGAATTAAAGGGAAAATTGTATTTAATATACCCGACTACACTTAAGATTAAAATTTTGCGAGAACATCTTAACATTTTCATACGTTATGGTAGAAAACATATGCATTAAGAGCGTAGCTTGCTAAATTTACGGCCCAAAGGTTTGCATTTATACAGATTTTGCATAACTTTAATGTGTTGAATCCTTCATTCGAAGTGAAGTGAAGTGTTCATACCTTGTCGAAGTGAAGTGAAATGTTCTATCAGTCATGATTTAAAAGCAACGTCCTTTCCACCTATGTATGTCTGATCTGAGTAATGTTCTTCTGACGTGGCTCTTTAGACTGATTAAATGCAAAATTCTTTGAATTGGAACTATGTGTACGTGTTCGTTTCACACTAATACAGTCCGCTAGGGTAAAGTGACTCCAAATGAGCAAAACATGAGCGAAAAATCAAACCACTCGATAACATGTTTAAGTGGTAAAATTAACCGAATGAAAAATTCACTACTATGGAATATTAAATCTAAAAGCATTTCCTGTGTGCATCACATTTATTATCTGCAAATATATTGAGCTTTGTAACATTGTAAGTGTAGTACTGATTTTTATAAACAAAACTCACGGTTAGAAAGCTTCACGTAGTTTTCAGCTTGGGTGCATTTTATGCAAAACCTTGGAAAAAGCTTATTTAACGTCCAAAAATTATAACTCAATAAAAATTCCCCTCATTCTCCATTCTGAATATGGTTTTAGTTAGTGGTAGTCTTCATATTTTAAACATGTTTATACGATTACTTATTCACAGTAAACATGAGCTCAACAGTGTGTGAGTTAAACTGTAGTAGAATTTGAATCAGTAATCAACTCTATATATGTAAATATTTCACTTCCAAAACTGAAAAAAATTGAGCATCGTAGGAATGCAATTCATCCGAAAATATTTTTTTTCAAAATTACAGAAAATAAGTGAATTATTTAATCAATGGTCAATGATTTATTAAAGGGATATCTGTCCATTAATATAGTATACGTATAGTATATGTATATGTATGTATACACAGTTAAACTTCTCTAACCGGCAACCTCTGTAAACGCTCGTATTTTGTTCCGAACCGATTAAATACACTGTATAGAACCAATGTTATATTACTCCATTTTCCACGGCCACCCCTCAAAACTGCCACTTTTTTTCTGAACCATTACTGACCGTCATAGATAAATGTCACTGTATGTACATACATACATACATGCATACATATATATTAAATCTAAAATTCTAAATGGTCCGAAAAATAAGTTCGTAGTGGTGATAGCTTGTACATAAGATATTGAGTATTTTTTAATTCAAATACAGCTGCGATTTTAACTTTAAAATGCTTTAGGTTAGAGATAAAATATAAAGGAAAGACAATTATATACACGATGATTATGTACTTTTCGTGTATAGTAAATATTAAAAGATTATCATTGAAAAACTATGAAGCATATTTCAACGTCGTATAAGTGGTTTCTTTTCAGATTCTGTGTATTTTAAACTCTCTAAATGTTTAATTTCAATTGAGTTTGTTATATAATGAAGTAAAAATATTAATTGAATGATTTTTCAATATTTTACCCTTACAAGAAATGGATTCTAAAATCTGAATGATACGTAATTGCTTTAGAAATATATTAAATCAATTAATGTGATATACGTTATCCCACGGGATTTCAAAGAACTTTTAAATGCATCCTAGAATAACTTTAACTATTGACTTAAAACATGTTTTATATCTTGCAAACTAAGAACTCTAACAGAATCTTTAATCTTTGTAAGCTTTTGGGGGAAGTGGGCGTGAAAGGAAATCTGAAAAAAAAAACCGACCTCTTTAGAAATAAAATATTTGATTTTTATGGATTTCATGAGACTCGCCACGTTGTCGAAAGAATTCTGAAATTACAAGCCTGATATTACTTTGATATTTGAAGTTTCTATTGCAAAACCTATCCGATAAATGCATTAGGTCTGCAATCCTGAATTCCTCTAGATTATATTACACAAAGGCTTTTCATGTAACTTTCAGACTAACTGAAAATATATACGTATTTTATTATAACATGACTTTCAGTCTCATTTTTAATTTTTGCGGGTGATAAAATATTTATGCTTCATAGAATACTAAATGCACTACAGGACTTCAAATTGACTTATTTCAGTTGAATGTAATACAAGAAGTGAAATAATGTAGTTTAAATCTTTTTAGTAATGTTATAACTCATTTTTTAATACAGTGTAATACTGAACGTATATAAGGTTCATAAACAAAGCAATGCGTGATCCCATTTTATTTTTCAGGTAAAAATATGTAACTGTAAAACCCAGTTGTGAAAATGTTTTAAGAATTCTGGTCGTTCGTATATGCTAATTAAGCGAGTGCAACATTTATAAATATTACAGTGACACTGAAATCTTGAGTTAAAAATGTTGGTTATTTATAGATAAAACTATATTTTCAGACTTTAAATTAGCATAGAAATGTATTTTTTAATACAAAATGTAGCTGAAGGACGGGTGTTTCATATATATAGTTATGTTAAATACATATTTTGCTTCGTATTTAAAGTGATATATTAAAAATCTTTTTTTTTTACAGTTGTACATTTATGTAATATAAAAGCAAATACATTTATCATGATTATATGCAGAGGTCTGAAAAATGCGTAACTTCAAAGTTAATAACAAATCTTGGTATCCGTTTTTGTGGGATAAGGGACCTTCACCATCGAAATTTTTAAATGTTTAATTTTTAAATTTATATACAAAATTAGAATAATTTGTATTATCTTTATTGTAATGAAAGAGAATTATTGGAATAAAGACAGTTAGATTTCAAAATAATGAATTTTGGCAGAATAATGCCAGTTTTCCCAAATTTTTTTACAAAAATTCCAACGTTTTTCAAAATACTCCATGGGCATTCCAAATCATTTAAAAACCTTAAATTTTTAAACAAAAATTTACTGCATCAATATAAACATAATTGTGTATTGATTTTTTTTATGTATGTAAACCCAAAAATAATATTTTAAAAAGAATCTGTTTGTTATCTTTTTATGTTTGTGCTTTATTTCATCCTCTATCAATTTGAAAAATATTTGTGATTTCAAAGAATTATGTACAGTTTTGTTGTAAACAATTCAATTAACAATCCTGAGAACGTTTGAAGAAATCAGAAGAAAATGCGCGTGGAGGCCTTTGAAAAATTCTAGCATTTTGAAAGAATTTTTTGAAAAAACGGACTTATTCATCCTCAAAATGCTTATTTAAATTCTAAGTCTATTAATTGTAGTAGAAAAGAATATTAATTATTCCCATCTTGTATGTAGAGTGAAATATTGAACATAAAAAAAACGATTTTGAAGGTCCGCTGACCCCTTAACCCCTTCCTTCTCAGTCCCGTCAAAATTACGGGGTGAGGTTTAGCCTTCTATTTCTCGTGCCCGTGATATTTCTGGGCTGAAGTGTTTGAAAGTAACACACCAAAAATATCCATTTCATTTACCCTGCATAATCCATTTCATTTACCCTGAAATTTTTTTATTTCTTATTTTACATACCAGATGGCAGCACCACACTATTTAAATTTAATTGGGAATGAGTTTTTTAAAACTAGATGTGACAGATCCAGAAATAAAGGGAATCCTCAGGAATAAAATAGACACTTTTAGTACCGTTTTCTTGAAAATTATGGGATCGTTAAGGAGTTAAAAACCGTAAAAATTCGGTTTGTGATTAGGAATTCACACCGAAGTGTCATTCATTAAATGCATTTTTGTGCTTCTTTTGTGAAGCGTAGTGAAGGTATTGCTAAAATACTTGGTTTTAAGGAAATTGTGGTGAACTTGAAAAAGGAAGGAATGCAAATTTCTACTATCTCTTTTATTACGCTTACGTACTCTCTTTTATTTTCTTTTATTAAGCGTATTCAACTATCTCTTTTAGAGACATCGGATGTACCATAGAGTTAATAATCACAAACAATACTATAAAAGCTATAGAGAAACTCATAGATCAAGATTTAAAATGCAAACTAAGCTGTAATTCATTACATTCTTTATTTTTTTGTCCACTGTTAAGGCTGCTGTGTACTAACCCTATTGAATTCGCTGACCTCAATGTTAACCTATGGAGAAAATTTGTCTACTATATGCAGCTACAAAAATGCTGCTAATCAAATAAAAATCTACAATTTAAAAAAAAAAATCTTTAAATCTAAGTCACCAAAACAAGGATAAATTTTCTCCACAGGTTAACATTGAGGTGAGCTAATCCAATAGGGTTACCATACAACCAACAGGGCGGCTCCAGTCCTGATTTTTATTTTTATTTTTTTTTTTTGGGGGGGGGGGCGCAACGTCGGCTCTTAGTGTTATATATATATATATATATATATATATATATATATATATAAAATAAACATCGTCTCATTTTAAATTTAAACTCATTAGTATTAGGTCTACGATTATATAATTTTAGGCTATGAAAAAAAAAAATAAGCCGGGCGTTTTTGGGAGGGGCGATGGCCCCTACTACACCCCTCCCTTGGAGCCGCCAATGACAGCCGAAGGATAAAAATAGCAGCTTAGCCCTAAATAACACTTCAATTTATTCTATTTAAGATGATTTTGGTATTAAATATTGAATGCATTTAAGAAATGTTTGAATAATTTTTCAAAGAAATTTATTTAAAAAGAAGATATAATTCCTGAACGTTCTTGGAAATTAATGTTATAAGTACGATAAATACTTCACTATAAAAATTGCATAGTATTATACCATACACTTTCCCTTAGTTATAAGCGGGGAATTTTTACAATGCTTAAGTCTCTGTAAAAAAAAAAAAAAAAATTAAAAAAAAAAAAAAAAAATTTTTAAATTTTTAAAAAAATTGAAGACAACAGATGATTCAGGGTAATATTACTGATTTCAATATTGTAAAGTCTAATAATTAAAATATCGATTAAACTAGAAATCAAAACAATGCATCTACATCATACATTTTCTCGGGCTATTTATAAAAATAAGTTTCTGCCTCGATCCATAACTGTGTTTCTCTTGACTGGTAAGATTTTTATATTGCAATTTTATTTTGCATGAACAATTTCTTTCTAAATAGTACAAATCATTAACTTTATTTAATCTAGAATTTAACGGCTTCTGACAGCCGTGATACATGGCAGAATATTTAAGCCGCAACTTACTTTTTCGTGGAATTATTTCTAAGCAAATTGATCATATATTTCCCGTGTAAGGACCAAATACACTCTATGGAAACACTTTTTAAACAAAAAACAGAAAACTTTAATGGAAATAAACGCATTTCTGTGGTTCGAAATCCTGAACATTAATAAAACCATCCAACCTTCGGAGGGTATTCAACGACTGTTACTTATCTTACGCATTTCAAGGGAGGAGTATGCGTTCCGAAAGGATTTTTTCATACATGGAACCATTTACCAATTTCTCGTATTCATGCCTGAACGTTTATCACTCCCGAGCAATTGATGTGTTCTCAGGGAATTTCTTTTTACAATATTCGAGCAAGTTAGCAAGAAGGAATATATATATAAATACAGTGGAATATCGATCTATCGTTTTTCAAGGGACCGACTGAACTAAGCGATAAATGCGGGAACATAACACAGCAATATGATCAACGGGACTGGGTGAAATAAACGACACATAGGGAAAACGATGATTCGGAGAATGATCGATCGATATTCCACTGTATATATTATTTATATAGTAGACAGTTAATACCATTAATTAAAAATATTAAATTTTAACAGTTTGGGCCCCGAGTATATATATATATATATATATATATATATATATATATATATATATATATATATATATATATATACTGTTAAAAATTTGTTTTTCGTCCCCGAGTTACAACGCCGAATGAAGACCGGTGTATGGCAGTAACTACCAAAAGAAGCAGACGGAGCATAGCATCTGACCTGTCTCGTCAGCTCTCTGCAGACACGGGTACCACAGTTTCAAGGCAAACCGTGTACAGACGTATGGGAAATATTGGTCTATATGCTCGCAGGCCTGTGAGATGTCTTCCGCTCCCGACAACTCACTGACGGCAGCGATTAAACTGGAGAAGAGAACATGCAACATCATTATAGTGGGTTTGTGTGATGTCTTCCGACGAGTCCTGGTTTAGCTTGCAGTCTGATTCATGTCGGACTTTCATATGGAGTACGCCAGGTACCCATTACCACCAAGACATCATCATTGAACGACATCGTTACGGTGGTGCAGGATTGCTCATTTGGGGTGGAATTATACTGCGCTCCAGAACATATATGCATGTTCAAATTGGAACCATGAACGGCCACATTTATCAGGACATCATTCTGGAACAGCATGTAAGTTTGTTTAAGGGGGCCATGGGCGCAGAATTTGTGTTTATGGATGATAACGCCCATCATCACCGAGCAAACATCGTAAACGAATGCCTTCAATCTGAGGATATCACCCCTAAGGAATGGCTATTGTTCTCACCTGACTTGAATCCGATAGAGCATGTGTGGGACATACTTGGCCGACGAGTTGCAGCCCATCAACCATCTTCTACATGTGTACTAGAACTTGGGAGAGCATTGCTTGCTGAGTGGAGTAATTTTCCCCAAGATCAACTCGATAAGTTTATACTCAGCATGTTTAAGCGTTGTACGGACTGTATTTCTTCGCATTGGAGACATACAATGTATTAACCATCATACCAACCATTTAATATTAAGTTTGTGTAAAGGAGATATTTTTTACAATTTCACCAGGGAGCAAAAATTGTAGTTTTCATGAATGGTATCATACATACACCATCTTTTTTGTTCTTTATCTTTTATTTAATAAATGGGCTTTATGAATAAGTTACGTTTGTTTTGTTTATGAACCTTTATTTTCCAGACCCGGCATTATCCTTAAATTATGGACATGAGTGTGTGTATATATATATATATATATATATATATATATATATATATATATATATATATATATATATATATATATATATACATATATATATATATATATATATATATATATATATATATATATATATATATATATATATATATATATATATATATATAAGATAATTAAAATTTTTAAATTAAAATTCTAAATTTAGATTCTCCTTGTTTTTTGTTTTTTCAATCAATCTATTTTATCTGAAAACAACTCAGGTGAGGATTAAAATTTACAAAATATGTTTTCATATCTGGTTCTATCAAAAATAAATGTTCATTGTTTTTAAAGTCATGAAAACTGAATATCTAATCTTTGATGTCACGTAATATAATCAAAGATTTATATACTACTATTACTTTTGGTTCTCTTGAAAAACGAACTTATTTCTTTATTTTACAGTACAATAAACGTTTAGACATTTAAAAAAAATAGAGATATTCCGCTGTAACAAAAAGTAAATTTTATGCTTATAACAAATTAGAAACTTTAGTTTTTTCTATATTTTCTCTGTTTCATTTTAAATTTTTGTCAGTATTTTTGCTTAAATTAAAGAGTATATTCTTTGTTGAAATATACACTCATACATAATGAAATATGCTAAAATATACTTGTTTTAGCAGTGACGATAAAAACTAAAACAAGTATATACTTGTTTCAGCGTTTATCGTTTTATCCAACGTATATTTCAGCATATATTAAACGATTAAACGAAAAACTATGTTTTTGATAATATAAGAGACGCGTGTGCAATGAAAAACGAAAGAGTGAAAAAAAAAAGCCAGGCTGTTGATTTTGCAGCAGATGGTAGACTCGAAAATATCTAATATGTTTCATCAGAGGTATGCGTGACATAGTGTGATAGAAAAAGTAAAGCTCTAACATTTGAGGCGTTTAAAATTTAATTTTTTGTGTTTATAGCATAAATAGAGCTCAGTATATTTAAACGCGAAAGAATATTGTTGCAGACTATATAATGTTATGCTCACGACATAATACTGCTGTCAGGTTTTATATATGTATATATATATATATATATATATATACATATATATATATATATATGTATATATATATATATATATATATAAGCCCGTATGCGATTTTCTGTCATTAGCGGGAATCACACCTATATCCTTTCATGATGCAAGGGATTTTAAATTGTGAGTAACCTTATCTATACTTATATATAAAGAGAGAGCAATTTTGTACGTGGAGGGTAATCTCCAGAACCACAGCACCTATTTGAAAAATTCCTTCACTGTTTGAAAGGTACATTATTCCAGATGGACATAGGCTATATATTATGTATATCTGATCAGTAGAAATAAAGTTAGGGGCTTAATACTAACAATCTCCATTGTTACCGCTAGTACCGCTTTTTGTGTCGAAGTTTCAACGATCCGTAGCGTGGTGCTATCACGGTGGTCTTCTGTTCTGATGGTAGCGGTTCGAACCTAGCCGTTCTCCGGCACGCCTTTTTCTTTTAAAAAATTAACTTTAATTATTAACTAACGTAATATTAAATTAAGGTATTATTTAGGTTATTATTAAGGTAAATAAAGATTTACAATTTATTGGCTATCAACTGGAAATTTATTGGTATAATATTTTGTTCAACCTGGACAAAGTCGGGACGGGCCGCTAGTCATGTATAATAGGCTATCGCTATGCCATAATAGGCTATCTCTAGTTATTCTGGAAAATTTTTATTCTTAAATAGAATTCTCCTCAAAATGGACTCTAAGAATAACTCGCAAAAATCATTCTTAAATCATTCCCTAAGTAAAAATCAAGGGAAATAGACGTCAACGGCTTTTACATAGTTTCTGAATTTCAAGAATGAGTTTTGTATCCATTTCATAGACCGGATTAACCTATCCCTTACGGGCTGGGATAACATCTAACCCAATAATATGGGCACAAGAATGAATATGTTACTTACTTACACACACACACACATGTATATATATATATATATATATATATATATATATAATATTAAAAACTAGTAATTTCTTAATTCAACAATCTTAACATTTAAAAACTATTAATTCCTCACTTTACTATTCCAAATTACAAACCCTTTTTTAATTCCTTGAAACAGGTAATTCCCTTTGGGCATTCGCGTTAAATTCCATTTTAAAATCTAACATTATTCTAAATTCCCTGCGGCGCTCGAAACTAATTTCGCTTTTCATTCTAAGTTCTAATAACCTCTAGAGAAAAAATTAAATGGCTGCCTGTTAATCGAAAACTAAACTTGCGTGGCGTGGGTAGAAAATTAAACGCTTTAGCGCATTTGTCACGCCTTTTCCTAACTTTTAACCAATTAAACCTTACTATGATCACATGACGAGATAAGTTTATATAAGGTTTGGGATCACGTACATGTACGCTTTTTGGATCATGTAACTGCGTTGAATAGACGTAATAAAGTCTTTTCCGTAAGAAGCCGAGTGCGTCGTTTTGATATGGAGTGAATTGTAATATTAATATCTTCTTCTCACCGTGACATGGGAGATTTCGATATCTATTGGGCCAGTGTCAGTCTCCCATGTTACAAAAGTCGGCGAGAATTCGAACCTCTGCCTTGAACATCCCAAGGATATTCCAAGTTTTTGTTTCTTTCTTCTAACGACGAGGATTCTTCAACTGACGGAGGAGGTTCGCTTGTTTTTTTTTTCTTTCTTCTAACGACGAGGATTCTTCAACTACCGGCGTCGAGGCGTGCGGTGCTGGGGCGAAAGTGTTTCTCTCCTTTTTTTTCTCTCAACGAGAGTAATGATAGTAAAAGAGAATCCCCCTCAGTTTGATAAATACAATCCCTTGGCACACTACATTCTGTACCATAATCTACAAGGCAAACCTTAAACAGATGCCCAGGACTGATTCAATATTCTGATGACTCTAGCACGATACAATTTTTTTTGTTTCATATAAAATTACTATGATAGAATTTTTCAATGGCGACTGAAACAACCTTGGTTCTACGGACTCATAAAATTTGTGCATGGATTCTTCTGCCAAGATGTCATGTCATCGTAAGGATTTTGCTGCAGCACGGTGTTTTTCAAGCTCATTTTCCCAAATTTTCATGAAATATAATTAAACTGTCTTCATTTGTGCAACCGTATGCAGAGTTGGGACAACATTCCTGTGAATTTTAGTCGGTTTTTTTTTCTTCTCTTCTCTCTCCAATGCACACAGGAGTGCATTCATTACGGACTGTGACTGGAACTGGATATTTCTGCTACTACACGACCACTCTACAAGTTTTCTGTGTCTTCTAAAAAGTGCGTAATCCCCACCATTCAAAAATCATCGATGTGTTCTTGTGTGTGAATTTAATTAAGCCGGTATGCAAGCCCTAGCGCTGTACGGTGAAAAAATAAAAATAAAAATTTGTGCAACCGAGAATTTTACAGTAACAAGACAAGCATCACATGACCAGGTTGTATGTCTCCCATCATAAACTTTTTTAACTTGTTTAGTAAACTATGATTGTATGATATTATATTCTTGTTTTAAAATTGAAATATAATTGTGATATTGTGTTAAACTTATAAGATGGAAGATAAAACTATAAAGACAGAAATTCAGGGGGAAAAACAACAACAACAAATGATAAAATTGAGACAGAATGCAAGGACCATTTTCAACTTGAAAATGTAGAGAGGGAATTCAGGGATTTTATTCCTTTTGACCCAGAGGGGGGAATGAAACTACAAAAATGGCTTGCCTGTATTGAGCAGAAATTTTCCCAAGCAAATGTTCCAAATGAACAAAAGATAAAAAATATTTCAAAATTTCTCAGAGGGAAGGCTCTAACAGTTTTTGTAAACACTTGCCTAGACATCCAAGATTGGACAGAATTAAAAGACACTTTGCAAGAATTATTCTTAGAGGCAGATAGCGTGGAATTCTCTGAATTTTCCAATTTGAAATTTGAATATAATGATGACTTAACCAAATATTTTCATAAAAAAATTGATGTAGGAAAGAGATTGGGGTTATCACAGAAATTAATACTAGAAGGCCTAACACAAGGCCTAAATGCTCAAATGAGAATGACCATAGCTGCAAATCCTCCTCAAACCACAACAGAATGGATAGTGTTGGCTAATAAGCTAATCAAAATAAATAATGAAGGAAACAAAACTAATCAAGGGGATCGGGATAACTTTTTTAACACTAGATTTGAAAATAGGAACCAATTACGACAGAATTATTACAACCAACCTCAAGTTAGGATGAATTATAGCCCACCTTACCAATTTAGACAAAATTACTCCTCCCAGCCTCAATTTAGACCTAATAATAATCAACAAACTCAGTTTAGACCTAATTATAGTCAGCAGCAACAATTCAGACAATGGCAACCCAGAGATCAAAGGTTGAATAGAAATTTTGCACCCAATCCCAATAACCAAATTAATCACCACCAACAATATGCAGACTTACCATCTAGACCCTGTCGAAAATGTTCTAACTTTGGCATAAGTAATGCTTATCATTGGGAACAAACTTGCTCTATTAATGAGAGATTTGATAAGATGTCGGTGTCAGACAATAAACATCATTATGACGAACCTGAATTTGAAAGAGATCAGGCGCCAGAATGACAATTACTGTCATTGAGGGGAAACATTATCAGAAATAATGGGGTTGACAAAACAAAAAGACTATATGAAAATGAGAAACAGAATTTTTTAAATTGTGTGATTGACACTGCTTCGACTATTAGTCTGATGTCACAAAAACTGGTCAAGCAATGTCAACTGAAATGTTATTCAAGTTCTCCAATTAAGGTCAGGCAAGCTGAGGGTGAAATCTTAATTACAACTAAATGTGTATTAACTTTGAGAATAGGGAAAATAATTAGAAACATTTCTGCAAATGTTTTGGACAATGACTTGCCTTATCTTATTCTGGGACTTCCTGAGTGTAAAGAGTTTAAATTAGTAATTGATTGTAACCAATTGTGTGTATCAAAATAGAATTTCTTTGAAAATGGTTAATATTTGTGAGATAAGTAAAATTTCATTACACCTACAAAATAAATGTGATAATAAGCATGTGGATAATGATAGTAAGGGTCATGAAATTGAAGTTTCTGATATGTTTAACCCTTATGAAGAAAATTCGCAGAAAGAAAATGATATTTTCTGTATTGATTATGATGTAAATGACAATTTTAATGAAAGCTCTGGTGGAATCAAAGCAGAAAGTAATCCAAATTATGAAAATGTTGACATTAATGATCAAATCAAAAATTTAGATGTTGATAGGGAATTAAAGAATTTATTGCACAAAAATAATAGACTGTTTTCAACTAACAAATATGACATAGGCAAAATAAGGATGGAACCCCAAAGAATAATCCTAAATTCTGATTTACCAGTGAGTCTAAGAGCATACAGGACTTCGCCAACTGAGGAAAAAGAGATCAGGACCCAAATTAAAAATTTGTTAGAAGCAGGAATCATAAAAGAATCACATAGTTCATACTCAAGTCCTGTGACTTTGGCAAGAAAGCGAAATGAGGGAAAAACTAGACTTTGTATTGATTTCGGAAAACTAAATTTAATTACTAAGACAGATGCAGAACCCTTACCCAGAATTGATGATATTCTAGATAAATTAAGCAGAGCTAATTACTTTTCAACTTTAGACCTTACCTCAGGGTATTGGCATATACCCGTCCACCCAAAAGATACTGAGAAATTGGCATTTGCCACTACTTTTGGCTTATACGAATGGCTAAGACTCCCATTTGGTTTAAAGAACGCCCCTGCTATATTCAATAGGACTATCAGGAGAATTTTAGATAAATATAAAGTTAACTTTGCATGCGACTATTTCGATGATATTATAATTTTTTCAGACTCCAAAGAACAACACCTTGAACATTTAGAGATACCATTTAACATTTTCAAAAAAGAGAATATCAAGTTAAAATTAACTAAATGTACTTTTCTGCAACAACAAATTAATTTTCTTGGATATAATGTAACAAATGGGAAAATTGCCCCAGACAACATTAACATTGAAAAGATAAAGTGTTTGAAACCACCAACTAATGTAAAAGAACTCCAAAGATTCTTGGGCACAATAAATGTGTATAATAAGTTTATTCCAAAATATGAAAAAGTAAGACAGCCATTAAATACATTATTGAAAAAGGGAGTAAAATGGGGATGGTCAGACAAGTGCCCAGAAGCTTTTGAGGATCTTAAGAATTTATTGATTTGTAAACCAATATTGCAATTGTATGATGTAAACAAAGACTGTCATTTATTTGTGGATGCTAGTAAACATCAGGTTGGAGCTGTTTTAAAACAGCCAGGTGAAGATGGGGTGTTGCATCCCATAGCATATCACTCTCGTGTATTAAAGGACTATGATGCAAACTATCCTATTACTGAACTTGAGTGTTTGGCAATTGTGGACAGTTTAGACAGGTACTATCACTATCTCCACGGGAAAAAGTTCACAATTCACACAGACCATGCTGCCTTAGTTTGGCTTAAAAATGTGAAAAATCTTCGAGGTCGACTCTTTCGCTGGTCATTAAAACTAAGTATGTTCGACTATGAAATTAAATACCAGAAGGGAACTGCAAATATTGAAGCTGACATGCTTTCAAGGAACCCTATTATAGAACCTAAAACCCAAATAAATCATTTAATTGAACTAGGAAAAATTGTAGAATTTCAAAATAAAGACAATGTACAGGGACTTAAATATAAAAAACTAAATGATGTAATCTACATGAGAAAGAAAGGATTTTTAAAAATTGTAGTACCATTTTCATTGAGGTTAGAAATTTTAAAAAGAGCCCACGAGGACTATGGACACCCTGGAATAAATAAAACAATGCAATTACTTACACCCCCAATATTATTGGCCCAAAATCAATGAGGACATTAGTAATTATGTTAAACATTGCCATACTTGTCAATTAAACAAAAAGAAAAGACAGAAAAGGTTTGGATTGCTGCAAGAAGTACCTCCGACAGACCAACCCTTTGAGTGCTTAAGTTTAGACACAGTAGGCGGATTTAATTACTATAATTCCACAAAGAAATATTTACATTTGATAATTGACCATGCAACGCGTTATATTTGGGCTTTTCCATCAAAAAGCGTAACTACTGAAACTTATACGAATTGCTTAAAACAAATATTCCAAATTCAAACACCAAAAAAATTGCTAACCGACAGAAATGCAGCTTTTACATGTTCAAAATTTAGAAGATTTTTAGAGCATAATAATGTGCAACAATTACTTACCTCGAGTCATCACCCACAAACGAACGGAAAGGTAGAGAGGGTAAATCAAACAATAATTACTAGATTAAGGTGCAAAGTACATAACTCAACAAGCAAAACTCCTTGGACAACCCTATTAAATGAAGTAATTAATGAATACAATCATACGCCTCATTCAGTTACCCAAATGACCCCAGCTTACCTACTTTTTGGAATATTACCTTATGAACCTCATGTTAAAAAACAAGATTTTTATCCTCAGGTAGATGAGGCGAGAAAATTAGCTAAAGAAAGGACAATTAATTACCATAATAGGAATAAAGTAAAATATGATGCACGTTTTGTAGAATCTAAATTTAATGTTGGAGATTTAGTGTTATTCGAAGAATTTCACTACCCTAATACAAGAAAATTAAGCTCATCCTATTCTGGACCTTACACTATTCTAAAACAAATGTCAAAAGTTAATTATGAAATTGATAGACCAAACTTTCACACTAAACGAGATTCTGAAATTGTCCATGCTTGCAGATTGAGATATTATAATGCACCAGAGAACTTAAAACTACACCACGAATAATGACAAACATTAGATCCATTTTTCTTTCTTTTCTATGTGATGCTTAACATCATTATATTTTTTTTAATTGATATAATTAATTATGTGTTGTCCTACTAAAGATATATAATAAATAAATAAAAATAAAAAAAAAATGTCTAACTTAAACTTTCTTCTTAAGAATACTATTATATGTGAATTTTTTTTTGGATCTCAATTTAAACACCGACTATGACAACTCTACTTCTTTACCCTTTCAGTAAATTTTCTATTTCTTGAAAAACATTTTCCTATCACCCACCTCTAGAAGCGCGTTGGATGTCGTCCCAACTGTTTAAGATCTAATTAATTTTTATTTTGCTATTTGTTTTTAATTCATCAACTCAGTCACTTAAAGTGCTGAAGATCATATGCTTGAGTATTGACTAAAACAGGGCTGGGATGGCCACTCCTTTTGTCCTCCCATTTCTATATATTATACTCCCACAGGTATGACAACTGCACCTTTTCCTTTTTCTCCATCTTTGTACTATACAAGATGCTGTTTTTCAACGCAGTCATATTCTGTCGGAGATTCACGGTTAGTCCACTGTACGGCTAAAAATACTCTTCCTCCTTATTAGTCAGAGAACAATATGGAGAAAGAAAACCCACTTGTTACACAAACATAAACACAACCCTCACTGCTTAGAGGTAGAATTAAAGAATTTGAGACTAAGAGTTGGGGAACGCACATACAACAAGGTACCTTCAAAACAAGGAAATGGATCCACATAAACTTATAATAATTGTACAAAAATGAATAGTAGATAAATAATTTGAAAATAAAGTGAAAAGTATTGAGAATAAACAAATAAAGTTAGAATAAATATGAATAAGTATAATTAAAGAATATTGAATAGAATTTTGGAATGAATAAATGTTGTCGAAATAAAATGAATATAAGAAATGATGAAATGAGAATAATAAGAAATAAAAATTATATTGAAAAGAGATTTTTTTTTGATAATAAGTAATATTGAAATAAAGGAGATAAGAGATATTAAGAAAAAATAATGAGATAAATAAAGATACGAAAACTAGATAATGAGTGATATGTTTTGTAATTTTTATATACAATTGATATATTTGAAGTGTGATTTTATTAAATCATGTGATTTTTATTGAAAGTGTGATTTTTATTATAAACTGTGATTTTTATTATGTAACTAAAGAACTAATTTTCTTTATATGTAAACAAGTCGAGATAATGTGATGTTTATGTATTCTACGTTTGCGAAGCAGAAATAACACAGCACTAAAAAGACTGTGATTTTTTTTGTACCCAAATACAAAGGACTATTTTTTTTTAATTTAAGCCAATACATTGCGATCTTTTTTGTGTATTCTGCACTTGCGAGATGATAGGACACAGAACCTACCGAACTGTGATTTTTTTTTGTACTTTTCTCAAGCAACATACTGTAGATAACATAACAAGGACAGTGAACTATAAGCTACCATGTGTACCTTACAAACTTTTTGGACTCATCCCAATGTTGTGAGAGTTGAGAAGGAAAATACAATAACTTCAAATTATTATTGTCATGTTCTATTCCATTAACTTAACATTTTTTTTTTTGGTTGATGTTGATATTTTCATTGTTATATTCTATTATTTGTGTCAGTCGACTCAAGTTAGTTTTTTTTTGTATTTAGTTAAATTTAATTGATTTTTTTTTCTGAGATTTTGTTGTGTGGGGAGACGTCCCTATTCAACAGGTTTCAAATACATACTTATGTAGAATCTTCAATTTAATATTATGTGTCCTTCTTTTTAGTGATTTTATATATATTTTTCAGTAAATTTGATAATGTTGCTATGTCAGCTCATCACGTGATCTTTAAAAATTTTTTTTGCAATTTAACTTTAATTGAACTTGATACGTTAACTTATTCCAAATTTTTTAATGCCCATTCTTCTCACTCATCTGAGTGAGTCTGCCCTCCAATGCAGGCATTGTAGGTCAGCCTCTTCTCGGACGGGGGGGATATTCTATAATATTAAAAACTAGTAATTTCTTAATTCAACAATCTTAACATTTAAAAACTATTAATTCCTCACTTTACTATTCCAAATTACAAACCCTTTTTTAATTCCTTGAAACAGGTAATTCCCTTTGAGCATTCGCGTTAAATTCCATTTTAAAATCGAACATTATTCTAAATTCCCTGCGGCGTTCGAAACTAATTTCGCTTTTGATTCTAAGTTCTAATAACCTCTAGAGAAAAAATTAAATGGCTGCCTGTTAATCGAAAACTAAACTTGCGTGGCGTGGGTAGAAAATTAAACGCTTTAGCGCATTTGTCACGCCTTTTCCTAACTTTTAACCAATTAAACCTTACTATGATCACATGACGAGATAAGTTTATATAAGGTTTGGGATCACGTACATGTACGCTTTTTGGATCATGTAACTGCGTTGAATAGACGTAATAAAGTCTTTTCCGTAAGAAGCCGAGTGCGTCGTTTTGATATGGAGTGAATTGTAATATTAATATCTTCTTCTCACCGTGACATGGGAGATTTCGATATCTATTGGGCCAGTGTCAGTCTCCCATGTTACATATATATATATATATATATATATATATATATATATATATATATATAACCCCCTTAATGGCCGTTCTTACAAAGGGGGTATGAAATTTCCCGTTCTAAAGAGGGAATCGGAAAAATGGGCCCTGTAAGCTAAAGGTTAAATGTATCATGTAGTAAGGTACAATACACTTCTGCTTGATTTTTACCATGTTTTTATTAACTTGCTTTCTTGTTTGTTTGTGTGTGTGTTTGTCCCTTACAAATCTTGCAATCGATTTTTAACTAACTTTTTAGACATTTGAGCAACTAGTTAGATATTTGAAACTGTTAGAATAGCTCAGAACACTATGACAATGCATTTTTAAATGCTTTTAGCCATTTTTAAGCAGAATTAAATTAATTTTCAGTTATTTTCAGTTAATTTTGTTTTGTAGAGTGGTGCAGCCATCTGTCGACCGGAACGAGAACGAAAAGTTAAACGCAAGTTAAATTTCAAATAACTTCATTTTCTTTCAAGTTGATGGGATAATTAATAAAAAAAATTAAAAAAGCATTTATTAATACATAGAATTCTCAAATTTATATGATTCAACAGAAAATTTAAAATCATGGTATATAACACGTTGTTTTTATCTTGTAATTTTTAAAAATTTGAATTTCAGAATTTATTAATACCCGTTAATTTGAAAATTTTCCTAAATCGTGAAAACGTAATAGACATCAAGTGCATACTTTTTTAGTACTTTTTTTATATTTATTTTTAAGAAATTCCATTTGTATCTTTTACAATCATTACATTGTCTTACAATGCAATTTACATACGTAATTCAATATTGAAATATACTTAAGAAAAGCTCCTTTAGAAATAGCTCCGCATCTTTTTCATATTGAATAGAAGGGTCAGAAAATTCTCATCATGTTTCAAACGTCCCTATTTTAGGTTCTGTCAGCATATTTTTAAAATATAAAGACTTTCCTTTCCTTTAATCGCTTAATGTTAACTCAAATATACAGTTGTACAAAACGGTAAAAAATTTTTAACAATTAGGTCTATTTATTTTGCAACAGATGGCAGGCGATGAAAATATCCACTATATTTTCAGCTCAGTTAAGTGTAACATTCGGTAAAGAATAAGACCTTTATGAAATGCTTAAATTAAAATTTTGTCTTTTGCATAGAAAAGAAAACATTGCTCATTGCACAGTAGACGGATGTCACCTTATACTGAATAATGTCATTTCAACACGCAGTATGAAATGTTTCTGTCACATTTGTATTTGGCATTATAGATAGATTTAATATTTTATGAAATTCAGTTATCGTATATCCCATTTTCCCCTTTTTCTGTCTTTTAGCAAAAATTTTGGATAAAAGGCATATTTTATTTTTCTTCAAACATTTTTCTTTTGATCACCATTATCCTATACATAATAGTCTTGGAAAATTAATTTTTAGCGATTGGAGGACACAATGAATAAATTCTACCATTATTAGGAGTCAAATCTGCATCCTCCTGAGTTCAGAAGAATGTTTACTCTTTGAAGCTAACAAGATATTGCAAAGATTATATTGATTTAAATTCAAAATAGAAGTATTAAAATCTATTAATTTTACCTTTGAGTACTGGTCCAAGTTTTGCGACTGACAATTGCAAATAATCCATTAATATTATTATAATTATAATTGTGCATATTAGTATTTAATAGTATTTAAATATATTCTAGATGTCAGAATTAAGTGCAATAATCCTCGGTTCTTAACTCATTCCCATTAACCTGGACCTCACTATAATCTAGTAGCAACGAAGATTTTGTCGAGTAAAAAGAAAGTTATCGGGGATCAGCCGAATTAAAAAAGCTGGAATAATTAAAATATAGTTTAACTTGATTTGAGACAGAAATGTAAGCTAAAGAAAAAATCTTAATTGTGTGAGCTAACGTTTTTAGAAATTTCCACTTACTGATTAAAATATCTTTTCGTTTATAGAAATAACAACTAAACAAATGTGTCGTAACGTTTATCAACTTTTTTAGACTGGATATATTCTACCCTTTTTAACATATTCACCATCTGAGGATTGTTCCCCTAAGAACGCCTCGCATCTTGTAGATATGGATACGGCCCCTTCTGCAAACTTTTCGATTCAACGAAAATCCTTTTCTTGCGCGATTTTTACGCGCTGTGTTCATGTCTACACATTCCAGGATGCACGTGCAAAAGGGTTAGTCTCAATGTCCAGTCCAACTTGGCGCATTCCTCGCCTTCCCTCCTTAGACACACAAAAACCTCTAATCTTTGTTCTCTAAGCTCCGCTCCACTGCTTGGCGGGCCCGGCTCCACTGCTTGGCGGGCGCGGCCCCACTGCTTGGCGGCACCAATTCCACATTTGGTCAGCTCATCAAGACCACGTCATCATACCAGACTGGAGAGGGATTTTGTAACGACTAACACAGAGCACCTTTTTCCACCAGCCGGGTCGGATGCAAGCATGAGAAGGAGAATAAATCAGTTTAGTAGAAATCCCGTTCCAGCTACCAGACCCTACATGCAGAGACATCACTCACCACCCACCGGAGAATTAGATGCCTTTCATCATTTTTGTTATGGCATTAAGCCATGGGCCCTAAGCCTACTCTCTTTTCTAAAATCTAATAATTTAACAAAGCAAGGTGATCATCCTACAGTTTAGTCATTCTTTGCAGTCACATCTTTTTGTTTCCTTTTTCAGAATGTCCTTGCCACAACTTGTTAATGACTACAACCTGATTATTAATGTAACTACTCCTAAATGCAACTATTAATGTTACAAAATGTGTCATTTTATTAACGTAAAGACTGAAATAACCTGAAGTACCAGACATCATTATTCAGTGGTTAGAATATAGGCAGGAAACGGCAGTATATTATCCGTGTAAAAAATAAATCTATAAGTGACACTTTTAGTGGATTAAGGCCAGAAAGCCTTTCATTTAAGCAAAAAATCCCATACGTTTAATAAAGGTCAGTAGGAAGTTAATCTTTGGTAATACAGTATAAAATACGTCTGTTACGTGATTGTCCTACACGTAATAAAATTGGGGGGGGGGACTATTAGTTTTAAAGCTATTGCTCGTGCTATGAAATACTTGTTCTAAAAACCACATTTCTTTGGTATGGCTTCAAAAACACGTATGACTTGTTGAGTTTAAATTACCTTATATTGGAATAAAAATTTACAATTCCTTAAAAACTTCAGTTACAGTCCGTACATTCATAAAACTTGCAAGTTCATAAAATATTACTAATTCACAAAACTAGCTAAACACTGTGTATGAAAATAAGCGTAATTTTGTATCATTATTAACATCAGATTAATTCATTTAGGAAATACTTCCTGGCAAATAGCGAACACTTAAAAAGATCTTGAATCACAGCTTAGAGCACGCTCTAGTTAAACGCCACGAAATGGTCTTTGCAATGTTAAACACCCCTTTTATATCCACTCCTTTGTAGCTCGTTAGAATGCAACGAGCTAGATTAGAATTGCAATTAGAAATCGCTTATCTTTTGTGCCGTTTTGCAGAGTGAGATCTTGAAAATACGGGAAAGAATGAATTAAAATGTAAAAGTTCAAATTTTTGTTATCAAAATATAAACTTCTGGCAAGAATGATAAAATTTTCGATTTCGATACAGTTTTAAGAATAGATCATGCTCAACATACTTCGTGAAACATATTAGTCAATTTTACATTTTTGTAATTATGATATCGAAGAAAACCAAAAAAGTCAAATTGATGAACTAAACATCATTCAACAAAATTTGTTGTAGTGCGTAAATTGGGTTTATCGTATGCATGTAAATTCAGAGAAGTATACAATTTCAAAATATTATTTAGGTTTCATAATCCTAGTATCCTAAACACTAACAATAGAATATTTCTAAGTGAATTTTCTTCCCATTGAATGTTTAATGGCGTCTCTAGCGCTACTCTTTGCCAGTAAGGTACCAAAAAAACGATAAACTCGTACGCGGATTCACCGACGTCATCGCTTTCACGCGTTACTTGGAACTTGCGCCCCCGTGTTCATTTTTTGGATACATTTGGCAGAGCACAGTTGCCTAAGACAAAAAAAAAGCATTACGAAGGACTTTCATGAAGGCGGAGACCATGTCTCCCCGTTCACTTCGGGATTTTAAAAATCTCGTGAATTCGAATATATACCTGCTGCTCTTACACTTCCGAAGGGGGGGGGGCACATTAGATCGTTCCGATAGATCTGTGTTTATTATATCGGTAGCGGGAAATCGCAAATTTCCGTAATCTGGCGTCACCGCTTTCACTGTTTAATACGAAATCTGAGCCAACGTTGAATTTTCGGGTTTCTTGCAGAGGTGACTTGGAGTAGCATACCTATAGGATGAAATAAACGAAATGGGGAAGAGAACTCAAAATGGGAGAACATATTGTTAAATTCAAACAAGCACATAATTTAGAGAATTCTAGAAATGTTCGTGTTGTGAATCCCATCAGGAAAAAAATGTGTGTAACAGAAAACCAAACTCATAAAAAAAGTTATTCACTCTTTTGGGCCATTTAATTTTCTTTATTGTTGAATATGAGCAAATATTACAAAAATATTTTTTAAGAATATCTAGATACTGAGTCAATAATAATTACGTAAATTTTTGCAATAAGAATAATGCGATTTAAATATATTAATCCAAATATGAACAGAGGTATAACTACACAAATCTACGTGCATTGGGTAATAAAAAATCTTTATTGTTTCCCTAGATTTTTTATTTAAATGATACGATTTTAAAAATGAAGTGCTAATTGTTCAAGGAAAATAGATTTACGTACCACTACATTTTAGATTTGTTTACGATTGTTATAAAATTAGTACATAACTCACGTCTTTTTAATGCTTAATTATCATGAGCGACTAGTATTGAAATATTTTAAATGAGTAATTTAAAAAAAACTGTTTTTTTTTCCAAAAAAGATTTGTTGTATAATGAGCTAGGCAAACCTAATGATTTCAGCATAATATAAGTATCCAAAAACAAATAGTTATTGTCTAGACACAATTCATTTGCAACAATCGAAACTTCCCGGACATAGTTAGAATGACGTAATATAATTGCATAACAATGAAATATTACGACTTATTTAACGAAGATATAATCTTAATGGACATGACATGATCTTTTGTGCAAGGAAATTAGAAATTGTGCACACTTAGAAAGTTTTTGTTGATTACCAGTTATAAAATGCTTATTTAGTTGTGGTTGAAGGGGAAATATATGATTAATGATGTTCAGGAAACCGTTCAAAGACAACATATTTCATCGGAGTTATTAATAGATACTTTTAAGATAAATTTTTATCTAATAATAATGTCAACCAAACATAGTTTTCTTATTGATACGAAGCCAGCAAACAACTGCCTTCTAATGTTTTTCAGCCCTGTACCGAATTGCATATGGGGGAGAGAAGTGGAAAATAACAGAATAAAATATTTCAGATATTAGTCCTCTGAAGACAAAATTTTCGTCTTAAATATATATATATAAAAAAATAAATAAATATATATATATATATATATATATATATCAGTCGAGTTCCATTTATTTTGAACAGCAAAGTTTATTTCAAATTACTTTTAAGATACAAAGGAATCATGATGCAATCTTCTCTAATAAAATAGAATGAAATATAAGTTGGATAAAAATTTAGTAATGAAAACATAAAAAGAAACTTATTATTATGAAACATTGGGAAACTTCAGGATTTTCTTTTCCAAAGAGTAACTGACTTAGTATGTTGTTTGTTTATGAGCAAAATAAACTAATAGTTTTGTGTTAACTGGCATCAATTAAAAAAAGAAAATATGTGTATATCATAATAGGCATTTTCTGTCAGTTTAAAAAGCTAATAATTCATTTATAAATAATCATTTCGAGTAACGTATTTTTATTTAAAATTTAACTTACTAAAATGTCACAAAAACATGCATTAGCGAAGATTCTGAAGTCGTGAAACAGCTGGAATTAAAAAAAAAAAAAGTTGTATTTGTCGTAAAACCTTTCAAAAGTATTTATCTGAGGGCACGTCACATACTCTCATCACTCCTGCTGCTTCTTATTCTTCACTGCTGCGCTCAAACAGCATTAGTTTGAAGCCTTTCTGCCCACACCCTCGTCATCGTATTTGATTCATACGAAATGACGGTTGCGTGGGCCCGCGCACCACTGTGTTTATTTTGTTTGTTTCTTTCACTCTAAAATTTTAATCACAATGTTTTTATAATATTCCTGAAAGAAGAAACATTTTTGCTGTTTAGTTTCAAATTTATTTTCGATCAGTTATTTGGCAAGTTCAATCAGACTATATTGTTTTCTTATATGTTTTTTGGTACGTAACCACGGACATAAGAGCCTCGCATGGAATTATGATAAAGCATTGATTTTTTTCAGTGACACTGGGACCATAACCTTTTCCTGGCGGACGTCACGTATACGTGCCAGCTGCGGTCCGCGGTTTCTCCAGTCTGTCCCGCCAGCGTGACAGAGAGAAAAGACTTCTGCAACCGACTGTCACGTATACGTAACAGTAGATCAGAAAGTTTTATTTTGGGGGCACTAGATGGCATCCTATGTCTATGAAATTCGGAATACACATAGTTGTGACCTCGTTTTTGAAATAAAGAGGGATATGACTCAAATTCTGGCGGTAGGTTTTTGTAAACAAATGGAGAGAGCTATTTATTGGCGCTAGCTGTCAGCGGTTAGGGCATTTAAACTTTACACGTGTTCTTTATTTACGAGTAATTTTGTTTTTCATTTGGCGTAGGATTATAGCGTTGGACATACGGGTTCGCCATTTAGTTTTGAGGCAGAATCAGATCCTGATGCTGTGAGATTTCGGATTTACACCGAAAGTTAATTAAATACTATAAAAAATATTTTAATCTGTAAATCAAAAAAATTGTTAATAGAGAAATTATAAATGAATGCGTATGTAACCCATATATAGCTTAAATGTATAGATTTGTCAGAAAATGTAACTTTTTTTGGAATTTTTCGTAAAGTGAGGCTTAGCGCTTAAAAGACAGCCGGCCTGGAGGGAGCACTCACGGGAAACACCTCCGGCCTCAGCGGATGGCGCGTGATCGCAACAGCCGTCGCGAAAGGGATAACACCGAGTTATACAAAAATAAAGTGATCGTGACATCTGTTCTTTATCGACAATAATGCTAATTGGTAGATTTAAGAAAATACGCGTCACAATGACGCCATTTTCATTTTTAGTATACCCCGAAATCACAATGATTTCAAAATGTTTATAAGCGAAGAATCATTTTTGCTGTTTAGTTTCAAATTTATTTTCGATCTGTTATTTGACAAGGTGTGTCAGACTATGTTGTTTACTCATGTTTTTGATACGTAATCACAAACGAAAGAGTCTCGCCGGGAATTATTATAAATCCGCGTTACAGCGATGTTTTTAGTAACACCTGGGGCCTTTGTATCAAAAATTTATCTGTCCGAAAATGACCATCGTGACGTCTATTCTTTATCAACAATAATCCTCAATGGTAAATTTCAAAAATATACATCCCGATGGCGCCGTTTTCTCAAGATGAAAGTTTCGTAAACTGTTATACTAAGCCACCTGATGTCACAAAATTGCTTTTGACTCACCCTATTCCCAAACATTTAGAACTACTAATACCATAAGCAACTCTATGATGTCCATGCCAAAATAATAAATGAAATATTCGCTGTCATTTAGCTAAGCCTCGAATTCATTCTGCTCAGGTTTTCTGTCAGCCACCTCAAGGTATCTTATAGCAAAGTATTGAAACCAAAACCCATAAAAATAGAAAGGGAAAACAAACGTTTTTTTCAGTTATTGTAATTGTTTTCGGTTAATTTGGATACACTTGTCTTGTGGTATTACAGAATACCGTTTCAATTGTTGACTGTTTTTTATCTTGGAGCAACCGACAGGTGAGCCAAAATTGTTCGCTTGGTGCCACCTCAATTTTGATTGAGCACCCTAAGGGATGACATCTGAAGGGCTGGCATCTTTCCCCACCCACTGACCTCGGGAAAGGACACTCTGATCTATGTATTTAACTTGCCCCTATTCGGACCAGAAGTATTTCATGTCATTCGTCGGGAATCGAACTAAGCAAACTCCGTCTGAGGTCCAACGTGCTACACCGGGATACCTCGGGCTCGTGTATTAATTATGTCAAAACATCCCTGTAATTACAGGGATTGCCTCATATAATACTTATTTCACGCCCCTGTATATACCGTTTGTCATGTGCTTGTCTTCATGTATAAAAAAAATATATTTTTCGATATCAAAATAGAAAATATATCTAATATAAAAAAATATACATAAAAAATAAAAAAAATAAAATAAAGTAAAATAAGATGAATCAATAAAAAAATAAAAACAAAAAATATTTATAAACAATTGAAATTTACAATTATAATAAAGAAAGATTTCAAAAATGTACTCCTGTAATGTTTTTACAAGGATATTGCAGTTGTAACAATTGCACTTCTAATATCTCACCTATCACTGGTTATTAACTGTCTTTTTCCTTATAACTATTGTTCTTATAACTCATGTTTTCACAGTCATGCATGTTAACATCTAAACCCCTGTAAACTTCTTAAGAGCACGTTATTTATCACAATTCATTTCCATCACTGGAGTAAAGCTGTCTAGCCCGGGCACTCCGAAAAATGTCTCATTATTGGAAATCGGCGTTTTGGGATCAGTCTAATCGGGTGTTGTGTGTTTCTGAAGTACAAAGCAACGGTTATAACCCGGCAGTAGTCGCGTGCCGGTCTCTTTGCTGCCGAAATCAGTAATCTTCCTCGCACCCCTCCCCCTTTAGTGTTACAATGGAGAAATTCTGCGTAGCTGACCTTGACTGCTTGCCTTTTTTTGTAGTAAAATCGCAAGTCACTCGTATGTTTTCTCAGACTTTTATGGCATTCTAAAGTTGAAATCGCAATGAACGACCACTTTGCGATCACGTGTTAGCTCACTTCCCCCCCTTCCCAGTCCTCTTTCCATTTTCCTCGAATTTCTCAACAGGGAAGTTTCTGGAAATTTTGTGAGGAACCACAAAATTTGTTCAATCACTAATTTGTGCAATCTCTAAAAACTGAAAGTTGTAGTTTTTGCAGAACAAAGCAAAATCGAAAAACAAAACAACTTTGTCAGCAATGTAGTTTGTATAGATCATACATGCAATTTGTATGTAGAAAGTGCAAAACAATGCGAATTTTGTAATATTCATAAAGATTTATGCAAATAAAAATCTTCTATTTTGGATAATACAGCTTATGTTTATACTATAATCCAAAAAATTGGGTTGTAGAAGAATTTTTTTTAAATATATCTATTTTTAAAAATTTTGCTGTAAATGAAAATGCGTGCATTTTTTCTTTTAACAATGACACAGGAACTCATTTTCTTTCAAATTCAATGAGTGTCTGGTGGCAGGGTTTAACAAAATTAACTTTGCTGGTGTTCAGTTGTGTAAAATATTTTTCCCGAATAATGTTTTTCTTCTACAAGTGAAATTTTATTAAAATTTAATTATTGCTGCACATTTATAAATTCAGGGAAAATTATATTCCTCTTTATTATTTTAATAAATATTATTAGATAAACATTAACTTAAATATTAATAGCAACCTTTAAAACTTACAATTAAATATTTCTTTAATTAAATAAATGAATGATGTAAACTGTATCTGTTCAACTTAAATTGGCTCCTAGTTCCGGAGCACCGTCATAAACAGCCTTACTGTAGTTCTGTCCTTCAAAATAATTTATTCCAGCACGATTTCAAATTTATAATTGAAAATTTATTCTAATTAGTAATTCACTGTACCTTCATAAAATCAGTCCAATTATTTATGAATTTTTATTACACTCGTCAAACGTGAAATTGCAACATCATGAAGGAATGCGTGTAGCGAGAAGAAAATAACAGGATCGGTAGATGTCAGAGACATATGCAAATGATTAAATGCGCGTCTGGTCACATGATACCCAGTTTCTGGCTATAAAAGCCAATAGCTGGCCCGCTCTTTATATGCTGTCAATGACAGATTATTGTTGTAACGGAACTTGAAGAAGGGTAGTAAATGCGTCGGGCACATCAGTGACCTGAATACCAGCAGTTATCGTCTGGGGAACAAGAACATATCCTAGAACTGCATGAGCTTGGTTTGTCCATGCGCGCAATTTCCAGTCATGTTCGACGAAACGTCAGTACAATTCAGCGATGCGTGGTAAGATGAACGCAGGACCATCTCAGAACACGGCAAAGAGGCAGTGGATCATCCAGGTGAACGTCAGATCACACTGATAGGCAATTTCGGCGAATGTTTCGTGGGGACCCGTTCGCCACTGCAAGTCATATTCAAACCTACCTACCATTGTCTGATGGGGCATCTGTTACCTGCCAAACCATCCGTAACAGGTTGCATGATGCATGGATGCGCGCACGGCGGCCAGCCTCTGGGATTCCTTTAACCACTCGACACAGGGCTGCCGTCTGGCTTGGTGTCGACGTGATCGTTACTGGACAAACTAATGACATCGGGTATTGTTTCAGATGAACTCCGATTTTTTATGGAGGAAATGACGGTCGTGGACATGTGTCGCGGCTTCGGGGAGAACGTTACATGCAAGCACATATTATAGAACGTCACACCGGCCGCACCCCGGGCTTTATGGTTTGGGGTGGCATTATGTTCGGACAGCGGACAACCCTTGTGAACATTACTGGCAGTTTAACATCGGCCCGGTACGTAATACAAGTTGTTGTGCTTGTGGTTCGGCCACTTTTGTAGGCCGCCCCCGGCAGGCTATTTCAGCAGGACAATGCCCGGACTCATGACGCACGTCACACTATGAACTGTCTCAATGGAATTCGCATCCTTCCCTAGCCGGTAGCCTCGCCCGACCTCTCTCCCATCGAGCATGCGTGGGGTGCCATCGGACTTGCGGTGCACAGGGCATCGTATCCGCATACCGTAGATTAACTGAGAGCTGCGTTGGACTCGGCTTGGCAAGGAATATCTCAGGAGACCATTTATAGCCTCATAGACAGTATGCCTCGCAGTTTAGAGGTCTGTATAGCTGCCGGTGGTGGGCACATTCAATACTGAATAAACAGTTTAATTTTCCATATCTTTGTTTGTTTCTTTAATCATCTGCATACGTGTCTTACCTCTACCTATCCTGTTATTTTCACGGCGATATGAGCATTCCTTCCTGGTGTTGCAATTTCACTTTTGACGAGTATATTTAAATATATTTTGCCGAAAAGAAAAATAGTTATTAAAAACATTTATGTTAATGTCAACTGAATACAGACCTAAATAATTTAAATAATAATTGCTGTAAAGTGTATCTTTCAAATTCAAACAATATATTTTCCCTATGTTCTCCGTTTTCGATCATCCAATATCACCGACAAATTTCTGCTCTGTTTTCGGTCAGCTGGTAAAGGCGGCAAATGGACCGAACGCGACTACTAGCGTTTTAAAAAAAGGCGCGACTACTCTCGGATTATTAGTGGACTAGCTGAAGTACCCGGCGTTGCCCGGAATTTTAAGAAGGTTTGTTAACCAAAATCAATTTAAAAACTTAACACAGTATAAATTACATAGCCAAAAAAAAAAGCATGTGAAATGTTATACATATCTCAGTATTTTGGTAGATGCAGTCTTTCATCATTGTACCACTAAAAGCTGTAAAGTAAAAATGTCAAATTGTGGAATGTTTGTTAACCAAAATCAATTTAAAAACTTAACACAGTATAAATTACATAGCCAAAAAAAAAGCATGTGAAATGTTATACATATCTCAGTATTTTGGTAGATGCAGTCTTTCATCATTGTACCACTAAAAGTTGTAAAGTAAAAATGTCAATTTGTGGAATGTTTGTTAACCAAAATCAATTTAAAATCTAAACAATTTAGCAAGATTTAACCTTCTATCTTTGGAGCAAAAGAAGCTGATAAGTAAAACATAAAATATACAAACATTTATAATAAACCACTAAAAGCTGAAAAGGAAAAATGTCAATTTGTCGAATGTTTGTTAACCAAAATCAATTTAAAAACTAAACACAGTATAAATAACATAAAAAAATAAGCATGTGAAATGTTATACACCCAAATAATAAAAAAAAATCCAATATAAAAATATATACATTTATAATTAACTCTTCAGAATTCATCTAGATTTAACCTTTCATCTTTCAAGCAAAAGAAGCTGAAAAGTAAAACATAAAATATATACATTTATAATAAACCACTAAAAACTGAAAAGGAAAAAATGTCAAATTGTCTCTTGGAAAGTTAAGAGTTTTAAAAAGTAAAGCTGAAAAGTAAAAATGTCATCTTGTCGAATGTTTGTTAAACAAAATTGATTAAAAAAGTAAACACAGCATAAATAACATTTAAAAAAAACATGTGAAATGTTATACACATCTCAGAATTTTAGTAGATTCAGCCTTTCATTTTGCAAGTTTAAATTAAAAATGTCAAATTGTCTAATGTTTGTTAACAAAAAGTAATTTAAAAACTAAACACAGTATAAATAACATAATTTAATAACAGTATAAATATCATAAAATATATACATTTATAATAAATCACTAAAAGCTTAAAAGTAAAAATGTCTAATTGTCCATATAAATACCTCCATAAATGCAGGATTCTGTAGCCAAAAAAATATATAAATAAAGTATTAAAGTATTTGTTAAAGGCACTGACTGATGAAAAAATTAACAGAAATCTGCAATTTGGGCTACACGCACCATAAATGCAAGATTCTGTAGCAATAATAGAAACATCCTGTCCTTATTAAACTCCATATAAATCTCTGTTAAATTAAACTGATCCAAATATTATCTCAAGTACCTTCATAAACTATGTTTCTCATTTCTTGATTCGGGGTTCAATATGAATGTTTGTTAACCAAAGTCAACTTAAAAACTAAACACAGTATAAATAACATAGGAAAAAACATGTGAAATGTTATACACATCTCAGAATTTAGATAGATTCAGCCTTTCATCACTAAAAGCTGAAAAGTAAAAATGTCAAATTGTCTTTTGCCTTGTGAACTCTGCATGAAAAATTAAACAAAGTATAAATAACATAGTATAAAAAAGGGATGGGAAATGTCATGCACATCAATACTAAAAAACAACAAAAAAATTTTGGTTCTAATTTGACTCTTAGTGTGCTTCACTCTTGAAAATATTTGTTCACACATGTACGTGCTTCCAAACGTTGATGACCAGAATAACGCTTGACTATGCAGTGAAGGATATTTATATCTGGGCAGGTATGATTTATGAGTACAACTAAGAGACTCGATTGAATTTCTCTTTAAGTTAGATGTCAGATTGCAACTCTATGCATTCCATTTGACAATTTGCTAGCATTATATCTATATCGACTGCAAATAGAGTAGAAAACATGCAAAAAAAAAAATTGTTTATTTTCCCCAAAATGCTGAAATCAATTTTAAATTCTTGTACTAAATCCGAAAGTAGGGCTGCGTATTTTGTAACATTTTTAGAATTGTGCTTGGTCAGCGTCTCGAAACGCAAAAAAAATTTTAACATTTAATTTGGCTTGCCATAATTTCAACTTCATGGATTTTGCACTGAAGTAAAATCCATGAAGTGACGGGTGTTTGAGTCATTTAAATGGGCATTCAGATCTATCAAAATCTGCAAGCCAGTTATAAAGTTCTGGCACAGATTATTTTTCAATGTCATAAATAATTTGATATCATCAAGTAGGCTATAAAATCTTTTTAATATTTTCTCCACTGAGCTACCTTATTTCTTAAAAGTATTGCCATATTCAGCATCCAAGCTTTTAAGAAATTCCTGAAACTGGCTATGAATCAATCCCCAAGCCTTCCTAAAATTCACCATTTTGAAGATGATTTGCATAACATGGTCCATTTTTTCCTTTTCCGCATTACTTTTTATATCAAGGCAGGCTATTAATTTTTTTTTCGCTTTGAGCTCTCTCTCACTAACACTCTGGGCCTTACTAACACTTGCTTTGGGCCGCATGCAACCCGCGGGCTGGACACCCCTGTATTAAAATATAGGTAAAAGACCCTGACAAACGGAAAAATTAATAAATATCTGCAATTAGGGCTCCACACACCATAAATGCATGATTCTGTAGCAATAAACATTTCCATAATTAATATCTGCATAATAAATGTCTCCATAAATGCAAGATTTTGTAGCAAAAATATTAAAGTATAGCTAGAAGGCATTGACAAACAAAAAAATTAATAGAAATCTGCAATTAAGAGTTCCACGCACCATAAATGCAAGATTCTTTAGAAAAGAATAAAAAATTAAAGTATAGGTAGAAGCCACTGACAAACGTAAAAATTAATAGAAATCTGCAATTAGGGATTCACACACCATAAATGCAAGATCAGTTGTTTTCAAACAACTAATATAACCAAACATGTTATTTTTCACACATTCATTAATTTTTCACACATTCATTCGTTATGTTCAAAGGGTCAAAATATAGAGATGAAGCTAAACGTAAGAGCAACGTATGGTTAAACATATATAAATATGGTGAGCAAAGTTTTTCAGTTTGTTTATTCTATTCTCCGCTTTTTTGAGGGGAAGATGCATTAATTTTAAATGTATTCAACTTGAATTTAAGTAAATGAAAAGTAAAACTAATAATATAAAAAATTAACTATATTTAGTTACATTAAAATGAAATATGTTAATCATTTGACAATATTAAACCAGTTAGGTATATTATAATGTAAAAAAATAGTTATTACATATTAAATATTATTTCCAGGAGGGTGGATATTGTTCCGAGTTCAAGACATTTACTGCAATAAGCTATAGTACCAATAATGTATAACGAAATCTATAAGTTGGACACATTTCTAAAGAATTGGAACCATGAGGAGAATCTAACTTAAAAGGATTTGAATGTAAACATATTAATATTTTGAAAAATATATTTCCTTTGAAGCATCTAGCTTTTAACATATTTTTTTTAACAAAAAGGACTAAAATAATACAATAAATATATTTCTATTTTACGGGGCAAAACATATATCTATCTATATAAATAAAGCAAAGTGTCTATGTATGTATGTAACGTATACAAATCTACATTTCTTGACGAATCTCGTTGAAACTTGGTATACTTATGTTTTGAAGCCTTAAGATAATTAATTCTAAGATAAGTTTGGAAGCTTTAAAATAATTCTAAATAAATACTGTTTTTAAATAATATTTCATCTCTAGACGATGGAATCAATCATTCATAAGAACTGCACATGCGCACCCACTATATGTTAATTCTAGATGTCCAAGGTAAGTGAACGCATGGATTTGTTATTTCGTAGTTATTTGGAGTTATTTAAAGTTAATTTTCTAATATTACTCCTTTAGTTTACTTTTTTTCATTAATCCTTTTCTCCTGGGTTAATTCCCAATATGCGGATTACTGTTGAAACTCTGGAATATTTCTGTGATAGTCACACACTGTTTTCACTTTTGTTTGTTTTTGTATTGCTTAGGAAATTGTGTTATAATTGGATATTTCTGAAGGGCAGTGAAATATAATTATGTTATATTTACTTTTCTATTTTACATTTAGTCTACAACTCTTTGAAATATTTCTGTGATATAATTGTAGTTTTTCTATTTGGGGCTGTTTTTATAAGGAAAGGAATAACAAATTGGGGAAAATTTTCATATTAGAACATAAAATTGCGTGTATTATTTTTGCATTTTAATATTTTCTCTTAATATTGTAGGTCATTTTGAATATAACTGTCATATGTATCATGTGTGAGAACGAAATTAAAATAGTAGCATTAAGATTTTTATGCAGTTATAGGCATTTTAGCTAAATTTCAATAAAAATTACTTCAAATTGACCAATTTATAGAAAAAGTATGTTATTTACAGGTAAGTTTTTGTTCCTTTTTTTAATTTTTAAGTGCTATTTTACCATAAAAGACAAAAAAAACCTTTAAATAATCATTTTTAAAAACAAACAAATGGAATAGCTAAACACGAACATAGTTAACCGTAAATAAATCGCAAAACTGTGCTTAAGTTTAGACTGATTCTTTTTAGTTAAGTTATACTAATTTTTATGCTTTTAAAAGTACATCGTGAATTATAAAATTAAGAGCAATATAAAATACAGTATACTAAACATTCTGAAGTACAAACACAATATGTAAAATACCTAATAACCAAATTTCAGAAAGTAAATAATCGTAAGTTAGCAACACGTTTCAATGCGTTTATTTACCTTGTAACATCTAGGTGCGCATGCGCAGTTTTTATGAATGATTGATTCCAACGCCTTGAGATGAAATATTATTTAAAAACTGTATTTATATATAAGCATTTTAAAGCTTCCAAACTTATATTAGAATTATCTCCAGGCTTCAAAACATAAGTATACGAAGTTTCAATCAGATTCGTCAAGAAATGTAGATTTGTATACGTTACATACATACATACATACATAGATACACTCTGCTTTATTTATATAGATGACAGTAGTAAAAAAAAAATTACATTTTTCCAAGAACTGTAAGCTAATCCGGTTTGCATGAAGTATAGCCTAACAGATTTTAAACAGAGTATGGTGCCGAAAATGCCATAGCTTGCAACCATGACGCTAAAAATATTTCAGTTGGCATTTTGCGGATATCAGCCATTATAACAGAAACTCATTGTGATAGGTCCAGGTTAGAAAAATGTTGATAAAGTAACTTTCATAGCAATAATTATTTGATAACCATTTTCTGAAAACTAAGTCCCTGGAGAATTTCCTGAGTACACAATTGAAGTAGTTTTATCATAAAACAATTTTACTTGGATATATATATATATATATATAATTACGTAATTATGGTCAAATAGTGATGCGAATGGTAAATATTCCATTTGAAGTTAGAAGATGGTTTTTATCTTGTTAAAGGATTACGAATGACAAGTTAATTTTAATAGGAAATTTCTGATTTAGTAAGGTTTTGAGAAATTATTTATGTTTCCTGCTTTTCGGAAAAGTCTCGTCAGAAGTAATCCTTTTATCTCCCCAAAAGTTTCATAACCGAAGTTTTATAATGAAACAGAAACAGAAAATCTTTTAGCGCTCCATAGCAATATTGCCATATACATCTGTGGAAGTGGCTTATATAATATAAAATTTAATAGAAAGGAGAAAAATATAGACATCTCAAACAAAAGTATCGCGGGAGCTTAAAAAATGGATGATGTTTTTCTGAGACAATCTTTTACACTTTAAAAACTTTATTTTTTTTAGTTGGCTTATTGCTTGTTTTTCTCTGAATCCTCATAAAACATTTTAACTGATAAAAACAGGAACATCAGAAGTGAAAGAAATCTGATGCGAAATTGATAACCCTAGTACTGCAAACAATTTTTTTTCGGAAGGATATGTCTTTTGTTAAGGTTGTATGTGGAAGAAAGTTTTAAGAAAAAATGTTTGGTCACTTCAACATGTATAAATCAAATCCGAAAAGATACCTTTTCTTCTTCGCTCCCTGGAAAAACACAGAATTTATTGATACATGCCTTGAATTCTGTTTGACAAATTTTTTTTCTTCAAAAAACTCAAGAGAATTTTCTTAAAAAGGTTTAGATGTTTCCATTACGTTGCATATGGAATTCGGATGCATTTAACTCACCGCGGAAATCTAAAATATTTGCTTTTTCCTATCAACATTTGTCATACCGTAGAAATGAAACCTGCTTAGAAATGAATATTTTTGAATCTGCAGAAATACAGCTTGAGAATTAACTAAAGAATTTAACTAAGCACGCGATCTACTTGTAACATATTTTTGTTAGATCTTCTGTGGCCCAAAATCACTTTTGAAAATGTTTATTTGAAAATAATACTATTCTAATAATTTTTCCCTTTGAAAAAATAAAATTTAAATAAATTCAAAAATCGAAAATTTATACCGGCAAAATTTTTAATTTGAAATGTGAGAGTTTATAGACTATTAAGGAGTTTTTTTATTATGCAGTTAAAACATTAGCGTTAACACATTATACTGCTATATATTTCTCTAAAGAATTTCACTTCAAATCCTGCGTTTTAGTGATTTTTTAGCCCTAGGACCACATAGTGGTTAAGGTGTGAGGATACGGTATTGAGGGTGCTCGGATCGAATCCCGACAAGAGACACGGAATATCCTCGTGTATGTGTGTGTTAAATCTGTAGACAGGGGCAGTCCCCCCCCCCCCGTGAGTTCTGAAGACTAGGGTCGCCCCCCTGCCCAGATGTTCCATCTGAATTCAGCTGGCACAAAGGGGCAGTGTTGGTTCGGCTATACGCCGCCCAACATGTGGGTGTGAAACACTACTAACTGAATTTTTTCAGCGTATTTTCACATTCTATTTAAACAACTGTCAAGTACATGCAAGTAACTTATCTGTTTATTCGATCTGTGATCGGAATTTAACAGTTTGTTCACGGAAATTATTTTGCTAAACTGAGTGACATCGTCATGTCGGTGACATTGAAAGTTCCTTTTGAAGTTTAGCATGAGTTGGTAACTTCCTTTATAACACGATTCTAGTTAACTTTAAAATAATAACCATGATGAACAGCCTATATACACGAGATTCATGATTTAATTACCGTGCAAGAAGTTAGAATTTAAAAAGCTGCAGAAAACACAAAATGCGCTGGTGTTCGCAAAATTACACTTCGTTATGAAGAAAATACTAATGCACAAACATTTTCTTGTCCATTTGCAAGGTAAATTTGGCAGAATGGATAGAACAAATAAAAGCATGGAAAAATGTCAAATTTTTGCCGAAGCAGAATTAAAAAGGTGGGGGAGAGCGTTTTTAACTATTTGTTTTTGTGTGAAAAACCAAAGAAGTGTTCTTGAAGAAGTTTTCCTTACGGAGGTCGTTATTCATTTTGAGTAAAAAAAATATATAAACACCATTTTTATAATTTTTTTTTCAGCATGCATATCACGCAAATAGTGATTATGACTTTTTTAATCGTCATGTAAAGTTAAACTCCAACGAATTTCAGTCCCGTGCCAAGATCAATGTAACTAGTACAGCTTCTTAGGTAGCTCATATATTATCGAAAAGAAGAATTATTAAGTTTAAAACTACTATAACTTGTAAGTTCTAAGTATACATTTTATAAATATTTTTTGAAAGAATGCTAATTGCAGATATCCCCCCCCCCCCTCAATAACTTATTTTGGTATCGCGAGACCATAAAGTCTTTGAAACAAGATATGGCTGCTGTAGATCACCAAACTACAAAGACTATACATATGCTCAGGCCCTGATTTTCCATTAGGCCCAGTAGGCCCGGTCCTAGGGGCCCCTGAATGTTAGGGCCCCTCAATATTTTTATTTTAAAAGAAAAGATAGAAAAAATTCCCAATTCAATTTTTTTTATTTTACTTTTTTTAATAGGAATTTTTTTATACATGCTTTCAAATTTGATTGATTGGTTCATCATATGTATGTTATAGTGTATATAAGAGATTAATAAGATTTTCTGGTTGCATTGTATTGGTGTTTTAATGATGATGTTAATATGTGTATTGCTTTTTGTTATTTGATAATGTTCTAGGCTTTTGCGCTTCAAATATCCAAATCTTCGTAAAATGGTACTTTCACAATAATTCATGATTATCTTTTGTATGTAAATTTTGGAAATTTTACGACCACGTCAGTGTTAGGGGGCCCCCATCCCGAGTTCTGCCTATAGCCCAGAATTTTCTAAATCGGGCCATGCATATACTATGTTAAAACTAATGTCTTGTTGTTTTCGTAGCTAATGCTTTCCCCTGGTTGGAGGCTTCATCTATCAGGTCCTAATAGGCTATTGGGCTAAAAGGGGCGGCTCCTGTTTTGAATTAGCACCACAAGGGTCAGAGTCCGACTTGGCTAAATGACCGGTTCCATAATTTTGAACCGAGTCAAGTGACGAGACCGGAACATTTGACTCCGCATCTCCGGAGGTCAATTTAAGAACTTGGAGGACATTGCAGTCACGGCCTAATTTACGTGCCCCGGCCACCATTATTGAGCACGGCGGTGGATTTGCAGCGACGAGCATCGAACCAAGGACGTTCAGATCACTCGCCCGCTGCTCTTGCCAACTGGGTCACCGCGCCCCTAATGTATTGGCTACTGATAGAAGTGTATAAGGTAATGACCTATTTTTTGTATATACATCTTCAGATTTTGATATAATGGTTATTTTCTTTCTCATATACTACTAGGCTGCGGTTCTTGATGCATGCGTTGGGACAGATCCATTAATTTATTTAAATTGGTTCACTTTATTTGATATGTTTATTTATTTTTTCTAAATGAATTACCCTATTTATCAATTATTAATATATTTAAGCAAACAAAAAAATGCACACACACACATACTATTAAGTAGGAAAGTGCTACATTTTGCAGCTTCCGAAAAATTATATGCATATTAAATTGTCCTACCTACAGCTTTTTTTTTTTAAGGCAAAATGCTACAGCTTTTATTCTCAGTTTTGTCAGTTTGTTTTAAAGTATGTATAATCAAAAATAATAAGCTTTACGTCACATATCGTCAGAATGTGAAATTATGAAGAGAAACTAAAAAAGTATACTAAAAACAAAAAACTAAGCCGATACTAAAAACTAAAACTAAAAACTAAAAGACAAACTTAAAACGTTCCTCTTCAAATATGTATACATGGAAATCCATAAAATGACTATAATTAAAAAATATAAATATTTATTAATTTTACTAACCGACTCAGAATTTTTTTGTATACACTGCCGAAAAAAGTATTTATTTCAGTAACATTCAAGCTCTTTTTTTATCCAAAATACTTAACCAATCCCACACAATAAATGAAACCCATTCCCTTTATTCTTTTATCCTTCTAGAAATTGATTTATAATTTATCAAAAGTAATATACCTAGAAATTGCAACTCTACAAACGACCTAAGGGCACGGTTCCACAAGGAACATCGTAAGTCATTCAAACTTTTTTCTGAAAACTTCATAATTACTTATCTATGATTGTTTGAGAAAGGATCATTTCTGACTTCTTGACTTATATAAAAGGGTTTCAATACAGCTAGTAATTATATATTTGCTTTATTTGGTACATTCTGAAAACTTGAATTTTGAAAAAGACCAAAAATGTATACATATTGCAGAGATATAATATAGAAAATTACTTATATGGAAAGATATGTTTATAATCTAAATAACCAGAGCTTTGAAAATAATATATTATGTTAATGTGGGCTGTATGGAAATTAACCAAAAATAATCATGTAAATTATGATGCAAATTAACAAATTGCACGTAAAAAAGGACGTGGATTCATGATATTCGTTTTTGATTTTCAATAAAGGAATATATATATATATATATATATATATATATATATATATATATATATATATATATATATATATATATATATATATATATAATATATATATATATATATATATATATATATTAATATTTTGGGTATCTAATAAGATAATTTAAATAGCAAGTTGAAAAATCCAATAAGTATTGACATTGGCTATGGAACTAAAAATCGCTATCAATCTTTTTTAACTAAGTAAAAAATCTGAATATTATTCTAGCAAAGTACTTCATTTCGAATTCTACTATTTCTTAAATGTCACAATAGAAAAAAAAATGAAGAATCATAGATATATCAAATAAAACCTCTACTACAAAAAGTTTAATAACATTTAAATCCTACTAGAGAACCGAAAAAACAATCATTTAGTATATTTGTTCACAAATGCGGGACATTTATCAATAAAGACATTAGCACTAAATACACGAGAATCATTGGTTGCATTCAATGGGGTTCACCGTATAGGTGAACAAATATCACTACCTGGTGTCACTTGAATTTTCATAGAACATCCCCGAGGGTAAAGTTTGTCGGGAACCATTTCCTTGTCAACATTTTTTTAGAAGGAAAGAGGAGTTTCATAACAGAATAAAGGAACTGTTTGTGATCAACAAATTTAATAAAAAGTTACAAATAAACTTAATAGCAAGAACAAGCTTAACAAAAATTAAACTACATAGCACACATTAAAGCCTGAGAAAACTTTAAAAGACAATTAGATTTTTGAGCTTTTATTAGCTTTACTAACTGTCAAATTGATGCTACTCTGCAAAATTTTTGCGACGCTGAAAATATATGAGGGATTTTTAAGCAGGACAGGAATATTTTTGTACTTGAAACGTCAGAAAGCTGAAGAAATACAGGAATTTCTAAAATTGTTTACCGATGCGGGGCACGTATCAATGAAGAAATTTGCACTTAAACCGTGAGATTTGTTAGTTGCTTTCAATGGAGGCACCAAATAAGTGGATCAACACCACCTCGTCGTGCCACCCCAATGTTGACCTAGAATCCCCAGGAGTGACATCTGGTGTGCTCGTACCTTATCCAACCTATGTACTCATAGAATGTCCTTCTGGTTTACGGATTTAACATGCCAATTTGAGACCTAAACATGAAGGTATTTATGCGTTTGTCATTGATTCAAACTGAGCCTCCCCCGTCCGAGGCACAACGCGCTACCACTAGACTACCCAAGCCTCGCTTAACACATACCGATACCGAGTAAATTCGTGGTTTTATATGAAAATGTTGAAGATAGATTACCTAAGGAAAAGGAAAGTCATATTGGAGAGACTACTGATCAACTGAACATTGCTGTACTTGAGAACTTCTTTTACAATGACCTGAATCAATTTTAGGAAATTCCTCACACTTTATCATTTTAATTGTGAATATCAGACCCCCATCTAAAGAAAACAGATTTCAGAAAGTAGAAATGCCGTGCTTTATTCCAAAATTTGAGTCTTTACATGTGACTTGCTTATATACTTAAAAAAAAGTGTCTTCCAACAATGTGTTAATACGTAGTTCTGATAATTGTTGTTGTGGTAACACGAAGGACATTAATTTTTATTTCAGTTTCCTTGACTGTGGAGAGGCAAAATCTCGTGACTGTTACCAAAACTTTATTTACTTATATATATGTATTTGAAAAACCCAAATTTGTATTAATTCAGAGAGAAACAATATCTGAAAGTATAAGATATACGTGAAACAAATACAATTTTAATAAGAGAAATTTTGGTGAAAAAACAACTTAATTTGAGATTGTTTCACGTATTATAGAGACTTTCAGTTAAGGGAAGCCAATAAGAGTATTAAGATCAATCCAAGGTATAACTAAATCAGTAATATGTTATGTCTAAAGGGAGTCATCACCTTTACACAAGTAGAAAAGTGAAAATCCTTGTTGTTTCTTCGAACTTCTATAATCGTTCTTATTATCATCCATTATAGATGAAATTTTCAGCATTGCTTCTCTAAACATTGTATATAGTGTTCCTGGATTTATTTTATTACAAGTAAATATTAATATCATTTATGAAGTAAAAAGTTAGTGCATTTTCAGAAAATTTTTAATTTATATTGATACTCAAACCTCAGACTTGCAACAACAATAAATTAAGTTTAAATAATAACTTTTGCATTTTTGTGATGTAAAAAAAATAAGTAAAATGTGATCACCTTACTTTTAGAGAATTCCTCAGTTAGAAATATTCCAAGATAAAGCTTCAAGTTGCACTTCATATCTATGTGAAAATTCCATTAAAAAATGCGGAAATGCTGTGCATTTAGGGGTAATATTTGATCAGTCTTTTTATTGGCTGTTAAAGAAGTACTGAGCTCTTGAATTTTAAGGGGATGGTTGACTTTTCAAAGCGATTTTTGAAATTTTTACATATAAATTCATGAAATTTTGCATATATATTCATTAAAGTATAACAATATTAAACCCCTTATAAAATTTTATAATTAAAAAAAAATTATAATTTAAAATTGAAATTAAATTAACTTTTTTTTAAAATGTTCCTTGAACTCAATTTTTAACTTTCCCCCTTAAATTTGCATTTATATTGCTTATAAACACATTTTGAAGAAAGTTATGTATTATTTTGTACTTCCGTTGAATTGTCAATTTTTAGGAAATAATTTTATGCTTGTACTCTGAATTTTCGTGAAATTTTTGTACTTTTCTACACTTAAGTTAAACTTTGATAACCTGAATGACATCGAATCCTAAAATGGATATATAACTTTGTTTTCATGTATTACAGGATTCTTTATTATAAATGTTGTAAAATGTCGTCAAAAATTATGACACGAGGAGCATTTTAAAGACTTGCAAATCTGGAAATTTCTGATTTTGAGAAAAAAGCCCTTTAAAAGAGGTTTTTTCTCCTGCCTTTAATACTTACTACTCTAAAGCCATCAAGTTTTCATTTTTCTTTTCACTACATATTTTAAATGCATTTCATTTCAATATTTATATGTTTTTAAAATATTAATACACCCCCAACAAAAAAAAATTCCAATTTTTGCGTGAATTTTGGTAATTTGAAAGTCTACTATCCCTTTAAAAATTACTCAATCTGAAATTTAATTATTGCCAAAACGATTAAAATGTCGAAAGCTGTAGTGAGAGGATATTCAAATGCCACTTAAAATTTTACGTAATGCTTATTTATCTTAGAAATCGAGAAGGAACTTGACAGTCAAAAGAAAATTTCATCAGGGTAGAATTAAAGATATGCAAATTATTACTTAAAGAAAAGCTATACTATGATTGATTTCCTGATAGATGCGTCAATAGGCTTTGTATAAACGATACGAAAACGTACTTTTATTATGAGTAATAAAAATTTTTGAATGAGTTGCAAAGAACTTAATCTTACAGCTTTCAAAGATATTATTCATGTTGTGTCAGATAATTTAGATAAAAATTAAATGAGATAAATTTATGAAATATTATTCTAAAAACATATTTAAGTCATTTTAAAATTCACGAAACAGTTATAATAATTTTTTATACCTTTGGAAGGCATGATTCCTTGAAAAATCACATTCAAAATACAACATATAACATCGATATTTGTCATTTTGAAATTTATTTTATCTGTAAAATTAAAGTGTTAAAATTATTTGCATCAACCGTAGAAGGTGTTTTAGAATTAAATGAGCAGACATTCTGGAAAAATAAAAATATACCTAACAGTTGATACTTGAATCTTACTGAATTATTATAATACGATCTTTCATCTTTTAGCGTTAAATTGCAAATGGTATGGAAAACTGTTATCTAAGACAGCTACAAGTAAAAGCGGAAATCTAACCTTTAAAATTTTATTTTATTAAAGGCCATATTTGACAAAATGATAACTTGTGTTTAGTTGCGTACACAATCAGTAATACGCAGAACATGTTTTTAGACAAGTTAACAACTGGTAAGTGATAAACTTGCTGGCTATATGAAAATGTAGTTTAGAAGACATTGATAAGAATTTTAAATACATTATGTTTACTTCGCGAAAGTCACTAACTTGTTAATTCTATACACGAGAGCAGGTCTAAATGTAACAACAAATTGAATGCATTTCCTGAAGCGATTACCACAGGTGTCACATATTCCAGAAGAAAGATTCAGTCCTACAAGAAGATGTTAGAACTTGTCAACAGATGACATGGCTTTCTTAATTCGAAGGGCTGCGTATGCAAAATGGCATTGTCCCTAGAAGTTTATATCTTAGAAGAATAGATCAGTCATTAGATTTTGGTGGTTGGAGGAATTGAAATCTTTTGGAATTCGCAGAATAATACTGCAACGGTAGTGAAATCCCTGCATTGGCGAAATAAAAGCGAGAGAGAGCAGGGCCCAATTAAGAAAAGTCTTGACTATAGGAACAACTTGGGATTGGGGCCCCCTTACACTTATGTGAGAATAAAATTTCCTAAATTGACACAGAAAAAAATAATCATGAGTCATTGTGAAAGTATCATTTTACCAAAAATAGGCTATTTGAAGCGTAGAAGCCTACAACATTATCAAAGAACAAAAAGCGATACAACATATTAACTTCATCATTAAAACACTAATACCATGCAACCAGAAAAACTTATTAACCCCTTATATACACTAAATCCTACATATGATGAACCAATCAATCAAATTTGAAGGGATATATAAAAAAATTGGTATTAAAAAGAGCAAAATTAAAAAAATAATAATTGGGAATTTTTTCCTTTTTTTTCTTATAAAACAAAATTTTTTGGGGGCCCCCAACATTAGGGGCTCCTAGGCCCGGGCCTAATGGAAATCAGGCCCTGAGAGAGTGCAGATATTGCAAAGTTCTCAATAGAGTGCAGTGTTGGAGGAGGAGCTGAAAACAATAATGCGGAGCACTTGGCGAGGACACTTGTCAAAATGCGTTTTCCTAGTTCGCGATGCGCACACTCTCACACTGTTACTGTTGACAACATTAGGAGACTGAGATTTCAGATCTTACAGCACATTCCGTACACCTCTAATATGGCTTCCTTAGATTTTCATGTGTTTTGACACTTGAAGGACGCTCTCATTTCCGAGAGACGGCGACGTTAGAACGGTGCATTCCTGACTGAAAGAACAACGATTCTTTTTCTAATCGATGGAATAAAAAATTTATGTATGCAATGGTGTGAGAAGTGTATTGAAAAAGAGGATGATCACGTAGAAAAATAACACTAATATCATTATATATATATATATATATAATGTATATATGTTTATATATATATATATATATATATATGTATATATATATATATATATATATATATATATATATATATATATATATATATATATATATATATATATATATGTATATGTATATATGTATATATGTATATGTGTATATGTATATATGTATATATATATATATATATATATATATATATATATATATATATATATATATATATATATATATATATATATAAGCGAATAAAATTCTTACATTTATGTTATTCTAGAAATATTTTTGCATGTTTCTGTAACGCATACTTTTGACATTAAATTGAAAAGAAGAGTTCGCGTTATTGAGCAAATCTTGAAATAAACACATACGGAGCGCCACCTTAACCGCCGGAAAATCTCTTTCAATTTCACGGAATTTTAGACGAAAATATGTGCGGAATACACAAAATCCCTTTATACATGCAAATTTATAACACTTTATAAAATAGAATAAAGACTCCTACTTCACATCATGGCCCGTTTATCATCTCAGATTTATTCATCTAAAGTATTATTAATTTTTCAGTGTACTATCATTGTGTTTAGTTACAATGGTTGTATATATTTAAAAGAGACAGCAAATATCACGAATAATATGTATAAATCAAGAATGCTTTTACATTAAAATGTTAAAATGAATGAAGGTGTGAAGAAGTTAAGTGTTAAAATAGTTCAAATTAAAATGAATAGTTTTAATAACTTTACCTATTTTAAAAAGCATATACTCATTATGACAGTGATACCGTAACATTTATAATATCAAGTAACATTTATTTCTTTGTTTGAATACTCATCCAGGGGTTACAAACAATATGAATGATACTGATGATTAATAATTTGACACTATTTTGCGACATAAAGGCATCTTCAGCCCTACAACATTTAAAATATCTTAGCATGATTTAATTGATATTTTTTAAATTTTGTAGTACAGAAATGCTACTTATATTTGGACCAAAAATTGAAGAAATAACATATGCTACTTTTCCAATGTGAGAATATTAGTCCACTCATAATCAAAGTTGCAACAATTTAATCAAAGCAAAAATTTAATTTCTCCATACATGGGTAGATCATGACGGCCCTAATAAAATCTACAGTAAAAATAATACTATTTTTAGTCGGTCTTCATTTATAGTCAGTGTACAACTATTACTTGCCTCCAAAAGCATTGTATTGCCTTGTAAATTTGAATAATATTGTTTTGTAAATAAATGAAAATTGTAATGCAATAATGATATATATTGTAATAATGGTGTTGAAATGATGTATTGTTGTAATGATGTAATGATGTATAGTTATATTAATTATTGTATTGTTGTAATGCTGTACTGTTGTAATAATGATGTATTTGTAAATAATATTGTTGTGTAAAACATGGTATTGTTGTGAAAAGTATGGTATTGTGGTGTCGTTATTGCATGGTATTGTTGCGTGGTTGTGCGCATGCACATGCGAAAAGGGAAAATAAAAACTAACTCTCTCTCACATATCTATGATCTCACATATATCTCTCTCACATATCTATGCCAGATATAAAGGGCTTAAATAAAAAACGGTGATTTTTAATTACTTGTCAGTATTGATGAAAAAAAAAATATATATATATATATATATGTATTATTTTTTAATATATATATATATATATATATATATATATATATATATATATATATATATATATATTTATATATATATATATATATATATATATACATAACTAGTATAAAAGGATTAGGTATATAAATTTTGTATAAAATATTACATTTTTTGTTTCTTTATCAAATTTACATTCCGATTTTTTTTTATCATTACTAACTAGCATCTAAAAATCCCTTTTTTTTAACTAAGCCATTTATACGGGGCATCATAGATTATATAATTAAGATATTTGTTCAAAATATGACACGCTAGCATTACTGCATATGAACTTTCAATTTGTAGCAATCCAAATATTACAAGATGCTATGCATATTACAATTTACAAATAAGATAGTGAATAACAATTTTTTATACGGATGGAAGGTTGGCAGGTTTTGAACAGTCTTCTAAATGGGTAAACATGCAAGATAAATCTGAGCTTCCAGGCTTTCTACAAGTACACTACATCCGAGGGAGATATCTGCGAATGTTAAAAACAGTTACTAGATTCCAACCGAATAGTCTTTGTTCTGGCTTAATTTAAAAATATAGCGTTAATTTTCAGAACCCATTTATGTTATTTTAAACAGCACAGAAGATATTATAGTTTCTATTCATTCGGAGTCTGCAGTGAACTGTATATCTTAGTATATTTCCGCCTCATGTTGTAAAAGATGACCACTGTGTTCCAAACCGAACAATCAACAAATGTTGTTTGCTACTATTGAACGAATGGGAATAAACAGATTTAAGCTTAAAATTTTCAATCTAATAAAATAGAGCAAGCCACGATAAGACACTGTTAGATGGTACACTTGTCCAGATTGATATCTCAGGTACTATTGCCACCGAAAGTAAAAAAAATAAATACTAGGAGAAGGGAATTGCATGATACAGTTTTCATGGATTTTTCCCTATATTACTTTTTTCTTTGCCATGTGTTAAGGAATAGGAAAAAACGAAAATGATGTGTTCTACAGATTTTGACTCATTAATATAAACGAAAAATGTAGGTACGGGGAAACTGCACAAGAAAACCTTGAATCGGGGATGAAAAATAGCCCTTGTTAAATAAGTTCCAAACATATTTATTTGACAAAATATTTCAAAACTTATACGATATAGAAATAGGTTTATCATAGAAGCAAAGGATTTCAGCACCATATACACGAAAAAACATATTTCTGCATAAAAACCATAAGTCCAAAGCGATAAGCAGGATCTTCATTGACAAGTATTTTTTATATAAGCATATTTTAATAATCCATATACATATAACTCTCCATTTTTAGAAAAAAAGATCATGAATATGAATAATAGAAAATCATGAAAACCTATGTTTTATCCCTAACACTGAATATTTTATTTAACAAAACTATCTTGATCTTGTTTTACTCAAAGCGTCTTAGAAGAGCTCTAAACAGAAACGTTTGCGTCGTATGTATGCATACATGAGCAAATCAATAAAATAAAAGAATTGCACAAGAAAATACAACTCGGACGTGATAAAACTTCTTGCTGTGAAGAGTTATTCAGTTTCACGTATTTTACTTTGCCATTCAATATTTTATTCAAACAACATACCTCCTTTTCCCTTTTAAGATTTATATGGAATAATCAGAAAGCACTCTTTCTTTATAAATAAAATCCCCCGTATAAGAAATGGATGGCCGAAAAGTCAGCAAAAAGTTAGTCTTTTAAGAGACGTGTTTCCTGAGAGATAAAAAAAATTTAACAGACCTAAAAAATGCATGGAGCTGTATGCTTTTTTTCCATAAATAAATCAAATTCTAGATGCAATGGATGTATAAAATATTTTAACTCATATAGTAAACAACTAGCATTAAGCGTTTTGTAGGAGATGCGTTTGTATAAATATGCTTTTTTAAAGCATAACCTTATTTTCATGAATTTTAAAGGACGTCGGCTTGATCGCATTGCGAAATGCAGCTTTTAAAGATTATTCGCCTTTATAAGTAAAAGTGCCCTTATGAATTTATACGTTACATTTTTTTTCTTGTGGGTCTCTTTAGGACTAAAAGCGAAATTTTGTAATGGATTATGTATTTAATGTTTGTTCTTCGTAGAATAATTCAGAAACTGCTTTCAAATGCTTCATTGTGTATTTCTAGGAAATGAAATAGAATGAAGCCATAAATGGTTTCGGAATTTCATACTTGTGTCGATAAGATAGATGTTCCTTAGAAAATTTATGGTTTTAAGACACGGCTTTTGGATTGTTTGAAAGTTATATTTGTGTGGCGATGGAATAATTTCAGAACCCATTTTACAATCTAACTTTGAACTGGATATAAATATTATTTATCGACTTTAACTTAAAATGCAACGTTTTCTTGCATGACGAGGGTAACTACCAAGAAATTTAAACTCTTTTCGTAGATAGTGAGGAATGCAAGTTACAGTGTGAGAATTCTCTTTTTCTAGATTGATGTGATAATCTAGTTGTCAAGATGTCAAATAGACTATCGCAGCACAGCAGAAACACAAAATCGCCATACAGATGTGCAGATGAATTAGGTTCCCTCCATTTTTACTGGTTGTGATGTGAAGATATTCCTTGTTTTCTATATATTTATTTTCTAAATGCCGTTACGTCTCCTCGTTGCAAAATCATACGGGGAGCCCCTTTTCTTCGAACGTTAAGTTGAAGTTTTATCAGGCCCATCTGGAATAGGGGTAGGTCGTCATCTAGGCCACGCTCTAGGACTCTGGTTTTGATATTGCAGCGAAGAAGAGCTTTTGTAATTGGATGAAGAAGAGAGAATGTACGAGAAGAAATTTCATTGGAGGATATAAAGATGGCGGTTCATTCATTTTAGTAAAACTAATGAAGGACTCAACCATTTCGCTAGAAGAAGCTTAGGGGTAGGAGACGAAAACACAGAAGAGAGAACATAGGAGTCTTTGTATCTATATGTTGTGACCAGGTGAAACCTGGGGACCGTCTGTTATCTCTCAGAGCAGTTGTGTTATGAAATAAAACATATTAATTATCTTTTGAGTAGATTTCTTTGGGGCAGTTTCAGATAATTTTCTTTTAAGTGTGTGTATCCGAGAGGAAGGGCAATCTGTCAGTGTCCGGTTCGTGTGCATCACATGCTATAATTGTAATTATTACAAAATTTTAAGCTAGTTTACATTGTTCCCTTATTTTCAAATTTTTTTCGTTACAAAATACTGTATCGGCTTTTCTTTTTCTACTAAATTAAAGCTCTCAATATAACTCATCTAACTATGTAAACTGAGTTTGCTATTCCGACCCATATAAAAGTTCCAGATTTTCCAAATATTTTTATGCCTACTTGCGTTCGCCTCGGACACCTATCAGTCACAATTTTTTTTCTTGGTGAACCCCATTTGTGGGTGATGGATTTTATAGGACTTTTTGCTACAGTTACTACTTTGACGTTCAGCGTCAAATAAGTCCATATTAGCAAAAGGCATCTCCCCCTTAAAAAAGCGCTCTATCCACATTGTTGATATGGTGTCGTTAAAATATTAACTACGGTTAGAGCTATAATTTCAATATTGGTAGTTTAAAGTTACTTTCGAAGTATGCATTTTTTAAGAGTAAAGTGACTAAAGAAATCCAAATGTTTCATGTCTGAGGTTTCATAAAAAAAAAAATTAATTCAGCATTTTATGTTGGCATACCACAAACATTTCTGTATTTTTAATTATACATTTTTGACGTAAAAGGAAGATTTTTAGCTCTAAACATTCGGATTAATCTAAGGATAATTTTAATAATTGTGTCGTGTAGCTAGTATTTCATATAAAAATGTTTGGATTGAACGAAAATGATATGGAGCTACTTTAAATAAATTTAAATATTTTCGCGTAAATGTATAAATAAATAAAAATAAAAATAAAAATAAATATAACTTAATGTTTAAAACACAAGAAGTTTACCTTGTTTCATGTATATATTTTTAAAATATAAATCATACGGTTCCTTAAGCTTTGAAATGTTAATAATTTGAAGCGATATCCTCCCTAACATGTCACGAACACCCATATATTAAATAGCATGCTTTTACTGAGCAACAAATACTATGCGCAAAGTAAAATTTTCAGCAAATATCTTTTATTTCACCTTACTCGTACGTCAGCATATTTTATTCGGGTGACGCACAGTAAAATAAGCTATGGAACAGTGCGAAGGGTTACTGAATTCATATTATTTCCCTCACTTTTGCAAATGACAGATGTCAAAAGTTCGCAGGTGCACACATTTCAGCTCTCTCTTTATTTATCTCTTCCTCTCTCTAAATAAATAAATATACTTACATACACACACACACACAGATATATATATATATATATATATATATATATATATATATATATATATATATATATATATATATATATATATATATTGTAAAATATCATCGGACAGGTAGCGGGTAACAAAATGACGGCTAGACTAAACAACACTAAATAAGGAGGATTTTTTTACCATATTTTTATTAACTCGCTCTCTTGTTTGTGTGTTTGTCCAGTACAAATCTTGCAATCGATTTTTAAATAACTTCCCGACTACCTAGACATTTGAAACATTTAGAATAGCTCAGAACACGATGACAATGCAGTCTTTTAATACTTTTAGCCATGTTTAAGCAGAAAAATCCGCAAGGTGAAGCTTCAATCGAATTCAATGCTCGCACTTTTGCGTAACGGCGTTTGACGATTTTGAAAACAGAATACATGTGAATTTAGTTAGTTTACAAAAATATTGTGCGAAAAATTTTTTAGAAAAAATTATAAAAGTTAGCAGTTTATAAAGTCTGTGGATAGTGGAAACGACTAAAAAGTGATTAAAATTAAATAAAAGAAAGTGAAAAAGAATAATTAAGTGAAGGTTTGTGCAATTAAGAGAGAAAAGGAGAGAAAAATATAAGTAAATACAAGTGAAAAATAATTAGATAGGAAAATATTAAAATAGTGATTTGGCGAAATAAGAGGTCTTTCTAGTAAGTTTGAAGCAGTCAAACTCTTCGATGCGCAGTCCTTTCAAGGTTCTAACTTGGCTTAATGCGACGTAAGCCTGTCCCTTGGCGAAGAGTTTTATTTTCCGAGGTACAGAACTGCGTGGTTCACGGTACATCCTTTCATTTTGTGCACAGTGCAAGACGATCATTTTCTTTCAAGTTGATGGGATAATTCAACAAAAATTTTTTTTTAAAGTATTGATTAATACATAGAATTTTCAAGTTTATATGATTCAACAGAAAATTTAAAAAACGTGGTATAGAAAAAGTCTTTTTTTTATCTTGTAAATATTATCTACACTGATTGAAGAATGATGAAATCACAGAATTATATTTTAATATAAAACACTCTAAGTATTCATGAGAGTTAAAGCTCATGCGGTGGGAAGTTCAGGAACTTCCCACCGCATGAGTAGATACAGTTCAGATAGAATTTATACAATTCTAGTTGGCACTTCAGACGTAAGCCCGAGTTCAGTATAAGCGCGTTCACTGGGTCCCTAAACTGGAGCCTAGTTGGCTGGTTGAAGGAACTTCTTCCAGAAACCACGATGTCAGGATGTCGAACTAAAAGTCAGATCCGTCTGATATCGAATTTTCAAGTTAGCTCCGATAGCTATACAGAGCTTTATCTAAAAGCTGATCAACCGGGGTCAAATAAACTTCCTTTCACGTCAGAAATTAGGAGTTACTCTCTCTGCTATCACGATATAATGCCTCCGTTAGAAGCTGATCGACTGGATGTAGAAAGACGAATTCCTACCACACAAGAATTTAGAGACTTAAATATCTCTCGATGATTCGACCTAGCCCTAGGTACGAATCAACTAAGAACACCTACGGTTCTAAGACAAGTTCTCCGTTGGAGAAGCAATTTTATCACGACCACACTGGCCAGAGAGAGCGACTTATCACCTTCAGATTAAGAGGCTAACTAACGCTAATTTTTCTCAGCGACCTAACTTTGGATTTGGCGCTCCGATCGCTGGAAAATTAAAATGATTTTAAGTGGCACGCTTTAAAGGTGACATCATGTTTAGGGGCTGTTATTGGTTTATCGTTTCCCGCTGAAGACTCTAAGGAGAGCTGGCACTATTGATTTTACGAGCCTTCTTCATCAATCAGTGGGGTGCGAAGCGAATCAGGCTTTCAATTTTAACGTCACATTGCAGTCTTACTTCTGCGGTGTAGCTTCTGCTTCATTGTCAACAGTCTTTTGTTTTGGTCGCCTATTGTTGCTGTGCCCTCTGCCCGTGGCTACAAGCGCATGTTTATGTAACCGGTGGTTCACTACAGATCGTTAATTTAGGAAAGGATTGTGATATCTGGGGAGAATCAATTTTGATTCTTCACATTATACATATAATTACACATTGTATTTTATAAAATGTCTTGCACATTGCTTTAACATTCCTTAGTCTGATTATTTACCCCTTTTTCAACATAGTTGCCATTCTTAATTTAGTGTAAAATGATTTTTTTATTTCTGCCTCTTTTATAACTCAACTCATCCACCACTAAAAACATTTTCCCTACATAAATAATTTATTATTGACAGGAGCCGTTTACACTCACTGTTGTCATGGGACTGCCGAGATTAAATAATACTCCTCGTGATATACTTCTGTAATGTCATACAAAAGTTTAGTTGAAAAAAAAAAAGATGTATTTGAAGGCTACGTGCTTTTCACTCTGTTCAATCAGACTTTTAAAGTCATATCGAATTTGTCTAAAACAATTTTTTCATGGTTTAACTCAGCGTATATAAGCTTATTGGAAATGGAAACAAAATTTCTTTGTTCTTGTTCCCTCTAGAAAAATTCTGCAGGTGTTTATTTAAGAAATTCAGTGTTTTGAAGTCACTTTTTCGATGTATGAAATTTTTGTTAAATAGTCACCGGTTTCTCATTAAAAGTTTCTCAGAAATTCTACAGACTTTCAGTTTATTTTCATTTTTTTATATATATAATCCTAGAGAACAATAATTCTGTCGGCATTTGAACATAGTAGCCAGAAATTTTACAAATACACTGCAGTAATAAAAGTAGCTTTTAAATCAGCCCATTTGAAAATAAAAATCTGTTTTTCTTTTCCTTCTTCTGTATTTAAGATTTCCTTCTTATATTTAAGATTAATTGCTCCAAGAATATCATTTCCTTGCAATTCAATTACTGGATTTTTATACTGAGTATAGTAAGATCAGAAATTCTATGATCTGTCACCTCATACATATTTGTAATAAGAAAATTAAAGTCCTTCTTAATTCCTTAAGAACCGCAATTTTAATTAAGATCCTGACAGAAAACAAGTTAAATTAAAAGTACTTCAGTTGTCAGGCAATGTTCATCAAAATGCTAAAAATGTCTTAAAAATTTTAAGCTCTTGAAGAGCAATATTTCCCTAGTTCGTGTTTCCACGAAAAGAAAGTTATTTAAATGTTTAATTAACACATTAGTAAATGCAAGAATTTTAATTATTATTATTTCAGAAACTGATACTTTTGTTTTAATCTCAAAATCCTCTACAGCCACTTACTACTGAGAGCAGATAATTAGTGTAACCCATTCCACCATAAGCTTTCTTTCTATACTAGCTTTGAAACCTGATTTCTGTATAATTTAAGCTCTTCCGAATTTCAAAATTCAGTATCAAGTATTCCAGATATAAAATGCCATATATTTTCTTTCTAATTAAAAAAAAAATGAAAAAGCAATTGTCTTAAAATTTTAAGATAAAAAAATTATGTAGGGCATTGCGAATTTAGATTTTTTTAAATAATGAAATGTAGGATACTTTACACTATAAAAAGAAGAGTTTCGATGTTATAACCCCTGTCTCTCAAGTTCTATCTGTGGAAGATATGTAACTTGAATATCTATGCAATGGCCAAAGAATGAATATGATTCTTTCTAAATGGGTCTGCTACTTTCTAAAACAAACTTTGTGTCCACATATACAGTAAAACCTCGTCTATCCGGACTAACTGGGACCATAGGCAATCCGGATAATCGAAAATCCGGATAATCCGGGTAATATGGGTAGTAAGCAAAACAAAATCCTTAACTAAGCAGACTTAGGGGACTGGGACGTCTGCGACAACTAAGAAGTTGGAAATTTGGGCTATTCTTTTAAAGCCCATATCTTATACAAATATGCATGTATCATTATGATTTTTTTATGTTAATTTATTAAGACCTTTATGAATGTTTCAAGATTAAAAAAAATTCATTTTGGATTGAAAAGTAAATTTAAAATAACAATATAAACAAAAATACTTTTCCCCCTGAAATTTTTGAGGAATTCACTTTGTAACACTTTTTCAAAAATTTAGTGAAAATCTTACCTTGAAATCTTGTGTGATGATTAAACACAGTTTATTTTATATAGTGAACCCATTTAAATCTTTGTTACACTTTTTAAAAAAATTTTAAAAAATTATAAATTTTACTTATCAGAAATCTGCATATTTTTGTCATACATTTTCACCATTTACAAAAATATCTTAAGGTTTAAAAATAAAAATATAGGTCATATTGATACAACAGCACTTATTCTATTGACTTTTAAAATTGAAGAGATGTACTTGCAACAGATTTTGTAGAAAGTGTACCATTACATGAAAAAATCATATTTTAAGAAACACGCAAAAAACACTTTCCCATTATATGGGATTTAAATGTATGTTTACATTTTTAAGTTGCTAATAATTGTTGTTAGAGTGTCAAAAAGTACATAAATTATATATATTTGTAATCTGCAGAATCTGCTCTATTTTTTAAGCCACAATTTCAAAAATAAATTTTTTTAAGGTATTTGAAGTCCCAGTCCCTTACGATAAAAAAAACTATGTTTTGTAGCAAAATTACATAGTATAGTTTGCAAGTCATTAAAAAATATAAAAATAACTTTTCTGAGTCAGTCCACTTCAACACCCTGTGACACCCTAGTATAGCTTTCTTAAACTCAACAAAAAGAATTTTATTACCATAATTCATCATACAATCTATGAAGGAACTGCACATTGAATCAAACTAAAATGCGAATATTTGGCGTACTTATAGTTAGGTTCTTGCTGTCAGAGTTAAAAATTATTATATAATGTGAACATTAAATTAAACAAAAAGTCTACAAATCTGATCCGGATTATCCGGAGATCCGGATCAACATCCACGAGGGCCGGATAAACGAGGTTCTACTATACTTTTAAAATTTTGTAACGAATGATGAGGGAAATCACAGCATATCGTGGCACTATTAGATGAATTTTGTCAAGTTTGACGACATCTGGTGACCCAATCAGATTTTACCTAGGAGGCGTCGTTATCGTTTCCGGTTCTAGCAGAAATCCGTGTTTTTTCCGGTTCTGGAACTATCCAGAATGTCGCCAAACATATGAGGCGGTGAAAGGCAAAGTGTTGTAAGTCACATAATCAACTTTTTTTTTTTATTTGAGGGAAAAAAATGTAATCTCCATGTTCAATTTATAGTGAAATTGCAAATAATTATTATTTGAAATATCATAATAATTGTTATGAATTATAATTTGTACAATTTATAGTGGAAATTTTTGTAGTTGCTGACTTACACCACTTTGCCTTTCACCACCTCATATACAGTGGAATCTCGATCGATCGTTTTCGGATCCATCGTTTTTCCGTATGTACCGTTCATTTTATCCAGTCCCAACGATCATATTGCTTTGTTATGTTTCCGCATCTATCGTTTTCCCGCATTTATCGTTAATTTCAATCGGTCCTTTGAAAAACGATAGATCGAGATTCCACTGTATATAAGCAGCCCAAACTTTCCTCTCAGTCAGTGAATCACCAGCTCTTGTAAAAGTAACATGTTGTGCTATTTAATCCGTGCTTTCTTTTTATGATCTTTTACCGTTTAGTATAATTTAGTGTTTTCAAGCTCTTAGTTTAAAATAAATAAATTTTGATCTAGTCGGTGATATTTTTTTCATTATTTTTGCTAACGAATTACAATTTATTTTCTCGAAATGATTGGTCCCACATGAAATAAACTTTAAACATGAATATCAAAATTCAACATTGCCTCATTCAGAGACTACATTTGAGAACAAACAGAGAGTAAATTTGGAAACTTCAATATATCCCCAGAAATAGGGAAGAATTAAGATCATTTTCGAACGCTAACGATCTTCAAATGGCAACTGTTACTCTGTTCACTTTTTCGTTATACTTTGAATGGAAAGTACCTTAATATTACATACATGAAACTTATGGGAAAAGCAAAACAGGAACGCATAGATTAAGTTTTTTTGCGAATTTTCACCGTTTAACACTAGAAAGACGGGATTTTTTGTCTTCTAAAAATAACGAACACTGTCATTTTGGCTGTTAAAAATAAAGTCAAGAATTTAAAATATTTATTGTTTTTTAAATGGCTAAATACATTAAATTTTGAACTATTTCATACTAATATACAATAAATTAGTATATATTTAGATATATTTTTATGCCGGTATGCCGAGCTGACAATCTGCTATGGTTTATCCGTAAAAATATATGCATGGTCTGTGCAGTCCTTATTTTTCAACACCAATATTTCCGAAGAGACAATACTTCTGTAATTTACAAAAGGAGGAAGAGACATTTGCAAAAGGAGGAGAGAAACTAACATTTTCCCGGTATTATTTTAAAGATTTCTGCCTGTTTTCTATATTGCCGTCAAATTGACGGTTTTCAGTCTTAGTATAGGTATACAACACATTATCTCGCCTATATACTATCAAATATAATTTCGTAAATGGGTGTGCATATTTCACGTAAAATTAAATAAAAGTCATAAAATTTCAGAAGCCTGAGGACAAAAATACAGACATAGCGCTCAATGGTAAGTCCGAAACTGTCAAAAAGACAGCAGCCGTCTCTCTAGCGTTAATTTAAATTTACAATAAAAATTAACAAAAAAAATTATTCAAATCCAACGCATTTGGGAATTTTCATACGTATAATAACAGCTAATGTTTTTTGGTATGGAAGTAAATATTTCTTGAAATACTGTATAAGCTAGAAAAAGTTAGACACTTCTTATTGTCAATTTAAAGAAAATCTGTTTGTTAATGCCATACCTGCGGAATATCTTAATAGGAGAATCACTGTGATTTAAGAATCAAATCTGTGATTTAATACTCAATATTTTAAGGATTTTTTATAAAAAAATAAAAAATTAAATCCTATTTTTTTATAAAAAATATAAAAAAATAAATCCTATAACTTTAAGGATTTTTATAAAAAAATCCTTAAAGTTTTTCACCGAAATTCCACTAAGCTACATAAAAAGCATATAAAAAAGTAAAATTTCTCTTACCTGCTCTTACATGGACATCCCTGCTACCAATAACGCCTACTTTGTTAGATGCCTCACACCTGTAAACAGATGCATGCACGTCTGCACGGTACTCCTCGCTTGGGAAGGGTGTAAAAACGAGAGATCCGTCGTGCCGGGTGTACCGGAGACCTGGTAAGTCCATCAAAGTCTCACCGTCGTGCTTAACCCAACGTATGATGGGTGGTGGTCTACCGTCAGCCGTGCACGATATTGCAGTCCCACTGGAATTAGAAAATTGTACTCGGTTCGGTGGCTCATGCACAAAACTTGGAGCACGAGTCTGGAATTCCGAGGCTGCACCTGTGAAAAGAAAAAAAAATGTAAGGATTTGAAGATATCTAAGAAAATTAAGGTGACTGCCTACGTTGAAAATGTCAATTTTGACTACTTTGGCCAATTTCATTTTTTTTTCCTTTTTTTTTTTTTTTTGCAAGAATCGTGCAATTCAATCTTTTCTCTATTCAAAACTGTTTTGATTTTCATTCTACATCAATTAGAATTAGAGTTAGAGCTATTTAAAAAAACATCTTCTGCAAAATTTAAGTGACAAACAACTTTAAATACGTTTTTCTCAGAATTATGTTTTGTAGCCCAAATCTCTACGGTTATCATAATATCTCACATAATAATGTATATAATTCGATAAAATTTTCAAGAAGAGTTTTAGATGCTATTGTTAATGAAATGACGCAAAATAATTGGTGTATAATAAATAGTTTTTTATTGGGGATTGTTTTTATAAGGAGAGGAATGACGAATCGGGGAAAATTTTCATATTGGAACATACAATTGCGTGTATTATTTTTTCATTTTAAAATTTCCCTTAGATTGTGGGTCATTGTGAAGACAACTGTCATATGTATCATGTGTGAGAAGGAAATTAAAATAGTAGCATTATAATTTTGTGCAGAGTGATAGACATTTTAGCTAAATTTCATTAAAAATTACTTCAAATTGACCAATTTATAAAAAAAGTATGCTATTTACGGGTAAGTTTTTGTTCCTTTTTTAATTTTAAAGCTTTTTTTTACCATAAAAGACCAAAAAATCCTTTAAAAAATTATTTTTTAAAAAATTGGCTCCGAACGTAGGCAGTCACCTTAAAGTATAGTAAAACCTCGTTTATCTGCCCTCGTTTATCCAGATTTCCGGATAATCCGGATCAGATTTGTAGACTTTTTTATTTAATGTTCAGATTAGTTAATAATTTATAATTATGATAGCAAGAACGTAACTATAAATACATGAAAAAAAGCTAAATATTCGCTTTTTAGTTTGATTTAATGTACAGTCCCAGCATAGATTGTACAATAAATTATGGTAATAAAATGCTTTTTGTTGAGTTTTAGAAAGCTTTACTGGAGTGTCACAAGGAGTTTACGTTGATTGACGCAGAAAAGTTATTTTTATGATTTTTAAAGTGTTGTAAACAATACTAGACAATTTTGCTACAAAACATAGTTTTTTATCGTACTAAACAGTCTGCTTAGTTAATGATTTTGTTTTGCTTATTACCGATATTTCCCAGATTATCCGGATTTTCGATTCTCCGGGTTTCAAATGGTCCCAGTTAGTCTGGATAAACGAGTTTTTATAGTACATATATACGGTAATATCACTTACCATTTGCACATATATACAGTAATATCACTTAAGATCTCTACTATCTATAAAACATTATTTTATCTAAACCTATATATACATTATTTCCCTCGTAAAGTTGTATTCGTAAGACAGATATGGTCAATCTCCAAGAAAGCACGCGGTTTCGCTCATAAAAACAAACTTATGAAGTCATTTCTAGGAGAGAAATCGTTGATGTCTTTTCAAAGCCGTGTATCCTCAAGTGTCCACCAAAGACAGCAAATGGAAAAAAAAAGAAATTATACATCACTTTCAACTCCAAATTCCTACATTGGACTTTTCCTGTGGTCGGAATTGTCATTAGCTCAGCAAATATCTATGTTTCGTAATGCCTCATATAACAATCACTCAAAACCCTAAAACGCTTAGGTATTCCTCATGGGACATTTTAAGCTAAGAGTCCGCTTGAGGGCATATATTTTTAATTTTACTCCCAAAAAAGTTTCAGGTTGTCAATAAAATTAGTAATTTAAAGGGAAAGCTATACATTTAATTAAGTTAGGGAATGAGGAATAGTTTTTTGTTTTTATATATATATATATATATATATATATATATATATATATATATATATATATATATATATATATATATAATTGACAAAGTTGTAAGTGAAAAACCTGTATAAGCACTAAACCACTACAGCCAGGAACCAAAGACATGAAAAGATAAGTGAAAAATATGATTAGAATTGTGAAAAATAGGTTTTTAGACAGTACCTTGTCTTCAGCGGTGCCAATACTGTCTAAAAACCAATGGATTGTTTCTAATAAGTATGATCTGAGCAATAAACACACTTAGACACCGTACAATCCATATGAAACAGAAGAAGGAATAATCAGTGGCTTTATCAAAGATCACGAAAATCGGCGCCAGACAAAGTGAAAGTTAAGTTTAGGAGACCGCAAGTAGACTGACGTCACAAACATTGCAACCAAGGAGCCAATGGAATCACTTTAGTAGACTTACTATGTTACTGTTTTATTGGAAACAATAACGTAAGTTAACTTAGACTTTTATTATGAATAAGAGTTATTTATTATTTTAATTACTCTAGTTTTTATTTACTTTTTAGTAGTTATTTACTTACTTTAATCATTTATTTTTGTTTTACTAATTTTAAACATCAGAACATGCTATTCATTAAATCTAAAACAACCAATTATGTGCTTGGAAAGACTATCAGGGTAATAATTACGTTTTAGCACTACTAACAAATCTTTTATATGTTTGTGCCTATTGTCCTTAGAGCATAGCCTATTTATTCTTACTAGCTGATTAACAATAATATTATTAAATACAGATTTATGTAAGCAAGTTAAGTAACTTTGATATTTTACTATTTTAAAGTCATATTCTGATCTTTTATCATAATTATCAAAAGTAAATTTACTATGTGGATTTATTTTTATGTTTATATCTAAGAAGTTTACATTAAATTTTTCTTGGCTACTTTGTACTAGTTCTAGATTTGGAGGGTAAAAATTTAGAGCTGTATTATTATTACTATTATTAATATCAATTATGTCATCAATATATCTAAATATTTGGTAATTACCATTAACAATATTATTAATATTATCAACTTCATAAAAATGTAAATGCAAATTGGCTAGCATACTAGATGCATTTCCACCTTGTGGTACACATTTAACCTGTAGGTATATACTATTGTTGAGTACTATATAATTATGTTTAGTTACTAAATCTAATAGTCTATTGAAATGATTTAGTTTAATTTCTTTGTTTAAGTATTGATTATGATTTTTTACTAAAGTTATTAGCCTATTTAAATAAATTATATTGATATTGTTGAATAGATCTTTGAAATCAAATGTGACTAGAGATTTACAATTATTTAATGTTTGTAGTTTTCTTACCAGAGTTAAGCTGTTATCAATTATTCCACAAACACCAGAAGTTATTACTTTATATATTAATTTTAGGTAATTTAGTAGTATTACACTTGCCTTAGTAGCATAAGTTTTGTCACCACAGGTGACTGCTCTAAAAGCAATAGGTGTTTTATTAAACTTAGGAACTAAAGTAAGATAAGGAAAGTGAAAGTTATCCGCAGTTATACCTAGTTGTTTGTATTTTGCTATTATTTTCTTGATAATTACACAGGTAGATGCTCTGAAAGGCTGAAACAGATCACAATTGTCTAACAGATTTTTTAAACTCATAGCAAAATATTTTTTACAAATAATAGCAAAAGTATTAGCTGTTTTATCTACATATGTTATTACAAAATACTCTTGTAATTTTTTTATAGCTTCTTTTAAGTTTTTATTAGTGACTAAAGAAATTACTATTATTAGGTAGTTTAGATTGTACAAGCTTCAATAAATGTATGTTCCATAGATTGAAGGCTTCTGTTGGATAGAAAAATTTATAGCTATTTTATAAATATATTTATCTAAATCAGCATTTAAGACACTTACTATCATTTTGTTATTCATAGTACTAGGTAAACGATATTTAGTTCCCAAATTCATTATATATATATATATATATATATATATATATATATATATATATATATATATATATATATATATATATATATATATACATACATACAGGGGGGGTTATAATTAAACTTCTCCTATAAACAGCATCCTACAGCTCAAACGGGTGAACGAAATGTAACGACATTTAGACTATATACGAGATGCGCTGACGGAATTTCGAAGAAAAAACATTCAAAAATGTCCCCCAGATGGCGCTTTTCGTGGAAAAAACATTAAATTTAACAAAATACGGAACCAAAACGGAATACTTGAACAATCTGAACGTTTACTGACTAGTTTTTGATCACCATGTCATCGAACCACATTAAGTAAAGGTAAGGAAATAAATAACAGTACACCATTGCTGTTTCAGAAAAAAACGACAGTTGAGTTTGCAGAAACAGGTACAGATTATGACGAAATGTCATAAGAGGAACAGTTGTTAATCGTGTCTAGGACGATGTAAGGAAAGGTGCTCAATGTGACCACCGTCAGTCACCTGCAAATTTCCAAGGCTATGGAAAGTATGTCCAACAGCAGATCTTAACTGATCAGTTGTGATGGTTCGCGCATGAAGCGTAGTGGAGTCCTTTAAGTCATCCAAGGTAGCAACTTCCCCAAGATAAATGTTTTATACCCAGACCTCTTTTGCATAACGCTTCCTCTTCTTCGCGCATATGCAAATCACGAGATTTTTTTTAATTATGGCTTTTCCAAATTTTGCATTTTATTACTTATAAATCTTGTTCTGAATTGATAATATTTTTTATGTATTCCATTTTTGTTGTTTATTTTGTTCAATTTAATGTTTTTCCATGAAAAGCCATGGACATTTTGAATTTTTTTTCTAAATTCCGTAAGTGCATCTCGTGTATCTATATTACTAAAGCAAGGTTGGATTCTGAATGTCGGTCACACCTCCGGGTGTTCATGTTATATGTGTGCTGCGTCGAGACGAATCTATAAAACTTACAACTATTAAATTTGGCACACGGGTAGTGAAGATTCTGAACATGTGCACCTCTAAGCCCGAATTTTAAATTTTATTACCGTTAATTTTTAATTAATAAAAAACCAACAATTTTGAAGGATGACAACAGTAAATGGAAGCTGTTACATTTCCGAAAATCACCCCTCTTGATATGGCGCAATTTTGGTTGCCATTTTGGTCGAAAATCGGTGCATTTTTTTTCTCATGAAAGTACATAAATCTTACATATTTAGAAAGAGCTTTCAAAACTGATAATTTTTTCTGCTTACAGTTACTCTGTTACTTTAATAGTATTACAGATATTTTAATTATAAAAGCAGATTCCACCGCTATCCGATATATATCCGTAAATAAAGAGTGAATCACAGACATTTCGAAGAATTTCCGTTGATTCTTTGAAGAATTAATCGCATGTGTTAGTATTTCTTAAAGTAAACTGTTGCATTTATTATGTTATCATTCATTTGTATGAGCATCTCGAAGCCCGAATTTTAAATTTTATTCTAGAAAAAATTTGATTAAATTTTTTATGCAATATTTGATTATATTTGCTCTAATGTCCGCTAGATGACACCACGAGAGTGATACAGTATGCGCTGTATCGAGTGTGACACATTCATAGCGCTATTTATTGTTGTACCACAAAATTTAAATAGCTTTATCCGTTAATTTTTAGTGTTTCCATTCTCTGACAATGATTGCTGAAGGCAGCGGGTCCCTAAACCGACCGGCTAGACGGGTAAAGCCCGGCTAGTAGTCTAATATACCCAATGTAGTTACATTCCGTTCAGTCGTTTGAGCTGTAGGATGCTGTTTATAGGGGAAGTTAATTATAACCACCCGCTTTATATATTAATTATTGGAGCACCTTATAGATGAGTCAACATGTTTACATGTCTTAGACGGGACTCGAAACCTAGTGTGCAGGGTGAAAAAAAAAGGTACATCCCTCTATGATCTGGGCAGCAGGATAGTCGAATGAGATAACCTTAGTTTCTAAAGTCCGCTTTTAGAAATCCAAACTTCTTAAACACTACTTACTATGCTTTTTACAAAGAAAACCCACCATTTAAATATTGGGAAATGTTTTCAATGTGTGTGTTTTGTTTCCATTTACCAATTTTCTTGTGATTTAATTAACAATAAAATTAAAAACTTCTACAATATTTTATATTCAATAGACAACGAAGAAATAGCTAACCTCCCGGACTAAGACCACTTTGATTATTCACCCTGGTCTCCTTCCCCATTCTAAACTTTCCCGCCAACATCTTCTAAATTCTAAATTAAAATTACCAGCGCTTCGGGTTCTGACCTTTCATTTTTTGATGGATCGACCTCAAGACAAACTTACTGATTTTTGCTTAATCGTCTGCTACCCTTTTTTTTTAATCTGCCATATTAAATAGTTGTTTTAAAATTTATATTTATTTCCTTATATATTTATTACTATTATTAGTACAATTTTTATCTATATTTATTTATTTATTTATTTTTTATTATTATTATTTTAATTATTATTATTATTATTTTTTTTTAACTTTCAAGTCAACACTTTTCTTTTAATCCTGAGAACGGAAATATAGCCACAAAAAATTTTCCATACCGAGGATATAGAGCCCTGCTCTCTGGTGCCTCGTTAATGAATCATGTCTATGTCTATGTCTAATATTAAATTTTAGAAATTGAAATGTGTTTCATCCTTTTGGTATATTTTCTATCCCTGTTGTTTAATGTTACAATTTTACTTCATTGTTTTATAAAGATGGCATCACAGACGTGTATTTAAAATGGAGTTCAAAGCAAGATGACAGAAAAGTTTTGTCATAAGTTTTCGAAAGCCCCGTTAATAGTAATGTTAATTTGAGTAACTAGAATAGTCCTCTTTCTATTGCGTGCTGTTCAGCAAAGTACAATGGAAGCAGAAAGTAATTTAGTCGCTATTACTGGTTCATGTGGTGATGTTGTTTGAAGAGCGGAAACTTAATTAGATTTTGTAATGCGTTTCTGGTAATCAGGGTAAAATTTAAATAATCAATTGCAGTCGTTTATGGAATTGCGAAAAAGACGTTTGTGTAAATATTAATGTACTTAAATTTCATTCTCTCTAATTTAGGCAAAGCAATGTAGATTAAAGTGACGAAAGCCAAAATTACATAATTTGCATAAAATTTTTATTCTAATTAAAATGCAACTTTTTGTTTTCTAATTTACGCACGAATACTTGCCACCCAGATTACACAGTATTCCATCATTCGTCTGAAAATACAGGATCATCATAAAAGGTTGGACACATTTTGAAAGCTCATAATTCTAAAATAAATTGAGTAAACGCAATAATATTCTTTTGAAAATACGTGGCAAGTGTCCAAGATTTCTAAATGTAAGTAGTACGCAACCGTGACGTTGACGTTGCGCAGAAGCGATGCGAGATGGAAGAGGTCTTTGTTCGTCTTTCCGTCAGTGCACTGGCGACCGTTCAGGAGAAAGCTCAAGGAGTAGTTGTTTGCGATAAACACGACGGTAATTTCTCTGAACTGTTTTAACAGATTTGTATTCCGCTAACCACAACACACATTGAGCTTTCTCCTGAACGGTAGTCATTGCACTGACGGAAAGCCGAACGAAGATCTCTTCCACCTCGCATCGCTTCTGCGCAACATTCAACGTCACGGTTGCGTACCAGTTACATTTAGAAATCTAGGACACTTGGGAAGTTGTTTCAAAAGAATATTATTGTGTTTACTCAGTTTATTTTAGAAATATGAGCTTTCGAAATGTGTTTAAACTTTTTCGATGACCCTGTATAATAAATGCACTCCTATTTTTAATTTCCCTTGTATTTAAAGCAAACATATTTAGGCTTCAATTTCCTATGACAGGAGTTCGGGAATGGGGCGTTATAGCAAGTAAGACTGGTAAGAAATATCACCCGGTTTGTAATTTGAATATCTTTATTATAATTAACGATTCCCGGGAATGGCGACAAGATATCAGGAAATCTGAGTTTACAAATTCGTTCTCAAATTTGTTGCAATGTAATTTATCATTAAAGTCGATAAATATTTTTCAACCATTAAAATTTCTCCCATAAATCTTAATTTGCAGGCTCAAGGGTGAAAAATGCAAATTCTGAAGCATCAGAAGTTTCGCAATTTGTTGTGGTTGTCGCATGTTTAAAAGCTCTAAATCTTAACTATGTCCCTCACAAGTAAATTTACACGACGTTATATAATATAATTTATATTCCCACAAATACAAAGTTTTGCAAAAATGCTAATCAACGTAATTTTCTGGCAGCAAGAAAAATCCTAAATTTCCACCGTTCCATTCTAAAAATTAAGTCTTCTTGTAGAACGAAGTAGATTTTTATAACAGAATTAAACATTTTATAATTTCTTTTTTTAATTTTAATATTTGAATAATTGTTTCAGTTTTACAATAAATGAAATTTTTTAGGACTGTGTTTCCTTTAATAATGCGGTCCGGTGGGCGTGCCCTTATGTATATGGTAATTGACGGTTACAAATAACATCACGCGAAGAAAAATAGTTCAATGTCTTGAAATTTTCATATTTTATGAAAAGAGTAATTTAAAGCTTTTATCTATATTCTGACATTGTTATTTTTATTTTTATAGATAAAACTCATCGTAAAATGCGTCATGAAAAGTATATAATGTAATATACTTTGAAGGAAATATCACATGGACTGGAATTTAAAAATGTGTAATCCAGCAATAACTGCGATAAATATGCACATGCTTTTAAACAAGTATTTTCAGTTGATTTCAAATATGAATATCGGTATAATAAATTGATTTTATTTACTGAAAAAAATTAGTAATTTCATTTATGCTCGAAATCTATGAACAATTTCTACATAAAATGTGAAATGAACCGGAATTTAAAAATGCGTTTTCTTTCAATAATTGTCATAAATAAGTGCAGGTTTACACTATGTCTATTCATGGTTCCCCTCTGCTTATCATCGGAAAGTCAGCAATAGTGGGCGTGGCCCAGGAATTGCAGTTGGATCCCATTTTCCTATGCAGGTTATATGAGAACCTTTAATTATTTCCTAATATTGAAATGGTTTTAAGAAACTTATATAATTTTATACAAAAAATTAATAATTTCATGTAACCTTGAAATCTTTCAGCTATTTATATGTAAAATGTTACAAGAACTGGAATTTAGAATTGCGTATTATTGCAATAACTGTCACAAATTTTAGCATGATTTTTAAACGAGTATCTTAATCCCCCCCCTCCTCTAACATTAGTATCAGTTTAATAAACTGATTACACTTACTGATAAAATATATTAATTCATTTATGGCTGAAATCTAAGAGATATTGATACGTAATATGTCAGATGCTGTGGAATTAAAAAATGCGTATTCTTGCCATAACTGTTATAAATATGCCTTTGAATTTAAACAAACATCTTTCACTCATTTTTAACAATAGTATCAGTTTAATAAATTGATTTGATTTACTGAAAAAAAATAATAATTCATTTATGCTCTAAATCAGGGGAGGGCAATTGTTTTGGTCCGGGGGCCACTTTGTGTAAGCGGCGGTTTGCGGAGGGCCGCACCTTTTACAATCATTGCATTTATTAGTTAACTTTGCATTTCAGAAATGGTGTAAATTGCATCATAAAAATAAACTTAAATTAAATAAATTATTGGCAGTTTTTCTGGCTGTCTTGGAGTTTTTAGCTGCCTTTGGTATTTTTTCTAGCTGTCCGGATTTTTCTGTGTGTCTGGGCGGGCCTCAAATAATATGTAGCGAAACTTTTTAAGTCACTAAAATTTTATGATTTTCAACTCATAATGAACAGATAAATTTTTGCTATGTACAATAATTGATAAAAAACAGATAAATACTAAAAAACTAAAAGTGCATTTCCTGAAGAATTGGAAAAAGGAAGGTTTAAGTATTTATTTTGCAGATATTGAATTTATTTTTAACAATTTGCGTTCTGTAATTATTTTTTACATAAAGCATAGTTTAAATTCACAAATGTCTTGATGACAGTATGTTAAAGAATACTGAAATTGTATTTTACGGGATTCAGAACTGAATAAAGATACTATCAAACTCTACATACGTTTAATGGGATGACTTATAAAAATGGAAAAGAATAATTTTGAGATAATTTTGAGGGAAAGGGCTTCAAGATGAGCTGTGTGAACTACAGTCCATCGGCTGGGCCTTCCAGTGTAGGGTAATACAGCAATGCACGCAAATCTTTGGCGATCAAAAGTAAAAACGAACACAAGTCGAGGAAAGAATGTAGATTTGAAACTTGGTGTGTTTTTCATTTGAGGCTAAACCGATAGGTGAGACGACGAAGCAATCGCCTCAAACAGCGAAACAGTGTTGCCAACCTCTACGAAGCACCTCCTCCTAGCGCAATCTCGAAATCACCCTGTTTCCTCCTAACACCAAGTTGAGATCGCCCTAGACCTTCCTAAAAGAAATTCTGGTTCCAAATAAGCATCCTGTTTGAGAGATAAATTAAAATAAATAGAAAATACACACTTACATAATGAAATGCAGGTTTATTTACATTTGACATATGTATGGAACTTATAATCTAATAAAAAAACGCGTCTCGATTGTACTAAACATTAAAAAATGTACCCCCACAAAATGCCCCTAAAAAATGTGGCCCCTAAAAGCACCCATTTTCGTCTAAACTTACCCCCAAATTTAGGGGGGAAAACCCCAAGTTGGCAACACTGAAGCGAAATTAAACAAGTGCCAAAATGAGTGATAGAAAAAAGGGATAGAAATTTCTACGGTATCTAAAATAATAAATTATTGAAATGCAATAAAGGCTCTAAGAATGAATATGTCATTATTTTTATTACATAACAAATTGTATTCATATTTATTTATATTTCTGTTTTTTTTAAGTTCTGTTATTTTTAAATCTTTATGTTACTTTAAATAATTAAACTTTCTTTTAAATTAATAGATTTTCCCCCCAAAATTTTCGTTATTCTATATATTAGAGTATTTCTAATAGTAAAATCAGTGGCGGCTCGTGTATAGGCACTGCGGAATTGCAGCACACCTATTTTCACTCGATATTATCGATAACATTCAGTAGGTATAATGAGTCTTTTTTTCATTAATTCTTTCATTATCGTTATATATAAAACAGTTCCGTAACTGACTCAATGACTGACATACAACGCACAGACCAAACTGCTGGACCTAAAGGGCTGAAACTTTGCAGGGCGATTCTTCTTATAATGTAGGGGTGCACTAAGAGAGATTTTTGAAAAAGTCTTTTTAGATTTTTTTAAATTAAAATTTTAAGCTGTTTTGGTAACTTTTTTTAAGTTTACATTTAAAATAATAATTTGACGGTTATAAAATTTATATCACAAGAAAGATCATAAAAATTCCTTTAAAATGAAATCTTTTTCTAATCTTTACCTCTATTTTCTGATTTTTGGTGAATTTTTAAAGATTAATTTTTAGAATTTAATTTATTAAATGCTGATCACGTGATTTCTTTTATGGTACTTTAAATAAATTTATCGTCACGTGCATAACAACTAAATAGACAAAAAAAATTTTTTTTTCTTGCTAATGCGGCAGACGATTGGACATTATTTTGTCTATAAAAATATCCCTTACGATTTTTTTTATAAATATATATATTCTTTTCTACATCAATAGTCTATATTGATCGTCGTATATATATATATATATATATATATTTATTTATTTGGCATGAATTGCATACAGCGACCGTTGTATTTAATTTGAATGTTCTCCGTAGCGAAGTGCGGGTTTTCAGCTAGTACAGTATATAATCCTTACATTACATAATCCGTACATTATATAATACTTAAGCTAAATGTCGGTAGCCATCCCATATACAACCATATTCTTGAATGTGATAAACTGTAGATGAGAATCAGCTATTCTATTTAATTCAGTGTCATTTTTTTTGTTGTTGTTTTCTTGTATAGAAAATTTTAATAATTAACCATGATCTCCTCGAATCCCCAGGAAAGAAATTCTGTGACAGTAAGTGAAATTCAACAGCTTAAGTTTTCACAGTTGTCTCTCCATGAGAAAGTTACAGTTAAGTTAAGAGGTCGTTCAACACCTGATATTCGAATATCTCAGTCACGAATAAGCAACTGGAAGAAGTATATTCGCAGCTTTAATTATGAATGGTACCAACGGAAAAGTTGGCTCTGCGACTGTGAAATGAAAAATGCATTGTTTTGCTTCCCGTGTTTGCTGTTTGGCGGTGATACAACATGGACAAAAGACGGTTTTAAAAATGTTTAAAAAAAAGAAAAGAAAAACTGAAAATCATGAGAAGTCAAAGAAGCATATTGAAAATATGGTTTCAATATCACTTTTAGGAAACGTAAACATTAAGTGAGGTATACATAATTTCATTCAATGAGCATAACATGGAGGTTTAGAAGAACCGTGAAACTTTATCCAAAATAATAGACTGTATTTTATTTTGTGGAAAATTTGAAACTCCGTAGCCGTCATGGCTGATTCCACAAAGATTTTCAGGACACACTCAAATGGTTATTGTTCTACGGTACGTGTTTAATGAAGAAACATTTGAGCGTTTTTGAGGATTCTTTATTCCAGAAAATCAAACTGCAGATGGCATATCGAAACGTATTCTAGAACATTTGGACATATGGACATAATCCTTGAAGGAAATAGACAAAAAGGTAATAGCTCAGACATTCGATGGTGCAAATGTCATGAAAGGCAAAAAAGGAGGAGTTCAAACAAAAATAAAAGCAGTTTATAACAATGCACAATTTATTCACTGTTATGCATATCAACTTAATTTAATAATGAAAAATTTTACACAATACAAATTTTACACGTTTTACACAATAATAATACAATAGCTAAATTTTTCTGAAGCAGCACCCCCATTAATTTTAGCAACGAGCCGCCACTTAGTATAATGTTCATTACTAACAAAAATTTTAAAAAGGAGCAAATTTTAAAATTTACCTAAGGCGTCACAGTTGATGGGAGAAAATCAATAACCGGAAAGCGGAGAAAATCAATAACCACACTATATGCAACAATACTTTCTTCACTTGTTTTTTAAGAACACTTAAATTGATATTAATTTGTCGCACTATAATCTTCCCTTTTTTGCATAAGCAAAACAGTAAATTGAATCAGAAACAAAGGAAAATGCCCGTGCAGATTCTCATTAGACTATTAACCAAAACTTTTTCACATTTTATTTCAAATAAAAATAAATCTGCTTGTGTTTATTTAAAGGAAGTAACTTAATTTTATTAATTATGTTACAAGCTGCATAAATTCTAAAAGAAACATGCTCAAACGGTTTCATTATCAAGGAGAAAAAAAAAACTTTTTTAGCAATCTTAGACCCACCAAATTATTTCATATATTTTTTAGAATTCTATTATTTTTTTAACTATATTGGAATAATTTCCATTCTAAATACGGTACTTTTTCAAGGGAACAGTGTTTCAAATTTTATTTAGTATAATGTATCTAAAGTTTTGCCTATGTTGATACTAAGGACAATTTGAATTATTGTTTATTCATTACACAAGTAAACACAGCCAAATGTGAGCTTACATGCTCAATTTTCTTTACTTTAGACCATTGTAAGTCAACGTCCCCAAAAAATCTCTATATTAATTTTACATTATCATTCGGATAATGGTTCTTACATATGAAATGCTTATTTGATATTCACATCATAATAAATCATATTTGTGTTTCACACGTAGTAAACCGAAGAAATAATAGACATTCATTGCGATTATATCCACTAAAAACAAAACACTAGGGGATACACATGAAAAATGACTTCTGGCTGCCTTTTTTTTTCACTTCGTTATCATGAATATAAAATATGCGTCCGATGACTAAAGCATAGAAAATGCTTTAATATGAACTTCCTTTACAAACTGGAAAGAATCCAATTTACATACAATGTAATATGTCACGAAGACAGTCTTTTTTTTTTTCGGTTTTTATCTCTGAAATACAATTTATGGGAGTGCGCGTATTTTATTTCTAATCTCGCATATGAAATACTCTAAAAATAAATTTAAGCCAGGTTTTGTCGAACTGGGCGATGGAAATAATTTTAAAATCTGCTATACAATAGGTCTGAGAATCAGGATGGAAATAGGAATGCTTCTTAACCTTATTTCTGTCTTAAATTAAACCTTAAAGTTTAATAGTTATTTATAAAATTCATGAACTTTTTATTTAAACTATATTATATATTACTGATTGGAATATGTGATTTCAAAATGAATAAAAATAAATCATTTCCCATGAAAAATGTTGAATATTGAATGACTATAAAACTTTATAAACAATTTTCCCTTTAATATTTTAAATTTTTTTAGGAAATGGATCGATAGATACAATGAATTGCGGAGAAAATACTCTCAGAATTTTTCAACGTACTAATCTGAATTGTTAAATAACCTTAGTACAGTAGATTGCACAAAATGTTATGAATTTTGAATGAATGAAGTAGATTTTTAATCCTGCGCAGGAAGACACTATATGTAACATTTACTAAATATATTGTTTTTTCATGCTAGGCTGTTTGTCTGGAAAATAATTTGCAATACTTTTTTGTATAAATGACCATGAATTTAGGAACATGTATGGTTTGAATCCGTGGTTTAAACCAGTGGAGGGAGTATCTCCCTAAGGAGGAGTGAGTGAAGATTGTTTTCAAAAATATATGTACAATGCATTTTTCTAGCGTTACTTACATTTTTAGGCCTAGGAGGGACCAGAGTATGATGGTCATCCAAAAGGTGGAAGGAGGTTGCTAGTCATAAAATTTTTCCGGGAATCACCGGTATATACGAATCTATCATTATGCAGTTCATGGTCATTCACCAGAAGTGGGGAGAGGGGATGTCAACAGCATCGCAGGGGAGGTGCAGAGTGATGCAAGCATAATTTCGAACTATATCACAATCCCCATATTACTAGAGAAAGAACACATTTTAAAATAGACCTAAAACCAGGAATATATATTTACTACTGGCTGAATACCCGTGCTTCGCTACGGACGACATTCAAATTTACTATTCGAAATTATCTCAAAAATCAAGCTATTAACTTTCACAATTCTATTGACAGTGAACTCTTATCAGATCTTTCAAATTATGATCACGCTGACCCCACTAACAGGAAAAGGCCTCGTGCCATTCTGAGACTTTCGTCTTAATTTTTTGTTTGTCCTCGTCATTAAAATAAAAATATATAAATATAAAAAATTATACTTGGCTTGCCAAGGTAAAAAACATTTAAAAATCTTATAAAATAAAATAAAAACCTATTTTCTATCCTTAAACTTTCTTTTAGCTTTATTATTTTTGTCTCTGAGCAAATCCTTTGGCTTTGCTCATTTTCGTAGTTATTGAACTCACGGATTCTGAACCTTATCTCTCTATCCAATCACTTTTCTTCATTCTCTCTCAACTTGCCAATTAAAATCCAGCTTACAGACAGCCATTGACTCCACCCCCACCAGCGTTACAACTCGAAGATCCAGGAGACATCCACTCAGAAATGCTCTTTTCACCCTCCAATGTTCTGACCAGAAGACTCACTGCATCACCTTTTGTGTTGCATTTTCCGGAACATTTGACGTTACTATACAAACTTTATTTCTATTTTCTGTGGAAATTCAGCTCTTCGTTGATATAATTATGAAATATCTCTGTTTGAAGGCTCTGGCTTAGGCAGCACAGTTAGCCAATTGATCCTATGGTCCTTATGATTATATATATATATATATATATATATATATACATATATATAATCGCAACGGAAATTTTTATATACAAAAAAATGTAGGAGAAAATATTCAAATTAAATACAATGGCCACTGTATGCAATTAATTTGTATGTTTAAATCTATAAAACAAAATAATTTGAATTAAATTCTTAAAATCTTCTATCTCAATTAATCTAGTGGTTAAATTTATCTTTTACCATATTTTAATATTTTTTGTCAATTTATTTCATTGTTATGCACGTGACGGTAAATTAATTTAAAGTATCACAAAAAAAGAAAATAAACCACGTGATCAGCATTTAATAAATTAAATTCTAAAAATTAATCTTTAAAAATTCACCAAAAATCAGAAAATGGATTTAAAGATTCGAAAAAGATTTCATTTTAAAGGAATTTTTATGATCTTTCTTGTGGTATACATTTTATAACCCTAAGATTATTATTTTAGATGCAAACTTTAAGGGGGTCTAGGACACAAAATTGTTCGAATTTTCGAAAAAAAATTTATTTCATTAAATTAATTGCTGTGTTCTTTTACGCTTAAAATAACGTTTAAATCATGTTTCTATCTTAATTAGAACAGGAGAAATTATTATTTAATTTTCAACATTCTAATAGTAGCCAATCGTTGTTAAAACATGTAAGTGCGTTTTTCTGTATGATTGGTTCTTCACCCATTTCTCATCTTTAAATTGTTATAAGTCAAGACTCGTTAAAGATAAATAGTTGAAACTTGTAACATGTCTTTTTAAACTATTTTGCTTTAATTTTGATTCAGCAAATTTGAAAAAAAAATATTTACTTTTGAAAATATGATTTTTTAAATATATGTTACATCTTTTTTCTTTTTTTTTTTTTTGTAATTTTTAATCTAATATTTTTAATTTTTACGAAAAACTAACATCTTAAACAATGGTGATTCAAAATTAAAACTTATATGATTCTGTTTAATTAAATGAAAAAATTTTGAAATTCGACAAATGATATTTCGAGTTATAACGATTTTAAATTATCCAACTTTTATTAAAAATTAAAATTTTTTTAATTTTTTGAAAACTTTTTGAGAAGTTTTATGATGTGATTTTGTTTACAAATTATATTGTTAACCATAACAAAAATACAAAATTTTAATAACAATTTTTTTTTTCAAATGTGTCCCGGACCCCCTTAAAGAAAGTTAAAAAACAGCTTAAAAATTGAATTTAAAAAAATCTAAGAATAATTTTTCAAAAATATTTCTTAATGCACCCCTACACTATAAGAATAGCCATTTAAAATTTCAGATCTTTAGATCCAGCAGTTTGGTCTATACGTTATCTTTCACTCTGTCAGACAATCAGGCAGATACGGAACTGTTTTATATATATAGATAATAAGTAAGAACAGGCTTACACAGAGTAAACTCCAGGTGTCGAAATGTCCTCGGAATCAGTCAACATTTGCCTGAATACAGAGATAATTATGCATGTGGTAACTGAGAGAGTAACAAAGATAAATTAGGGTTAAGGGATATGAAGTTAGGAGAGAAACTATGTTTACAATTTATTGAATTAAAGCAGGGATTCTCAACCTTTTCATTTCTACGCGCCTCCCCCTCGCCATTTTGTATGACAGTAAAATCTTACGCCAAAGCCCGCTCTTGCTTGAAACCTACCAACACGAATTTTGGAAATTTGAAAAGTGTAGAAAGATTGAAATGGGAAAGTTCAGAACGGTCAAAGAGCATGCGCAGCTTCTTCGCTTTTATTTTACCTTCTAAGGGCCTGATTCACGACAAACGCCAGCGACTTGCAGTCCGCAAGCCGCAAGTCGGGGGGATCAGCGAATGAAAAGGGGCAGGCACCTTGAAAGCCATTCACGACAAACAATTTGCTCCAGCCGCATCCACTGACGTCACACTGGCAAAACGAACCGAAACTTTAAGTTACTCGGAATGATAATTCGAGATATAATCGATTTTCATCGGAAATCAGCCAATGATAACGCTTTTAGCGTGTCTGAGAAGTCTTTACTGTTTATGTGTTTTCACGTGTGTGTGTTCCGGCTGTGTGTTTTCACGTGTTTATTATTATACTATCCAATTTTTTCGAATCATGGCTAGATCATCCAATTTCTCGAGCGAGGAACTTCTAATTCTGTTAGATGAACTAGAAGCACGTCGATATTTGATCTCGGGGGAATTTTGTAAAGACATTCCCCCAAAAAGACATAAAAAAGAAGCGTGTGACGCCATATCGCTGAACACCAATTGCTGTAAGCATGGAAATTTGCAGGACGGGTGTGCAGATACGAAACAAATGGAATGATATAAAGTACCGACCATGAAGCTACAGAAGGAGCGTAAGCTTCAATGGGGAATTTTTCGAAAAATGAACCGATTGTTGTCGCTCACCGGTAGAGGGCGTGACATGCAAGCGAAGTGACTATTTTACATTAAGTTATACGGCGTGGTGGTGAAAGTTGTTTTATAAATTTTAAAATTTATTCTGTGTGCAGAAATATGCCAAACACGTGTTTTGCTCCGGGTTGTTCTACTGGCTATAGATCAGCCTTAGAAGTAAAGAATCTGGACGGAGAAATCCTAGTATATTTGCTGCTCCTAAGGTAAGAACATTATTATTGTTTTGTGTTAATCGTGAAGTTACAGAGCCATCATTTTTTTTTTTAATTGTGCACAGAAATAAAATATTTCTAGTTAACTTTTCTTAATATTGAATCACTATTAAGTTATCACTATTAAGTTAGTTGATAAGTAAATAAGTTTTCATTGTATGATAAAGAATGTTGTTACTATAAATGCTTATGCAAAATCTGTTGAGTATAATTTTTAAAAAAAATTAATATTTTCCTATCTTTTTACTGTGAGTACAATGAAACCCATACTTTGTGAAAATGCGAAAATATAGCTGATTTGTACTTATCAATGTTATTTGGGGTTTTTTCTTTTTAATTTGCTGAAAATATTTGTAATCGATAATTTACCAACTTGAAGGTAATTCCTGACAATGCTGGAACCATAATATTGAATTTAATCACTATTAAGTTAGTTAAATTACGTAAGTTAGTTAAAGTACTTAAAAGTATCATTTTTAGACCTATGCTGGATTGTATGTACTACTCGTGATTTTTGCTTGATTTACAAGAAATTTTTTGAGTAACTGCCTATAATACTGTTTATTATATATGCAATATTTCAAGGTAATTAATAAAAAATTAAAATAATTTTTTATGCATAAAAAGTGAATATTTTTTTTTAAATCGAGCATTTTGCAGTCAACTACTGTGCGCATTCTATCAAAATCAATTATTAAGTTACATTAATAATTCCTTACTATATGTGATTACAACACTTTAGACAACAAAATCTACCAAAATTTTTTAACCTTAATATATTTTAATTTTTTAAAGAATTTTTTATAAGCTTTTACTCAGTCATTTTTGAAATTTCTAATTAAAAATAGCACGTACTTAAATGTTTTAATATATTTTAGAATAATGTTGCTGGATATTGTTGCCGGAAGTATTGTAATCACATATAGTAAAAAATTATTAATGTACCTTAATAATTTATTTTGACAGAATGCGCACGGTAGTTGACTGCAAAATGCTTGATTTAAAAAAAATATTCACTTTTTATGCATAAAAAGTCATTTTTATTAATTACCTTGAAAAATTGCATCTATAATAAACAATATTATAGGCAGTTACTGAAAAAATTTCATATAAATCAAGCTTAAATCATGAGTAGTACATACAATCGAACATAGGTCTAAAAATGATACTTTTAAAGGTACATAAAAGTGACCACACCCCTTAAGTAAATAAGTTTTCATTGTATGATAAGCAATGTTGTTACTATAAATGCTTATGCAAAATCTGCGCACAAAATCTGCTTATGCAATAAAATGCGTACTTTATGAAAATTCAAAAATATAGCTGATTTGTCCTTGTCAAAGTTATTTGTTTTTTTCTTTTTAATTCGCTGAAAAAATTTGTATTCAGTAATTTACCAACTTGACGATTATACCTCCGGTTTTAAAAAGTGTAATCTGAGAGGCTTTGACAGATTTTTTTTCCAAAGGAAGATATTTTAAAGTATTGTCTGATTAAATACAGAATTGACTTCCTATTTTATTAGTCCTGATAAGAATTTATTTGTGATTGATAGAAAATGTTGGTTTTCTACTATGTGTGTGTGTGTTTGTTTTGGTTAATCAGTATTATTTCTCACATTTTTTTTTTCCATAAGAGATTATGAACAATGATAAAAAAATTTCTTCACAATTCTTTTCTGTAATTTCATTTCCTTAATTATTAAATTATTACAAAATTCTGAACTCATTTATTCTGAAACCAATACACAATTATTCTGAAAAAGTATATTTACTCATTTCCTTTAAGAATTTTAATGAATTATAGCAAAAAAAGCACTTGAAATAAAGATTTTGAATGAAAATAAGCAATTGTTAAATTGAATAAATAAATTCATATTAAATACGCACTAAAATAAAGCAACTTGTTTTCGCTAGGAAAAATACGAAAAATCCATATTAAAGCCTATGGTTGTCCGTGTCTAAGCCGCCCGCTAGTTCACGCGAGCGCCCTCTGGTGGCGGCGACAAGAAGGGAGACACATTTTTAACACTGAGCTGCTTCTCCTTCTGTAGCTTCATGGTACCGACAAAAAGGGTCAAAGCTTTTAAATCATGCTTCTGGTACTGGTGGTTGGCCTCCCTTGCTGGAAAAAGCTATCGGCTGTTGAAACCAGAGTTTTAAGACTTGTTGGTACGAAAAATATAATAGGGATCACAGGAAGAGAATTTGATTCTGCTGCAGTAACAACAGTAAGTATATTTCATTCATTAAAAATATGTTCATTGTACATATAAAATTTTAATTTTACCGTACTTACATTAAAACTCCATGTTATATTCTATGTAAGAAATAAATTGTAATTTCATTGCAATAGAAAATTTTTACATTTTAAATGCAGTAGTATTTTATAGTGCTTTTTATTGCATTAACAGTCCTGCGAACCCCTTAATTAATTTTAGTTCTATTGTTCTATAAATTAACTTCAGTTATGTTACATTATTTTTCTTTCTTTTTTAGGCTTTTAGAAAAAAAGCCACCCAAATGGTAAGTAAAAATATATGGCTACAGAAGTTAGCAAATAAATAACCACAGTATCAATTTTTATGTGAGACTAGTTTTGAAATTGTTCAATATTAATGCATTTTAGCAATGATTAATTGGTGTAACTGAAATATATATAATTTTTTAACATTTGATTTTCAACTGAAAAGTGTTTTTAACAAATTTTGTTTTGAGGAAAGTATACATGCTAAAAGCACATTATTATTATGCATTGCATTTTCTTCTTTCAGATGCAATTCCTGAATGAAAGGAAAATAGATCCCAGATTTTTCTGGGAGTTATGTTGAATGAGGAAAATGGTAGGTTCATTGTATAGCTTTTTGCATACATATTTCAAGAATAATTTCAATATTTTATGTTCAGTACTTAGTGTTGTTTATATTTATTATCTATTCGCGCTGCCTTAGTGACTCAGACTGCCAAACAAATGCACGAATTCATTTAGCGCCGCCGACTATGAAAGAAACGTACGTTAACAGTAAACCACACAACGACGCTATGCTGTTTGCATTACTATATCATTAAAACTGTAAAATAATGTATGAGGAAGCAACAAAAACACAATAAGTATTACATACTTAAAAATTGAATTTAAATTTCGTTATATACTAGTATGTTCTGCAAATATTTTTTGCTAACCGTGAACGCCCCACCCATGAAGATTTCTGACACCCCCCCCCCCCCCCAAGGAGCCCGCCCCAGGTTCAGCACCACTGATATAAAGAAAAACTCCCCATTGAAATGTTTGGCGCGGGAGACTTTATTTACTGTAAATACGATTCTAAAACAAAAGAGATGCAATGATGTGTACAGTACATTTTATCATAAAATTATTTTGTATTGTCAATGTCCCACACTACGTAATTCGTCAATTGATTTACCCTTTTTACGAACGTAACTGGAATGTTGAGTACATTTATTGTAAATATAAACCGCAATATTAGGAGGGTATACCCACGAATCCAAACGTACTGATATGATGGACAACAATTAAACGTACAAAACATGAAATATCACTAAGTAAAGAAATTTTTAAGCTTTTTATACTATAATATTATCATTTTAATGTACAAAACATCCGACTGTTTTTGTATATACATTTGAACTGCATGTATCATAATATAGGAGGGTATACCCACGAATCAAAACTTACTAATATGATGGACAACAATGAAACGAACAAAAGATGAAATATCACTATATAAATAATTTTTTAAGCGTTTTATAGTATAATATTATCGTACGAAACATCCGACTGTTTTTGTATATACATTTGAACTGCATGAATCATGATTTCGTGTGAAACATAAGTTATTATGATACGGTATGTACATACAGTATACGAAGGAAATGTTTAGCAAGAGTAAAATGCAAACATATATTTTTGCATATATCAGTGAGAGGTTTATACAACGAATGTTTGTTATAAACAAACAAACAAACAAACACACACACACACGCACACACACACAGATATATATATATATATATATATATATAAATATATATATATATATATATATATATATATATATATATATATATATATATATATATATATATATATATATATATATATATATATATATATATATATATATATATATATATATATATATATATACAAATAATTTAAGTATAAAAGCTATTGGAGCAGAAAATCTGCTCGTCTATTGACTGCTCTCTATTTTATATCTTTGACTTCCCAATTTTCCATTTTGTTCAAGTAGTATTACGTTTCAGTCGTAGGAAAAACTTCATATGCTTCGAGATTTTTAAATTGGAATTCCTGCTTGACAGATAGATAGGAAAGTGGAGGAATAAAACAAGGAAAAACTTAGTAAAGAAACTTGTGTTATATAACACCTTTCCTTTCTTGAAGAAATTTTTCCGCTTTCACAGATATTGTGGATACAAAGTTTCGTCGGAGTGTAATGCTTGTTTTATTACAAGACAGCAAATATAATGTATAATATCAAATGCTTGGTAATATATTTTTTCCAATGATTCTTTATTTTACATGTGTTTATTGTGGTCCCTTTTGAATCAGAAATTTATTTTTTCATATTTTTATGTCCCCGTATGGCATATTAATTTGATTTTTCAAGTGAATTATTAGCAAATAGACATACTCTGTCCATCAATAGCTTGTCTTTGAATTAATATTAATGCTATTTGCACTGAATTTCACCAATTGGTAGTTTGCTATATTCTAAATATGATTCAATTTATTCATAAAAGCACTTAGATATAGGCCTACAGTTTTAAACATTGTTATTTCAATAAATATTGAGACATAAGCTTTTAACATAAAGTAAGAATGTCGAAGTCAGTTTGGAATAGTAAATAAATCTAGCTTTCCGACGGCTTGGCGACACATAACACGGGAATAGTTGAGAGATATCTATGAAATAAAAGAGGATATTCATTTTAGGGCAATAAAATAATGAGATCATAGGTTTTTCTGATAATGTGAGAATTCAGTTATTTAGAAACGATGGCTTAGTAAATTAAGAGGAGAAATTTTAAAAAATATATTAATCATGTTCATTTTTCTTCAGAAGGGCATGTTTTGTATAGATGTAACCATCTTTACGTGTCGCTTAGTTTCTGTTCTTCGTTCGCTAGTGTTCAATTGAAGTAAGTAGGACTATTCTAAAAACGTTTTGATGGTAAACTTCAACTATCGTACTTTAAATGAGATATTCCTTCCATTTTTAGGGATGAAATTAAACAAAACACGGTTGTTTCTAACGTTTGAAATTGCCTGTATCAAGAAAACCGTTTAAAACCTGTTGTTTATGAGAAACAATGGCTTGACCTAACAGAGATTTAGTTAGTTTAGAGGAGTCAGGAACATTACTGGACTGAATTGTACAACCAAGATGTTTGACAGCAATTCTGATAGGTTAACTCAGAGATTTTTATTTATTTTATTATTATTATTTTTTAACTTTCATTGTCAATTCTTTTCCTTTAATCCTGAGAACGGAAATATAGCCACAACAAATTATCCGTACCGGTGATATGGAGCTCTGCTCTCCGGTGCCTCGTTATCGTACCATGTCCACGTCAATGTCACATATTTAAAGATTTACATTAAGTTAAAAGAATTTTTTCCAAAACGTATGTCGATTACTGAAACCTTTTAGGTCAGGGGCGTCAAACTCAAAGGCTAACTTGGGCCAAACAAACAAGATTTAACTATAGGTGGGCCGCAAAAAAAAAGTCAATATTAATAGAAACGTAGGTTTATTTACCTAATTACAGTATATTCAACATAAATATACGCATTTTGTTTAATAATAGGAACAAAAGAGTATAATTTAAAAAACATTTAGCGAGTTCTTCTTATCTTATAATTCTGCGTCGGTTATTTTATTATACATTATTGTGTGCGAATATATTGGCCGGGCCGCAAGTTTGACACCCCTGGTTTAGGTGATACATAATGTTAAGCAGTACTCTTGCTACTTCTTATACCGTACTGCAACACTGAAGTTCTGATAGCTTAATTACAGTCGTTGCTTCATAGTTTCAAAATAACTATTCAAATCAGAGATTTAATGTATATCAGAACCTTCCAAAAGCTGACAAATACGAATAAATGTAACACTCATCTATACGATGCATGCTTTGATGTAATGTACACATTTTCCGGAATTTTCAAAGCACTATCAGCGGAAACCTAAATAAAATCCGTTATTCCGTTATCATGTTTCAGAATGTTTTACTCATTTCTACTCTACAGATATTGTTCGAAAGAGAATTTATTGAAGTAGACTCATCACTTATCGAATATTTTCGTTTAAATTTCGTACTTTTGAATGTGATGTTAAAAACGAAATAAAATTAAAATAATAGGAGGACTTTTACGCTTAGAATTCGTCACTGTCAGTGTTTAAGGTCCGTTGGCGCTGATTGCTAAAATTGGTCAATGACTGGCATATGATTTGTTAAATATGTTCACATGATTCACATTTATTTATTATTTATTTATTTATATATATATATATATATATATATATATAATATATAAATAATAAATATATATAAATAATATATATATATATATATATATATATATATATATATATATATATATATATATATATATATATATATATATATATATATATATATAATATATATATATATATAATATATATATATATATATATATATATATATATATATATATATATATATATATATATATATATATATATATATATATATATATATATATATATATATATATATATATATATATATATATATATATATATATATATATATATATATATATATATATATATATTTATTTCATTTAGAATAATTCTAAATGAAAAATATCGCAAGTCACAGTTTTCGTTCTATTGATGTAGCGTTACCATATTTTCCCCTTCTACCTTCATATATTTATTATCATTTCATTTTGATTTCTTTCATCTGAACTTGTAATTTCCAGACCGAAACATGCACGGGCTATACTTACCTCTTTGTCAGAATTATAATATCGATCGTTTTTCATAGATATTTTTTATCATTTCCGGTATGTTGGAATTCACTTATATGAATATCTGTTTGATTTTGACTCATTTTTTAAAATCTATATCTAGTACAGTATTGCAGAATTTGGTTCTCATTACAGCAGTTGTGATATCAGATGTCCGATATGTGTTCATGCATTTAATTCGGAAGCCGAGTTTCAGATATTGCATCTCAGAACTTGATATTTGAGTGGCATGTGAAATTTCATTTCCTTCAAGGTATTCGAATTCAAATTTTTGTTCTGCCATATCAAGTTTGACAAATATGATTAAATATATCATTTAATGTTGTGAAAGTGTCATTTTAAGATATCGAAGTCAGGGATCTTTCCGTATCAGATATCAACGAAGAAATCTATCAAAACATCTGAATATAGGAAATTTACCCTAAGATATTCATGAAGAAAGCTTCAGGATATATTAAAATTGCAAAACAATCATCGGAAAATATAAGTTCACTATGAAAAATATTGTTGTATTTTTAAGAAATATTTTATCTGGGGAAAAGTATAGGAGTTTTCATTTCTGTATTTTGGTCGAAGTCATATCTTCAATTTTATATCGTTTATTGTAAGTAATTTTCCGCTTTTGCTCATCGTCATAGCTTTCAATGTTGCAAACATAAGCTGCATTTTTAAACCGTGTTTAAGCATGCATTATTTTCTCTTTCGAAAGAAAATCGTAGAAAAAGCTGAAAAATCGTTTTAACCATTACATATGCGTCATATGAAAAGCGAATTGAACAATAAGTAAATTCGGGTTTAATTTTCTGATGGATTGAAATCGGTTGAACTTGAGAGAGTTTAACTTCTAAGACGAGAAGAAAAGGCAATAAGGGATTTAATACTAAATTGTGAAGCAATTTTTATCTGTATATGGATGATCGAAATATCTTAACTTATAAAATATATGATTTGGGTTTAAAATTAGAAGAGCTGTCAATAACTATTATTTCAATTTTTCTTATATTGCATATAATATATTGATAAAATACATATATCAAAGAGCTCTAAAATGCAATTTACAACTATCCCATCCACAACAAAGGAACAGTCGACAACACGTGTTTTTATGCTTTTTTAAATGAAACACAATAGAAAAATAGAGGTAATTGTAAATCAGTTGACATTGTATCACTTCATGTGTTTTGAAACTTAACAGCATGTTTACCATTACAATTTTTAATAATAAAGAAGGATGGCGATGTTAGAAGCAGTAGCACCTACCAGTTCCTAGAATGCCATCCTGAAATGGTGTATTGAGACTGTTTGTTTTGACATATTCAGTGACAGTATTAACAATATATTTATGACAATATTGATTACACTATCATATTTATTGCGGATATAATCTATTTCAGGTCTACCTTTAATATAATTCGCAAAAAAGACCACTTCATTTACCTAAGAGTATCACCACGTGTTAAGTTCACTATTTTCAACTAACACATTTCATTTTGATTCTATAATTCTGAAGGCCGGGAAGCGTCAAACCAAATGGTAGAACATTTCTACCTTTGATTAGATAAAAATATAACACGTATATGCACTCCGTAACGTTCCTGGGCTAGTGAGCAAATACAGTTTTAATTTTCTACATCTCTGACTGTTCTTATTACATCCTTTTCAAAATAAGGTGATTCAGATAACCAAAAGTCCCTTATGGTACTAGGTATTGCATTTTTATATAAATATTATATTCTGAAGACATTTTGCTATTTAGTAATTTATTTACTGCGTAGCAGCATTTACAACTACTCGGAAGTTATATTTACATTTACCTCATTGAGAAAACTAAGTTGGAAAATTGAAAATGGACTCTAGCTTGAGTCTATCTAGTGAATACCTTATCATAGTAGTATAATTAGTTAACAGAGAGTGTTATATTTACTCTGATATTGTTTTTATTCTAAAAAAATAAAGAAAAAGAGTTAGCTTTGTTTGTTCTCAAAATAAAGATTCCTCCCAGACATTCAAAACAGTTTATCAAACTTTTTCTACACAGAAACATCAATCACAAATATTAACAAATAACCTCCAACTTAAATCCCAGCAACAATCTTCAGTTCTGACAGGAAGTTCATGAGATGATGTTATGAGTATGTAACCAATATTCCCTGAATTTAAACAGAAATTTCCCCTCTGTTTACAACTACCTCGAATTTACAGTCCCCCGGCCTATCCTAACATATACATATACACGGGTCAGTCAAAAAGTTAGTTGGACTCGTTGAAATTACAGAACAAAGTTGTACTAACATAAAAGTATAATACATAATCTATTTCTTGACGTAATAACCTCCTTTATATTAACATTTGTTGAGGGTGGGACCAGTTTTTCCATGCCATCAGCGAAGAATGCCTACCGATGTGATATAACCATTGTTTGGTTGCTATTTATGTCTCCTTATCCGAGTGATATTGTCGCGTTGCAAATTCTTGTTTCATAGGACCTAAGAAGCGGAAGTCACATGACGCAAGATTCCACACTTCCCCATTACAACTTTTTCAAAAGTTGTAAGTTGTTAAACTTTTTCAAAAGACCCCTCGTTAGGGTCGAAGCATGCGGTCTCGCATTGTCATGCAAGAGCAGAATGCCTTTTGAAAGCTTATCTGGTCGTTGATCTTTAAGCAGCTTTCGCAACCACTTCAGGGTTGCACAATAAGACGCTGCATTAATTGTGGCACCCTTCGGAAAGAATTCGGTATGCACTACACTTTATCTATTGAAAAACAACGCCAGCATCCCCTTCCCTGCGGATGGAACTGTTCGGCATTTCTTTCGAGAATGATGCGTTTCATTTCAGGTGCGAAATGATGAACCCAAATTTCGTCACTCGTCCCGATTTAGTCCCAAAAAGCATTTCTGTCCTGTTGATAACGTTCCAAAAATGCTAGAGCACTTCCAAATCGTTGCACTTTGTGTTGGTCAATCAATAGACGAGAAGATCTCGTCTACCGATTTACTGTGGCACGTCTGCTTTGAAGAGTGAGTTCATTCACCGGTGCAACGTTCTCATCTGTCGTCGAAGTTGAAGAAATTTATCCTTGATATCTGTACGGCCATTCTCTAATGAGAGATACCACTTGGCGATAGCTTGGCGCGATTTGGCGTTATCACCATAACTACCGATAAATATCAGTTCTGTCACAGCCTTTTGCCCACAGGAAGCGGATTAATGCACGCACTTCAATTTCGACGCCACTGGCAGCTGCCGAAACATATTCGCGACTGATTAGCAAGCGAACTAAAACTGCCACGTTGAAGCCGCTACTGCACCTTCCGCAGCACCTGATGTTCTGTATTGCCACAAACTTTCAATGAAATATCTCTTTTACCAAGAGTTTTACGGAGGTTTGCAACTAACTTATTGACTGACTCTCGTATATCGGGATTTATTAGATTCATATGAAAGTAACTACAGTTTTTACAGCATGAAATTATTTTTTATAACTATAGAACGGTGTCATGATAATTTAGCTAACAAAGAGAAACATATTTTGAAACATGTAATGTTGAGTTGTATTCATAGGCATTAGAATGTTTTAATATTTCAGTTAATCATTAACATGTTACAATATATTCCCCATGACAGTAATATTGTTACAGAACTATGGACATGTATAGGAATCTTAAGGGATATTATATGTCTACGTGTATAATACAGGTAAATGGCTTATAATACTGGCGGGGTGAACAAATTTCTAGTATCCCTTCTGTTTTTTTTTTTATTATTATTTTTTTCTTGACATCGTCAGTGCTAAAATTACGTTCTTTGTACTCTAACTTACAGGATAATTGTCTTCATATTTGTAAATAATTTTCTTAACATTTGTTTTCAGGTAATCGTAAACATGATTTTTTTTATCTGCAGTAACGTATAATAGTTTAATAAAAGGTCTTATGACCAAAAGCAAAATATGATGAGAGGCAAACTATAAGATGTGTTGTAATTGTCGATCTAATGTCAATTTCTCACAACAGTCTAATACCGAAATCATATTGTCCAAAAAGTTCATGGTAGAAATTTACAGAAAGAATCTTTAAAAAATGAAACATTTTCCTATTATAACCTTCTTATTAAGACCCATATATACATACACACACACACACACACACACACACATCTCTCTCTCTCTCTATATATATATATATATATATCTAATATATAAAAATGAATGTTTGTATCTCTGTAATTGTATAGAAATCCACAGTTTAGGAGCAACGATCGTGAAATTTTACATACAGACGTGTTTAAAAACAGCCGAGGGTCTGAAGAACTTCAAAAATCGAAATTAATTACCGTTGATTTTTAATTAATAAAAAACCAACAATTTGTAAGCTGTTACACTTTGTGGAATCACCCCTCTGAATATGGCGTCCACGTTAGGGTTAGCGGGCAAACAGCGAGCGAAAAGATAAAATTAAATAAAATCAAAAAGTTTCAAGTTATATATTAAACCAGCATAATAAATGAAAATAATAATCTTTCAAGTCAGATTTTATACTCTAAAATAAATCGGATCCTACGGCATATTGACACTCTCACACGCGATGGAAAATTCGAATCAACCACGCTAAGTGTCACGATCTTTTTTAATCGCTACGGCAATCCCCCTAGCTTATGTCTTTATGTCTATTGAAGAGTTAAAGACTATGCTTCTATCCTGCTAACTTATTTCTCACTTAAAACTCCTCTTACTCCATAAATGTATGTATATTCACCAACCCATAGCAATTTTCCAAAAAACTGATTACGTATATTTTTTACTTTACTCACCAATTTTGTGTATAATCGTGGCGTAGTCGTTAAAACGCTTCATTTGGTACCCCGTAAGACTCGGGTTCGAGTACGAGATAGTGCAAATTTTGCTAAACCTGTATTTTCAGCTTTTTTATGAAGGCCTTTTTATTTCAGCTTTTATTTTATTATTTTTTAAATTATTATCTTTATTTTATTTTATTATTTTTTAAATTATTATTTTTATTTTATTTTTTTTTCAGCTTTTTTATGACGAAAGACCGAATATAGCTGAAATCTGAGGAGTTTATTATACATTTCTATATATTTTTAATTGGTTTTCATATTATTAATGTGTATAACATTTCGTATACTTTTTTTTCTATGTTATTTATACTGTGTTTAGTTTCTTAATGGATTTTGGTAGGTTTATTATAAATTTATATATTTTATGTTTTACTTTCTAGGATTTTTTGCTCCACTGATAAAGGCTAAATCTTTTCTATGTTATTTATACTGTGTTTAGTTTTAAAATTTATTTTGATTAACAAACATTCATCAATAATTTATTTCTGGGCATTGTATTGCTAACAATTAGGATAACTAACAATTTTTGAAGGACGCGATTTTCGATTCACAGATGTGCAATAGATGGCGCCACTATTTTAAACTTTTAGTATTCTATAAGCCAACACCTCCTAAACGTGTTCCTAAACGAACGGTACATTTAAATTAAATACAATGTCACTGTATGCAATTAATGCCAATATATATATATATATAATAAATACGGCGATCAATGTATACGATGGATGTAAAAAAAAACAAAAAAATATATTAATAAAAAAATCGTAAGGGATATTTTTATAGACAAAATAATGTAGAAGAAAATATTCAAATTAAATCTCATAGGACATACTAAAGAATATAGTACAGTTAATGTAGTACAATTTGAGGAACATATCTTTTACATTATTTTAATATTTTTTTTAATAATGTCCAATCGTCTGCTGCATTAGCAAGAAAAAATGTATTTTTTTGCCTATTTCGTTGTTATGTGAAGATAAATTTATTTAAAGTAACAGAAAAAGAAATCACGTGATCAGCGTTTAATAAATTAACCTTTTACATGCCAATGTTTCTTTTTTGGAACACCATGTTTAATATTTTTTTAAAAGTAAACTGTGATATCTGTCAGTTTGAAAAAATTACCGTATATTATAGAAGGCATGATTGATTTTTTGACTTTTTTTTTTTAAATATGAATATTTTAGCGTAGAAAAATTTCTAAAAATCAGCTTTTTTCACAATTTTTACAGTACGTAAAAAAAAAATTCTATAAAATTCCTAAAAATTCAAATCCACCCAAACATTTCCCCATCGTACTTGCAAAGGACAAGTTTAACGAGTTAATAAAATAAATTAAAATAATAACAAGAAATATTTCCTCAAGACTGCGTAAAATGCAATGTTCCAAAAAAGGAACATTGGCATGTAACGATATACAAAAGCAGTGATATCACACGTGATCAGTGATTCTGCCGTCAATCAGTGATTCTGCCGTCTGATTACTTAGAAAATTCAGCCGAACTTACAAAGCTGTATGCCCTACAAAAAGGAGACTCTTTAGGCGTCGACGCAAATGACATTCGGCAGTTTCTTGGATTACTGTTGTTTAGTGGCTACCACTCAGTACCTGATGAAAATACATATTGGAGCTCTCAGGAAGATTTGCATATCCTAATTGTTAACAATACAATGCTCAGAAATAAATTTCGGATGTTAAAAAAGTATTTCCACATTGTTTATAATAGTAAATTGGAACCAGGCGATAAATTAGGGAAAATTTCTCCCTTTTATATAGAGGTTGGAAAAAATTTTCGTCAATTTGGATTTTTTTCATGAAAATATGAGTATCGATGAATCCATGGTTCCGTGTTATGGACATCGTTCGGCTAAGGTGTTCATACGTGGAAAGCCAATTCGCTTTGGTTTCAAAGTTTGGATGATCTGCTCAGCAAATGGTTATCCTTATGCTATGTCTATCTACGGTGGAAAAAGTTCGAAAAATGAAAATTTGCCACTTGGATCAAAAGTCGTCTCCGAACAATTATCTTTTATTGACAATCCAGAGAAACGCAAAATATTTTTCGATAACTTTTTTTACATCGTACAGTCTGCTGACAGATTTATCTAACAAAGGCTTTAAGGCAATCGGCACAGTGGGAGATTCCAGAACGGGACAATGTTCTCTTAAAACAGCAAAAGAAATATCGAAATTTCAACGTGGAGAGTTTGATTACCGATGCGATGGAGAAGTTTATATGTGCCATTGGAACGATAGTTTTATTGTAACTATTACATCAAATTTTATCACTCACGAACCATTAGGAAGAGCAAAAAGATATGCCCGAGCTAAAATAAAAGTTGATTTTCCTTAACCTTACATTATAAAATTATATAATAAAGGAATGAGTGGAGTACACCTGTTGGACCGACTTCCTGGAAGTTATCGAGCAAAGTTACGCAGCAAAATATGGTACTTTATTCCTTGATCATAGTGTGGCATGTAAAAGGTTAAATTCTAAAAATTAATCTTTAAAAATTCACCAAAAATCATAAAAGGGAGGTAAAGATTCGAAAAAGATTTCATATTAAAGGAATTTTTATGATCTTTTTCGTGATATAAATTTTATAACCCTCAAATTATTATTATTTTAAATGCAAACTTAAAAAAAGTTACTAAAACAACTCAAAAATTTAATTTTAAAAAAATCTAAGAACTTTTCAAAAATTTTTCTTAGTGCACTCCTACACTATAAGAAGAATCGCCCTGCAAAATTTCAGCCCTTTTATTTCCCGCGGTTTGGTCTGTACGTTGTATGTCAGTCAGTCAGTTAGTTACGGAACTGTTTTATATATATATATTATTATTACTATCTTTATATCGTAACGTTAACTTCATGCGCACGCATTATTTACCTATGCTTTTTTTATCTTTATTATAGCGTAATTTTCATATGATTTTAAACAACAATAATTTTTAACTGGCATTCAATTCGCTGTTAAAACTTTATATTTACACCCTATTTAACAGAAGTAGGGTGTAAATTTTTCAAAGAGGATGTTTCAAGACCCAACTTCAAAGAAGTACGGTGTAAATTGTAGGGTAGAAAGTTGGTAAAATCAAAATTTTGTGCAATGTATTTAATTTCTCGATTAAAAGTAGTTTTTTTTCTAAAAATTAATTTATTTCGCTTGAAAAGCTAAATATTTTATGCACGCGGTCTATATTATTATTACTATCTTTATATCATAAAGTTAACTTCATACGCGAGCATTATTTTCATATGCTTTTTTTATTATTATCTTTATAATAGCTTTATTTTCATATGCTTTTAAACAACTATCGTTTTTATTCATATTATGTTGGTTTTTTATTAATTAAAAATTAAGGGTAATTAATTTCGATTCCGGAAGTTCTTATTATCTTTATTTTCATATGCTTTTTCATTTACGAATTATTCAAATGTTGGTTAAAACACTTATGTAATTCATACATTTGCGTGAGTTTAATTATTGTAATTAATAAATTTATATTTCTGGAGAGGATGTTTCAGGTTTTAGTGGTACTATGATGAAAGGCTGAATCTACCAAAATTCTGAGGAGTTTATTATGGAGAGAAAAGGAATTTAATATGTAGAGGATGTTTATAGGAGTTTAATGTGAAGAGGAGTTGAATGGTTTGCACCCCTCAATCAAACACTTCATTTTTTAAGAGGCAACGCTAGAGTCATATCATGGTTCTATTGGAAATTTCAGCTAAACCTGTAATTTCAGCTTCTTTTTATGCCCAAATGATAAAAGGCTAAATCTAGCTGAATTCTGAGGAGTTTATTATAATTTTATATATTTTTTTATTGGGTTTTCATTTTATTCATGTGTATAAGATTTCACATGTTTTTTTCTATGTTATTTAATACGTGTTTAGTCTTAAATTAATTTTGGTTAGCAAACATTAGACAATTTGACATTTTTACTTTTCAGATTTTAGTGCTTCAATGATGAAAGGCTGAAATTCCTGAATTCAGAGATGTGTATAACATTTCACATATACTTTTTCTATGTTATTTATAATGTGTTGATTTTGGTTAACAAATATTGTTAAAATCCCGGGCAATGCCGGGTACTTCAGCTAGTATATATATATATATATATATATATATATATATATATATATATATATATATATATATATATATATATATATATATATATATATATATATATATATATATATATATATATACAGTGGTACCTCGACTTACAAGTTTAATTCGTTCCATGAAGGAGCTCGTAACTAAAAGTACTCGTATCTCGAATCAATTTTCCCCATTGAAATGAATGGAAATGCCATTAATTTTGTTCCGGGCTCCCCCAAAACACCGAAATTCTTTTGTTGTATGTTTTTAAATAAGAAAAATGTGCTTATAAATAACGAACATTGTATAAAAACGCAATGCAATAGAATGTACTGAAATAAATTTGTTTTATTAAGTGTAATACACAACATTTACCTTCGAGATCAGACTTGAAGATGCCGATGGAAGAGGAGGAGAAAGGCTGAACTGAAAAATTAAATCTTATTCGTTGATTTTTGACCTTTTCTCCCCGCATTCCTTACTTTCGCTTTTATTACCAGCTACATTCTTAAAGTGAACGAGTGAAACAAGGAAGCTGGTCGATTGTTGCATCGTTCACTATGGCTGTAATGTCCAGATTCTTCTTTCTGATAATCCGAAGAACATTTTCTCAGAATCCGAAGAAGGGGTAGGACTTGCGATCCTAGGACCAAGGTCCTCTAATCCCCTAGACCTCGTGGGGAGTTCCAGTGTGGGGGAGGGAGTTGAAGCTATCTCTCTGCGACAGAGGTTGTACGCTGTTCAGTTTCAGAGGGCGACTCAAGGATGGGAAGAGCAAGCTGCCCCGGGTGGTAATTGTTGAGTGTTAATCTCTCGGTTTAAGACTGGATAGTAGTCTCAGAATAATATTATACAATTGTATGATAATTGTTCATAAATGTTGTAAATATTATATGCTTCTTGTGTTCTCATTTGATGAGCACGTAACATAGCATTCGCTGCTCAAACTAGCGGTTGGATATCGGAATCTTGCTCGTAACCCGAATTTCAGCTCGTAACTCGAAGCAAAAAATCTACCGAGAGAATGCTCGTATCTCGAAAAATTCGTAAGTCGAGGTACCACTGTACACACACATATATATATATATATATATATATACACACACAGTGGTGTCTCGACTTACGAGTTTTTCGAGATACGAGCATTTTCTTGGCAGTTTTTTGCTTCGAGTTACGAGCTATATTTCGGGTTACGAGCAACCTTCGGTTACTTCACCGCTAGCTTTCGCAGCGAGCGTCATGTTACGTGCTCATCAAATGAGAACCTGTGAAGCATATAATATTTACAACCTTTATGAAAAAAAACCATGTTTTTCAACCAAGTTAGTTGAAAAACCAAGGAAAAAGAACCCTAATATAATAATATACAATGTTCAGAAGGACTATGAAGATAAAGAGTTTATTGAAAAATTGATAAAATTTAATGAAGAATTGGAAGACGCAGAAACCAAAGTGATAACGAAATATAAAATGGAAAGAGGGACTAATTGGATAATTGGTGTAACAGGAGAAGTATATAAGAGAATTAAGAATCTTAAAAGACGTAAATTAGAGTGGGAAAGCTTTAATTTCAAGGATTATGTACGACCAAGAGTCTGTTTTAGATGTTGGAAATTCGGTCACCCAATAAAATATTGTAAAGCAGAAATACCGACTTGTAAGAACTGTGGTAGATAAGGTCATGAAATGAAGTATTGTGCAAATGACACATGCTGTTCAAATTGTAAAAGGTTAAATTTAACGAGCAGAATTAAAGTAGATACCGACCACAAGCCCACCGATATGAGGTGCCAATTTTACAGCACCGAAGTGGAGCGAATAAAATCGCAAACTGATTATGGATAATACCTCAACTGCTTGTATTAATGTGGCGCATCTAAATATAAATAATTCTTATACAGCAGCGGCACTTTCTATAGACTTCATTGAACATAATTGGGACGTCGTCTCAAGAAATGAACCCTACCTTTCAAAAAGAAAAGTAGCTGGTTTAACAGGCGATTTTCGCCTAATTCACACTTTACAAAATGCTAGAGCAGTAAATATACTGAACAATATAATTAAAACTGTAAAGATACATGCTACTGAAAACGTAGTGGCGGCTAGGTGTGAATATTTAAACTTTAATTTTATTGTTATTTTGGCGTATATACCGCCAGTGCAAAATGTAAATATTGATAGAACAGAACCTCACATAACCTATATCAAAGAAATTTTAAGAAAATTTAAAGATGAAAAAGTCTTACTACTGCGTGATTTAAATGCTAAATCAACAACTTGGGGGCAGAGACCCACAGATCTACGCGGCACGATGATATTGGAAATGGTTACTACGTATGAGGGTATTATACATAAACCGGATAGTCTGCCGACCTACTGCGGTCCTTTTGGACTTGGGTAGATAGACCTGACTATCACATTTGACTTTAGTGAAACATAAATAAAGAACTGGGCTGTAATTGATAATAATACACATAAGATCATAAAACTATTATCTTGACCATAACGCTAGATTATTTACAGACGGAAGTTTACTTCAGGAAAAGATGGGATATGAAAAATATCCAATGGATAAACTTTCAGGTTAAACTCAGGAAATTAACGGAGAAATGGAGGGAAGCATTAATAGATAAAAATAGTGCAGAATGCGTATCACAGTTAAATTACGACTTAGACTTGTTATGTAAAAAGTGTAGATATAAAAGGGGAAAGCCACGAAGAAATGCATATTGGTGGAATCCTAATTTGACTACAATAAGAAGTAAGGTAAGAGCTCTTAGAAGGTTATATCAGAAGGAGATGGAACATCAGAAACGCCTTGAGTTACAAATTAAATATAAATTAGAGAGAGCTAAGTATAAAAGAGAAATATTGAAGGCAAAAAGGGATAAATTTAATGAATTCGTTCAAAGAGTTACAATTAAGGATACGTTTGGTAATATATACTCCTTTATAAAGAATAAAAATACTAAAATAATCACAGCAGAAGGATTGAAAGAGAATGAAGGAAATATTAAGTATAAAGAAGAAGAAATAAAAAAAATTCTAGCGGCACATCATTTTCAACGAGAAGACGAGCATATAAATTATGATTATGTAAATTCTGAGGATAAGCAATTAATTAAAAATATTGAAGTGGAAAAAGTAATATAAGAATTGAAGCCTGATTTACGCAGAGTATAGTTCAACAGATCAGGAATATAGATAGCCTATTTTTGAGTAAGTTATACAATAAATGTTGGCAGGAAGGAAAGTTCCCTAGTAAATGGAAAAAAGCTAGCGTGGTATACATACACAAAGATGGTAAAGACTCCTCAAATCCTAGTTCTTACAGACCGATATGTCTACTCCCCATTTTGGGGGAAGTTTTGGATAAAATCCTCTCCAATAGAGTGATTGAACGTCATGAAAGTATGAGTTTATTGTCTGAAAATCAATTTGGCTTTAGGAGGAATAGGGGAGTAGTAGAAGCATTGAATAGTGTTTTTGATAAAATTAAAGAAAACAAAGAGAATGGCTACCATACGTGCTTAATTGCTCTGGATGTGAAAAATGCATTTAATTCTGTTAGAATAAAAAGAATAAAGGAAGAACTTGGCAAAACTGAGATGGATACTAACTTAAGAAAATAATAATGGATTATCTGAAAGACCGTACTGTAATTATAAATGAAGCACAAGAGTGGGAATATAATATTGACGTACCACAGGGTTCATCCATTGGGCCAATCCTGTGGTTACTAATTATTAATTAGTTGCTATTAGAGAATGTGGGCGATGACAACAAAATACAGGCATTTGCGGATGATATAGTAATACTGCTTAGGAGTAAAGTTATATATAGATTTACAGAGATAGCGAGAGCAATAATGGAAAAATTTTCGAGCTGGGCCGATAAAAACCAACTACAATTTAGTGTCGAAAAATCCAACTACATAATAATACCACACAAAGGAGAAGTTACAAGGAGACCCACGATTAAGTTTAAAGGGGAGAACATCAAATACAATGACCATACTAAATACTTAGGAATTTATTTAGACGAGAAGCTAAATTTTAACTTTCATATGAATAATATTAGAGATAAGACATTCAAATTTTTACACAGTATCAATAGAGTCAGTAAGAGTACGTGGGGTTTGAAACCTGAGATTGTCAAAAAGCTATATTTAACTGTTATAGAAAAGATACTATTGCATGGAGTGCAGTCATGGTATAATGGTAAACGTACAATGGATTTAAAATTAAGACAGATACAACGACCATTCTTAATAATGTTAACTAAATGTTACAGAACAGTTTCGACGGATGCACTCCACGTTCTATCAGGATGCATACCATTAGACTTAACAGCTAAAATTGAAAAGAATATCTATGAAATCTACAATAAAGGATCAGAAATAAAATTAGGAGACATCGTACTGAAAGCGCAGAATTGCGAAACAAAAAGCCGATCTCTTAAGAAAGTACGTGAAATGAGGAAATATGAATGGACATATAACATGGAATCAAAATCGAACATTAAATACTACACTGATGGCTCAAAAATCAACGAAGGGGTTGGTGCGGCGTGTACACGTTACAACCTTAATGTTTTAGAACATACAAAGCTTAAACGTCTACCTAATAATGCATCATCCTATAGCGCCGAAGATGAAGCCATTGACATGGCCATCACTGATGCTATAAGTAAAGGAATACAGGAAATCGACATATACAGTGATTCTAGAAGTACACTGAAAGCTATATGCGCATATTATTTTAAGGGAGATAGGATTGAAAATATAAAAAACATAATAGAAAGTCATGAGATAGCAGTAAACTTACACTGGGTTAAAGCCCACTGTGGCATTAATGAAAATGAGATGGTAGACGCAGCAGCTAAACAAGCAACAACACTAAATGAAATCACAGGAAATTATAAATTAACTAAAGAACAGATTAAGAATAAAATTAAGAATTATTACATAAATATATGGCAAGAAAATTGGGAGAGAAGCAGTGTAGGAAGGAAAGTATTTGAGGTATTCCCTAGAGTTTCTATGAAAAGACTGTCGGCAGATTTCCTTGTTAATCAAGCAATAACTGAAAATGGCTGTATAGGAGTCTATCAAAACAGATTTTTTGCTAAAACAGAACTTTGTGAGTGTGGCAATATACAAACTATAAAGCACTGTATATACAATTGTAGCAAATGGGCTGAAGCACGAAAAAACCTACCTTTGGGCTTTCAAGATTGGGCCCCTAGTAAATTATTTACGGATTATTATTGTGGAAGGTACATGAAGAATATTATGCAGGAACTTATGAATATACACTTCCCCCTACAAGGGGAAGGTGGATAGCCCCTCAGATTAAAAAAAAAGACACGCAAACGAATTGCAAAAAGAAAAACTTCGGGACCCGGTTGGGCTGGATTGCCGTCGGGGTGATTAGTTTTATCATTGAAGGGCCGTATAACCTTCGGGTGTGGACGGCGGCGATATTACAACCTTTATGAACAATTATCATACAATTCTATAATATTATTCTAAGAGTACTATACAGTCTTAAATCGAGAGATTAACACTCAACAATTATCACCCGGGCAGTTTGCTCTGCCCACACTTGAGTCGCCATCCGAAACCGAACAGCGTCCAACCTCTCTCACAGAGAAATAGCTTCAATTCCCTCCCCCACACTGGAACCACCATGGGGTCTAGGGGATGGGATGACCTTGGTTAAAAATCAAATAATAAGATTTAATTATTCAGTTCAGCCTATCTCCTTCTCTTACATCAGCATCTTCAAGTCTGATCTGCAAGGTAAATGTTGTATATTACACTTAAAAATGCAAGTTTATTGGAGTACATTCTATTGTATTGCGTTTTTATACAATGTTCATTATTTATAAGCACATTTCTCTTATTTAAAAACATGTAACAAAAAATTGCAATGTTTTGGGGAATCCCGGAACGAATTAATGGCTTTTCCATTCATTTCAATGGGGAAAATTGATTCGAGATACGAGTATTTCGAGTTACGAGCTCCGTCATGGAACAAATTAAACTCGTAAGTCGAGGCACCACTGTATATATATATATTGTATACAAGAGTCTTATACCGAAACCATATCGTCCAAAAAGTTTATGGCAGAAATTTACAGAATGAATCTTTAAAAAATAAACATTTTCCTATTATAATCTTCTTCTTAAGACCCATACATACATACACACACACACACGTATATATATATATATATATATATATATATATATATATATATATATATATATATATATATATACACATACAGTGGTACCTCGACTTACGAGTTTAATTCGTTCCATGATGGATCTCGTAACTCAAAATACTCGTATCTCGAATTAATTTTCCCCATTGAAATGAATGGAAATGCCATTAATTTTGTTCCGGGTTCCCGCAAAACACCGCAATTTTTTTGTTGCATGTTTTTAAATAAGAAAAATGTGCTTACAAATGACGAACAACCCGAATGTTCGTGACTTCCATCGGCATGCCATGTTACGACTTATACATATATATATATATATATATATATATATATATATATATATATATATATGAAGGATAATCTGTACTGAAAACATATTTAATGTTTGTATAGTCATACAAAAATCCAATGGTCTTTATAAAGGTAAAAAATAAATAAAATACAAGTACTTTCTGAGCTATTAAATTTTCCTTTCTTTAAAGAATATTAGAAAGCTTTTCATTTAACAAGTAAATTGACTTTTTCTTTATGCGTAAAAAAAATTAAATGACTCGTATTTGGCCATGTATTTGTGCGATTGATTAAATATCCTTTCATATATTACGTGGTGAAAAATATTTCCTTTTTACATAAAACAAGAAATTGAATGGATCCAATAAATTTCATTCACTTTCTGCAATGATTTTTTTATTCCTTTATTAAATATCAATAACAAATATATAAAATTGTCTGTTGTAATATAATATGTCTCCTAATTTATAAAGTAATATAGAATCAGAAGTTTTTGTCATCCAATCTATTTCTTTAATTCAATTGAGTGGAAAATTCTTCATTTCTTCCTACGAATTTCAAAGGTTATGAAATACATTAATTTTTTTTATTACTTTTTGCGTAAATTAGGGTAACATAGCAAATTTTCTCCTCTAAATGGGAAAAAAAAATTGTTGTTGTATTGCCCCACTCCTATGTAAAAAATCTTATTTATAAGTTTATAAATTCTACAATTCTAAAGGAATTCGTATCCAAGGAAAGAAAATACTATAAAGCACTTTCAGGACAAACTAGCTTAAATATTGCTTTCGAAAATCAAAAGGCTTGAAAGATATCAATTGTTTTCGTTTAGCTGCATATATATATAGCTACTATTTATTCAAACCCGAAATTTCCCGACCCAAGGAATTGCTTGTTCCACTTACGAACGACTCCAATTTATAACATGCCAAACATACTTCCCTATTTTTTTTAATAAAAAATGACGGACTAATTATTTAGACGCCATTGTTACATTTCAGGCACTCCTACTCATTTCTTATAACTGTACCCAGTTTTTCAGCCCCGTTTCTCTTTCTGTTTCAATAGTTACAATGCATTAACATTGAGTACTTTTTTTTAAACTGAAACAACCCCTTACAAACACGTTAACATGTTCCACTCTCTTTTATAAGGCTTAGAGGTCCTAGCGGTGAATGAACTTAAAATGTTCCCTTCAGTTTTTGTTGTTTTGTAGTTTAGCTTGGTTTCCTTTTCAAAGGTATCAGTATGTTTTCCGTAAATAATCTATACTTATAGTATGTTTCTTTTCACTGTCATTTTTTTTCTTCTTTCCATGTACAGGTTAACCTGTTTGTCATGTTTCTTTTTCCTATAAACATGTATTTCTATTCCTAGTTGTTTTGAAAAAATTAATACCTTTTTTATTTCATACCTGATTTAAACTATTAAACGAGTATCTTTATATCTTCATCAATAAATAGATTTATAAATATTTTAAAAAAAATCTATATCTATTGGGATACAAATTATTTTCGCTGTAATGCATATGCTATAGGTTAAATTAATAGCAAAATGTCACTAACTGATATGTGAGGAAAGTAAATCAAGGAATTTCAATGATATTCTTATCATGACGTAACATATATTCTATAAATGTGACCAGTATTTATATAACTTCAGTAAATACAGTTAGCTGTCACACACATTTCCATTGAGGTCTGTGAGTTTCATTAGGGATATCATATTGAGATTAGGAGTCCTCTAAAGCTTGTATTAAACCTTGGCAATATTAGCTATATCGATTATTAAAAATTGCATATAGGATTGATGGTGATTATTGTACAAGTGATATGAAGATGAAAGTATATTAAAGAGTACATTTAAAGAAAATTATATGAAAGTATTTTAAGTTTATTAAAGAGAAAGAAAACAAATTGATGAAATAAGAACATAAGTATAAATATTCTTTTGTTTACATCTCCAATTTCTTACATTTTGAACATAAAATCACCAATGAATATCCCTTGAAGACACTTCTTGATGAAATACTTAGATTTTTCTGGCAATTAATTAGCGACAGTTAATTGACAAATAAAAACCTTAATAAAAAATAAATAATTCTTTCGTAGTTTTAATTTTTTTAAACAAGATAAATTTCTAAAAATATGAATGTTTATGTTTTTGTCAATGTCGCTTCTCTATAGTTTTGCAGCACTGTATGCTAATATTTTGACGAATGCTAAAGTCCCTAAAATCAGGGATCATGCATTTTTGATTAGACCCTGAACCTATATAAGTAGCCTTTCAGTAACATAATGATGTAGTACGGTTATTTTTTTTTAATTATTCAGTTCTAAATTTAGAGAATAATCGATAATTACCCAGTACTTAATATTGATTCATTTAAAGCATTATTTCACCTTTTTATTACTTTCTGAAAAGCTAAAATATATCTTGTAAAATACTATCCACTAATCTTATCACGACAAAATATAAAAGCATTTAAAAGTGGTGAATTTATTTCATAAAATCATGGGAATTTTTCATTTTATTTTTACTAGACAGTTACTGACTCTTCGTGGGTAAATGAAGATTGATGTTATTATATCTAGATTTAGTTTTATGTTAATCTAGTTACGTTTGAACAAAATATTAATGCCTCCTCTTTGAGTCTAAGAGTATTTAAAAACAGTGAATTTTTTTTAAAGATCGTGGATAAATGTTTCTTATTTTGATTAGGCAAGCACCGGTTGCGCGTTGTCAAATGAATATTGATGCTCTTATATCTAGAACTAGTTTGATATTAATCTCATGTTGTTCTAAGTTCAATTCAATGTTTCCTGTATCGAGACGGATAGATTGCATTTCATTCAATTATCATTGAGAGAAACTACTTGCGTGCATAGTCTGTCAAATAAATCAAGACAATTTAAAATCTTTCGAAAAGGTAAAAAATGCTTAGAATCAAAAGGGATTAATAATTTCTAATAAAAGAATTGAAAGGGATACTGCATCATCCTAATTGTTATTAAAGGATTCAAACATTTATAAAAAATAATATAATTTCTGTTAATAAAACAAGTATTCTAATTGGTTACATGATTCGAACAGCTTATAATTTTAACAGTCCCGTTTTCCACTTGATTCACTATATAAAAAAAATCGTTTTCATCTTTTCAAATTTACATGGATAATTTGAGTTCTTAACCAAAAAATCAATTTACCTTGTAAAAGAAAATATATATACACAGGTTTGAGGTGTATGGGACATAAGATTAAATTTTAGGAAATGAATTACACTACATCACTTATAAATATTGGCCGAAATGAGATAGCAGCATTTAATGAGAGGTGAATCTTAGGTATACAGCATTTTAAGTACCCGTAAATTAAAATTTTATCAGCAAAAGTTGTTTTAGACCTGAACCTGCATTTTAGAAAAATAATTCGAAATATATTAAAACATGAATTCAGAAAAGACATAAATTTGGCAAAATCTAAAATAAGATGAGAAAGTCGAATGCAAAGAACTATAAAAAAATATATTGCAAAAATGTTATGCGAGACCTATATTTTCTAAGTATGGCGAATTTTATTTAAATTCTAAACATAAGCTTTGTATTCAAACCTTCTTACATTGTCTTTCGGATAAATTATCTATTTTTTTAACCATTTGATCATTTTCTAAATAATAGTCATTTGATATGCAAGAAATAATGCAGCTTCATGCCCATAAAAACAAAACCTTCTATAGGTCTCTTTGTAGTGCAAAAATATTCCATTCAATTTGAGGTTCGTTACTAATTTTCAGAACAAGAGTTTGCTTTAAATAGAATCGCGAAACATAATAAATGAGTCTGATCATCTTGATCAAGCATTACATTCGGATATTTTGAAATAATTTATTATTATTTTTTATTATTATTTTTTTACTGGGGAAAAGGAACTGTAATGTAAGATTTCTATTTGTTATGAGATTTTTTTGAATAAAAATAATATACGTTGCACAATTTTTTTTTCCTTTTTGCTTTTGAGATATTCAATTTCATTTTTAAATTCCTTATTTCCACATCCTTTCCATTTCAGTGTTGACATCTTGAATGCTCATCGTCTAGCACCCCAGTTACAAGGTGTTTGAGGTTAAATACGTGTAGGAAACAAAAGCGATAACAAATAAAAATATAAATTCAGGGCATCCTCGTTTCCAATTTAAAAGGCCTTACAATATTTCATCTTGATTTTTTACCTGAGCATGCACTTAGATGATCAGGGCTAAAAGAAATTTATTAAGGCTAATATGTATGACAATTAAATAATAAAATTAATGATAAGAAAGCTTTATTAATAATAAATAAGCAACTAATAAAATAAGAATCATCGCTAATAAAATTAATTATGCACACATTTCTGTTTTCAGAGAAATATATCTTCCTTAATGGCATGGCAGTCGGTGTGAGCTCTGACCTTCAGTTGGAGTCTTTTCCACTCTAATCGCTTTGGATCCATGGCTTCCCAGTTCTTTACTTTAATAATGTCAACATCATTCTGGACATCATCAGCCCAGTGTAGGGTTGGTCATCTTTTTGTCACTGGGGTAGTAGTGTATACTTTTTTTTTGTTATTTTAGAGTTATCCATTCCTTGAGCCCATTTCATTCTGTTTACCTTTATTAAATTAATAATATCTGGTTCAGACAAACGTATAATTTTTCAATGATTTTAATTTTTTTTTATTATTCACAGACATTTTGCACCATGCGGACATTTTAAAATCACAGCTTGTTAAAGAAACGAAAAGGAAAACATCGCCATTGCAACAATAAAATTTTACACAGATAATCTACATTTTTGGCATTATGATTACTGAATTTCTGTTCTACAGGGTGATTCACTCGAAAAAGGCCTCAAATATTTTTCAATAATGCTTGTTAGGAATCAGTCTGAGCAAAACAACTTACAACATGCTCAATAGAGACACACCACATCACATGGATTTCGGATGAGGCGTGGCTCCATTTGTAGGGGCTATGCAAACTCGCAAAACACCCATATATGAGCAGCTGAAAATCCATTTGCCACTCACCAATCACCGCTCCTTTTCTTTGTCACCGATGTGAAGCTGGATATTTTTGAACAGTTCGTGGATCAACTAGATGATCGTGAGTAATCGTAAGGCTACTTCCAGCAACATGGTGTTACGTGTTTCACATCGGCAAGGAACATGGCGGAAATTGAGTCCTTCTTCGACAACAGTGTAATTTTAATGGGGCATTATTCCCCACGGTCGCTGAATTTGACACCACCAGATTACTTCCTTTGGGAAATGTCTAACGGAACAAGCCTTGCACTGTGGAAGATTTGAAGGAAATCATCCAGCGTGAAATTGCTGCTACGTGTCTCACATCAGCAAGGAACATGGAGGAAATTGAGTCCTTCTTCGACAACAGTGTAATTTTAATGGGGCATTATTCCCCACGGTCGCTGAATTTGACACCACCAGATTACTTCCTTTGGGAAATGTCTAGCGGAACAAGCCTTGCACTGTGGAAGATTTGAAGGAAATCATCCAGCGTGAAATTGCTGCTACCCACCCCTCCCCCCAATATCCTTGCCTAAACGATCAGGAACATGGGGCACCTCATCGAAAAGTGTCTGGCAGAAATCAGAGATCACTCCCAGCATCGCAAGCAATGCAATTGATTACACATGCGTCAAGGTATATAGCGAATTTTTTTCATTGAGATTGCTTCTTCATGGCAAGAATTACTACAGAATGTCCGGGGTCTCTTTCGAGGGAATCATGCTGTACAATATAAAGTAAAAATATAGGCAGGGACATTATATAATGTTTTAATGTACTATTCAAATACTATAAAGTACTTTACGTGTTTAAATATACTAACATCACAATATTGTTATTTTAAACTAGAAGTTTCATCACGCAAAACTTTATTGATAAGGTCATTTCAAGTAAGCAGAATGACATTCCTACAAAGATTTGCAATATTTTAACTTTGGTTGCTCTGCGAAAATATCTGAAAAAACTTTATCCTACTGATAAAGACTTTTAAAGAAAAGGCTTAATTACCTAAACTAATGTAAAACACTTATGCTTGAAGTATTTCCGGCACTTTACTACAGAATATAATTATTTTATAATTGTATAAAGACTAAATATTCATAGTATACCGTGAAACAAATAATTTAACCCAACCTCGTCTTGAAACTCTGATATATCAAATCATTCTTAATGAAAACTATGTAAGCATATGTTTATATCTTAGTGTGAATGTATCAGCATTCAATTATTTAAAGTTTTCTTTCATATTTCCATGAATTTTTCGTCATGGAGACATTTTAAAGCAAGTGTTTCATAATGAGGAAGAAAATAAAATGACCTTCTTATAACAAGAAAATACAGATTTATTTGTGCCTGATAACTTGAACCACTGCATTCTACTAAATGACGAAAAGTTTTTACATGAAACATGCAAAACCTAATCTTTGTCCGTTGATTCAATTATGCAAAAAAATTTATCTCTACAGTATAATCGTATAAGAGAATATTTATCTATAATGTAAGCCGAAGAAATTATTTTAAGTTTCCCTTTATACTGGAAGGCAAGACTATAATTCTAAAAAAATCATTTACAGATATATTATACTCAAAATATAAATTATTAGTGTTTATAAATCCACGGGAAGGTGTAATTTCAATTAAGGAAGTTGGAATGTCATAAAGAAAAATGGGAAATATAATTAAAATTGCCTAAATTGTTATATAGTTTAAATTGATATCATTTTTGTAACCTTGTAGTTTTATTTTATGTTAAACTGTATAACAATATCACTAAATAATATGAAACATAATTGCTTAAAATGAAACAAAATGTAGGAAATACATCTACGTCTGTTTTTTGTATAAATATATCAATGTATGTATATCTAAAATAATTTCAATTTACTTAGACATTCACAAACTGAGGAATTACAATCTTTTTTTCATAACAGGTAAAATAGGTTGCGTTTCAATTATGCAAAGAAGATATATCTGAGCGTTTAAAAAAATATAAAATTTATGAACTCTGAAAGCAAATTAAATATTTTAGATTGATATTTTTATATTAATATCAATAGCAAATATTTGAGTGGTAAGTATAAATTTTTTGTTGCATTTCATTATAGTCTAAACTTGTAAAGACAGCAAAATTACATTGCAAAACTTTAAACATGAAATCAGAAATTCACAGTTGTATTTTTTGCATCATAAATTAAATAGATTTTTATCAGAGTTAAATAATCAGTGGACTGCAAAATTATTCATAATATGGATGATAATATTAGCATAAAAAATAAAGATTTTTGAAAGGTAGGAAGCAATATTTGTAAAATTGAAAGAGATTTAATCGAAATTATATTTTTCTTATCAATGATGTAATAATCCATCACGATATAAAAACGTGATACACATAAATAACAAACAAATTTAATTACAAAATAAAATCAGTAAAAATATGTCTATGTTTTTTCGCGCTTTACTTCGAAATGTTCCAATAATACTCATTAATTTTTTTCAGTCTAAAAGTATTTCGTATAATACTTTCGAGAATTTTTTAATTACACTAATGACATTCACTTATTACGTCAATATAACCCAAAATAATGAAAAATATCATTATCTCTATCTACTCTATATTTACTCTATTAATTTTACTTGCATTCAAGTAAAATTTATATGTTTAAGTATTTTACAAACATTGTCTAAGTACGTAGAAGTTTCATTCCGATTCCTAAATGAACATTTACATGAAATTTATTTAATTACTTTTGTTGTATATTGATTTTACATCACTGTTAATTAATATTAGAATATGTAGAGATGTTTTAATTTAAGTGACATGATTCCACTCAAAATTTCATAAATAGGAAGTCGTGTTAGTATTGAAAGTCTTCAAAGGCAGTTAATTAGCAGATTGTCTAGTAAACTCAATTCTTTCTAGGACTTCTAGGGATTCAACCTAGAGTTACATACATACATGCATGCATAAATAATATATATATATATATATATATATATATATATATATATATATATATATTATTTGATTTATGAGACTTCGGTAAAACAAATAATCTTCGCTGATTTATCAGACTTCGATAAAGGTCAAATCGTTATAGCTCGGCGCCTGGGAACGTCGATATCAGAAACGGCGCGTTTGGTGGGCTGTTCACGTGCAGTCGTTGTGAGCACGTATCGAAAGTGGTGTATGGATGGTGAAACGAAAAATCGCCGGTCTGCGGTGTGTCGCCTGCGGCGCATTGATTCCAGAAGAGAGCGGAGACTGTTACGCATTATTAACCGTGCCGAGACACAGCAGCCGAAATTACCAACAGCTACAACGGTGGTGACCCAGACAGTGTTTCTCAACACACAGTGCAGCGTGCTCTGCTGCGGATGGGCCTAGGAAGCCGCTGGCCGAAGCACGTCTCTGCTCTGACTGCACGTTATCGCCAGCAGCGCCTGCAATGCGCCAAGGAACATCGGAAACGGACCATAGAATGTAAGAAAGTTGCATGGTCCGATTAATCACGTTTTCTTGTCCATTACATCGACGACCGCGTGCGAATACGCCGATTTCCAACGGAAATCCTGGCTCACGGATGCACAGTTTGATGGAGATAAGCTTGTGGCGTCGGTATTATGGTGTTTGCGATGTTTTTAAGGTGCACATTAGGACCCATAATCACCATAAAACAGGCCCTGACGTCTGTGCGCTACGTGAACATTGTTGCAGACAAGTTGCATCCATTCATGGTGATAGTGTTTCCAGCGGGTGATGGCGTTTACCAAAAGGATAATGCACCTTGTCATAAGGATCGAATCGTCAGGGAGTGGTTCGAGGAACATTGTATTAACTTTCAAGTCATGGGCTGTCCTCCAAATTCACCTAACATTAATCCAATAGAACATTTGTGGTTCCACCTGGAAAACCGAATTCGTGCTGCTACGCTACAACCTCGCTGGACCTCGCAGGGCTCTATGTGTGGGAATTCCAGGACTAATTAGTGAGCGCTTGGTACCAGATACCACAGACTACCTATCAGCACCTTGTCGAGTCAATGCCACTCCGGTGTAAGTATATATATATATAAAGTAAAATATATATAAAGTAAAAGTTTTTCATTTTCGCACCTTTTTTCAAAGTTAAAGATGTGGTAAAAATGCTAGTGAATATTACTATTTTTCTATACTTAATGACACATGAAAATCTCAATTCTGCACTTTTTTAACTGACTATAATATTTATCAAGTAAGTATATTTTTATAGAGATATAACATTTTGTCATGCCCTCCACTTATCAGGTCCAGGCGCAGAAATTTATTTAAAAAATGTATTTGCAGCATTAGCGAAATGAGATATTTCCTTCAAAATACTGGATGAAAGTGGAGAACCGATAAAAACTTGGGTTCACTGTGTAGAGTAACCGATATGAAACTAGGTTTAGTATGTTGTGTAGACGATATTTTATTTATTTTTAAATTAAAACTAACATTTTTCACAACCTTCAGACATTTGAAGCCCTTCTGAATTAAATTAGGCAATTATTGTTTTCTATAATTCTAAAATCGACACAATTTGTTTTGAAGGAAAAAAAGCATGATGTATCAAAATTTTGGTGTAACACATAAAGTTATAATACACTGCTGGCCACTGTAAATGCAACACCCTGAAGGAAACATGCAAATAACATGAAATTTACAACATGCATTAGCGGAGGTGAGATATGCAAATGATTAGCATTTCAGCGCAGACGCACATCACGCGCGCCTGTGGCGCCACTTCAAAGCGCTATTTAAGGCTTGGAGAATTCGACGATTTCAAGTTCGGCAATTGTGTTTTTCTTGTGTTTTTTTCAAAAAAACGATCAATTATGCCTCGTCGAAAACAGCGATCATCTTTTGATCAAGTATCCGAGTTCGACAGAGGAAGGATAGTGGCCTACCGAGATTGTGCTTTATCTTTCAGGGAAATCGGTAGTCGTGTTGGACGAAACCAAACAACTGTAATGCGGATATGTGATCGTTGGATGCAGGAGGGTACGACGGACCGGCGTGTTCGATCGCATCCACCTCAGCGCACCACTTCACGTGATGACAGGTAAATTGTGCGCATGGCAGTGACGGATCGCTCAGTCACATCACGAACCATAGCACAGCACATGCAGTCTGTAACGCATCATCCAGTGTCTGCGCGTACCATTCGACGCCGTTTACAGCAGAGTGGTCTATCCGCAAGACGTCCATTGCTTTGTCTACCCTTGACGCAGAACCACAGACGTCTCCGCCGCTAATGGTGCGATGACAGAAGGATGTGGACGGCAGAATTGAATGAAATTGTCTTTACTGACGAGTCACGCTTCTGTCTGCAACACCACGATCGTCGCATTCGAGTCTGGAGACACCGTGAAGAGAGGATGTTGAATAGCTGCGTTATGCACCGCCGAACTGGTCCTGCACCGGATATTATGGTATGGGGCGGTATTGGATATCACTCTCGCACACCTCTAGTACGCATTGCCGATACTTCTAACAACCAGCACTACATCTCCGAGGTGTTGGAGCCAGTTGTCCTTCCTTACCTTCAGGGCTTGCCCACAGCCATATTTCAACAGGATAATGCGCGACCACACGTGGAACGCATTGTCCAATGGTTCTTCGTCAATCGCCAGATTGAATTGCTTCCCTGGCCGCCTCGCTCTCCGGATCTTTCGCCGATAGAAAACATGTGGTCCATGGTTGCTCTACGATTGACCCAGATTCCATCCCCAGCTGCCACAGCAGATCAACTTTGGCAACGTGTGGAAGCTGCTTGGTCTGCTGTACCCCAAGAACTCATCCAAAGTCTCTTTGAATCAATGCCGAGGCGTGTGGCAGCGGTGATCTCCAACAATGGCGGCTACTCTGGCTACTGATTTTGGCAGGAACCACACTACACAGAAGTCTATAAATTTAATCATTTGATACTTGGTCAACATGTTATCTACAAAATAAATTTTGTTGTGATATCTCTTGTATTTCTTGGTGTTGCAATTTGGGTGGCCAACAGTGTAATACCAATTATACATTTGTAACTGTGTGAGTAAAGCGATATTTATTTCTTCATATGTCTCCCTAATACTGTTTTACACCAGATTTTTTATTACGATAACTGTTTATCAGAGATTAATATCTTATGACATTAATAAGTATAAGTGTCTAAATTTTCTGCAATCCCCTATAGGAATTTTTATTTCATAAATTCAGCTTATTTTTTAAACGTGTCATTAAGAAACAAAACAAAAAATTGGAAAATTAAAAATCGTATATCTCTATTAAAACACTCAACTGTCAGCATTGCAAAGCTTCTGATTTACATTTCTAGCAAAATATATATAACAGTTTTAAAAATTCCCTGTATTTTTAAACATACCTTTACTCTAATTTAAGAAAATGTGCTTAGTGAGAAAATATCATGTGTTTAGAATTAACTTCCCTCAAACAAAAAGATTTCTTCAACGTATGCTTTTTTTTTATATTCTATAACTACATACGTTTTCATTTTGTAAGTTTTAGTCTTTTAATCTAGAAGTGAGTGCAACTCGTTTAGAATTAAAAAAATAATAATGTGCCCTTAAAAAGCAAGAGGACAAAATTTTTCATAACTAACTATAAATAAAAAAAAATAAAGTTTTTCAGATTTTATGATGAAATTTTCTTATTTAAATAAGAAGACTTTGAAATTACGCATAGGAAAATGTTTTGAAAATTTATTACGAGGGAAGAGTATTTTAAATTTGTATTTTTTGAGGAATTATTTTGATGGTTAAAAACTACAAGTACACAAATAATCACGAAGAGCTTTACATTGTATCTTAACATATTATGAAAATCCTTTTTAGTAATTAAAGTTTAAATAAAAAAATAACTATACTTTTATCAAAATTTTCCAAGCACAATTTCTTTATATCCAACAAAGAAGTATCTACTAATGAGATAAATTTCTTTTTCATAAAGTGAAACTGATTATTTATTGTATCTCTTCAATGCTAGTACAAAATAAAAAAAGATCACTAATTAGATTTTTTTCTCTATTTATAAATACAGGAGACGTCTTTCTACTAATAAAAAATTTGAGAATTTGCAAGATCACTATGAACTTTTTTCGGAATTTATATCTAATATTATTTACATAGCTTGAAATTTCAATTTTAAAAGAATGTGCTCATTAAAAAATCGAGTGGTAATAATGTAGGAAATCTATGAAGCTACCAGCCTAAAAATGGGCATTTGAAATGCCTAAATAAATTTCGAATTAGTATGTGAATACTAAGATTGAATGCTAATCGTGAAAATGTTCAATATTGTATGTGTAAATATGAATAGTAATTACTTTGCCTCAAGTACATATTTTGTACTAAATATGTCACCAAAATAAAAAATTAATATATTAAAACATTAATTTCACTTCATCAAAGGTATTCATGTTTGAATTTTATAACTATTTTCCTCAAAATGCCCCAGTGATTAATAATCTTTTGGCATTTGAATCTTTGATTTTAATGTAATTTAATTTTTTTCTCTATTGATGGTTTCTTCATTTATGCCATTTGTATGCCTATTTTTACTTCCGGTCGGTTTAATAAAGTAAAGGAGACTCGGCAGGTTTGATGGAAATGTGTAATCGAATTTAGTGTCTTGTCAGAGAGACACTAAAAGTAAAAAAAACCCAATTAAGGCAAATCGTTAATAATCTGTAACATTAATAATGTATAACTACATAAATCATAAATCACTTTAAAAAATAATCTAGTGATTTAGACATATTTGAGAGCTTTGAATGTTTCTTTCCTTTATTAAATTAAAATTGAAATTAATATATGTTTGTGTTGGAATGAAAATTCGCAATTTATTTGATTAATTTAATTAATATATATATATATATATATATACATGCGTGTGTAAGTAAGTAAGTGTAGACAAAAGTGTATCATTTTCGCGTATTTTTTTCAAAATTAGAGATGTGTTAAAAATGCTAGTGAATATTACATTTTTTTATATATTTAATGATACTGAATATCTCAATTTTACACTTTTTTATATGACTATAAAATTCATCAAGTATGTATATTTTTATAAAAAATTAAATATTATTTGGAGAGTCTTTTACAATTCCATTTTATAAAAATGGAAACAAAAATATACTCTTAAATTTAATGAAAACAAAAACAGACCCTTAGTTGTAATTTGAAATATAATGACGGTCAAGTCACAGAAATACTACTTAGTAGGGTTCTGAACGATATCAAGGTATTTGGACTCTTTCCATTGATATACTAAACGAAAAACTTAATTTTCAGTAGAATAGTTGTAATATAAAAGGTGCAGTTACAAATACGTTTGAAATTTCAGCTCCCCCGCCCAAAAATAAAGCACGTAAAAAAATAAAAACACTTTGTCTCCAAATGATGCCTTTCTTCCAAACCGTTTTACTTTCATCTCTTTTTCGCCAGACTTTGGGTATGTGAGTTCATTTAAATCCGTAAACCTACCATTCGCGATGCACATGTAGATGCTAGCAGTTCGAAAGAAAGAAAAAGCCAAATATTCATAAAAAATTCTTAAGAGGGTTTGATTCCATACATAATTTAATAAGTATAAAATTAAAAACTTTGGTAAAAATTTCAATCGGAAATAAAGAAATTTATTAACTACATCAGATAGTCTCAAGCAGAGAGGTTACTTATATTCTGCTCGATGCATCTTCACTTAGCTTTTATTCATAACACCAATACATACCACCGAATCTAAATTAATGTACATTTAAATAAATTATTTCATCCAGTGTTATTAGTAAATCCAGTTAGTCTAAAAATATACAATAAGCAGTAGTACCTTGGTTCTCGAAGTTCTTTGGTTACAGAAGACACGGCGAGTACCGAACCAATTTTTCTCTTAAAGGGTAATATAAACTGAAGCAATCCATTACTGAGGTACAGAATTATCACATTTTCCTCGGCAATTTATAAATTGATGGGGTTACTTTTTCATGCAATATCTCACAACTAGTGATAAATAAATAAAAAACAATAATTAGGTAAAATGAAATAAAATTTAACTTCCTTTAACCTGTACTGAGGAGTTGATGTTCTAATGGGAGATGAGTCAAGATCTAATGGGCATCATCTAATGGGATTTTTTCTTTGAAGGGGGGTCCCCATTCAATAAAAAAATAAGCACGTGAAGAGGAGTTCTTTTCTTTTAAAGTCTACCATTGAACCCTGCTGTATACATAGATTTAGGGAGTACTATATAGCAACCGATCATAATCAAATGAGTCTACTGCGCGTTACAGCTCAACAACATAATCGCGACTTGTATGAAAGCATGCATCTAGAAAATCACTTCTTCCCACGAAGCATTTACAGACAGATTATTTCATGGTTTTAATGGATGATTAACTACCAAAAGAACCTCGCAATGGACATTTAAATGATACTTGTAGAATGGCATCATATTCAACTCACCTGCCGTGGTTAACAACAGAACCGTCTTCATCGAGATTGTTTTGCAATTTTTGATAGTTATACTCCGCAATGCACGTCTGAATGATGCTTGTAGAATGATTTGACATTCCTCCCATTGGCTGAGGTTCACAAAAGCGTCTTACATTGTGTCTGCTTTGACATTATTGACAATTAGGCTCTACCAACTCTGTGGCAGTTCTACGACGAGTAGATTTTTTGGTACCAGCATAATAATGCGAATATCCACAAAGCGTGGTGTATCACGTGAGGGATTGAATTCCCATTTATACATTTATCCACGTCTCCCAATTCATTTATTCGGGTTTCGAATTTCTCAAAAAGCGCTTCTTAGTATATATTTTATTTTAAGCTAAATCATGATCACTACTAATCATCAGACACGCAATTTCAAACATTGACACAAACTGGGGAAGTCACCCATACATTTTCAAAATACAATTATTTTCCTTAAACCCTTATATAAATAAGTACTTCAATCCGCCGCATGCACGCATTAATTTGTTTATGCGCATGTTCGATGACATGTTTAAATCTGGCTTCAGATACTTAATGAGCACGAGGCCGCATTCAAAATTTGGCAATGATGTGTTGAGTAAAATTTGTGTATTAATATATTTATTTACTATTCATCGGTCATGTTTTGACGGTTACCAACTAGTTCGGTTTTAAAGTGTTTTTTTTATGACTTTCACAAATTTGTGTTTCTGCTTTTCCCATGATCTCAAAATGTATCAAAAAGGCAAGTGTTCCTCTCGCGGCGTTTAACAGACGAAAAAAATATAATAAATTAATCAATACACCTTGATAATGTTTGAAATATAGAAGCTAGAGTGTTCATGTTATTATAAAATCGTAAATTAATTTTCATTTGTAAAAAAAGTGGACAGTCTAATTTGAATACGGAAAACTTTGGAAAATATTGCTAAAATCAAATGTCGTGTATTTCCGCAATTACATGGAAGTGCGCCTTTCATGAGTCGAAGATATTTGGATCGGCCCCAAATGGCTTACTGAATGTGTTTTTTCACACCTATCATATACTCTATCTCATTAGGCATATAATGTTAATTTTTTGTGTGTTTCCCCTACACTACCCTTGTGTGTTACACGGCTGGCGCTGGTCTTTACAACTTTCGCGAATCGACACCATGAATTTGTTAGATTCTTTATTATGGCAACACCATGTATCTGTGGTGCCCGGTTTAAAGGGTCTATCAATTTTGTATACAAAAGTACATTTCTTTGTACAAAAGACGCAAGTCGAAATTATTGTTCTTCGATTGGTATAAAAGCCAATAACTTGTTATATTTAAATAATTACAAGATATAAAGAACTTTTTATATAACACGTTTTTAAATTTTCTGTTGAATCATATAAACTTGACTATTTTTCTCTCCTTTTCTGTCTTAATTGCACAAACCTTCGCTTAATTATTTTTTTTCATTTTCTTTTATTGAATTTTAATCATTTTTAGTCGTTTCCACTATCCACAGACTTTATAAACTGCCAACTTTTATAATTTTTTAAAAAAAATTTTAGCACAATATTTTTGTAAACAAACTAAATTCACATGTATTCTGTTTTCAAATTCGTCAAACCCCGTTACGCAAAAGTGCAAGCATTGAATTCGATCGAAACACCACCTTGCGGATTATTTCGGCTAAAAGTATTAAAAGAATGCATTGTCATCGTATTCCGAGCTATTCTAAAAATTTCAAATGTCTAGCTAGGCGGGAAATTAGTTAAAAATCGATTGCAAGATTTGTACTGGACAAACACACAAACAAGAAAGCGAGTTAATACAAACATGGTAATCACTGTTTTTGACTTAAGCCGGGCACCATAGATATATTAACTAATATTACTCCAAATCGAATATTTCAGTATCCTTGAACGTAAACCTGTTATTTCAACAAACTTTGTAAAATGTTATTCTATTTTGATTTATTCTATACATTTATATAAAAACCTCCGAAAAAAGTGATCCTAAATGAATAGTGAATATAAATCAGTAAAACCAAATTTTCAGAGTAATATATTTCACTACAAAGGAAGGTTTTATAGGACTTTTTTCCCATTAGGTGCAAAAATGAATGGAACACATCCTTGTAAAAAGGGGTCTTCATTACTGCATGTTACTCTGCAAATGTACATATTTCCGGTACATATACCGTGGCATTTAGGTCGGATTTACTCTTTTGAGTTTATAAATTATACTATTTTATTCACTATAAACGAACTTAGCTTTCACATTCCTAAACAACACTGGAAGTAATAAATACGCTCATGAATCAATCAACTAGGCTACGCCGCAAGGGAAATATTATGCAACAGCTTGTGTTAAACTCTGATCTATTGTTTCAACTAAATATTAATTTCTATCGAACTGTTAGGGAAACAAAGTGAAATTGTTTCAGAGTAAAAGCATAATTTTTTTGTTATTTATGTTTACGTTATTTATGCTTATATCATTACCTGTATTGAGATTAGTTGAATTGATACAGATGATATTTTTAGCTATTTATCGAAGTGAATTACTTATGCCTTATTATTAATTTAATTTTGACACGTCGCTTTTTAAATTTTTTTGCACCTTTTATAGCTAAGATTTCGAATTTTCCAAGAGTTTTGAAGTTTTCGTAAAAAAATAATTTTTTTAATGAACTGTCATAAATAAAATAACTGATAATGCCTTTTAAACTATGGTTGAAATCAGGTGAAGAATTTCACTTTAAAATAATCCTGAAAAACAGAAAAACCTGAAAAAAATTCCCCTTTTTATCGGGTTCGTTATTAAAAATTAAAAATATATTATTTTTAAGCACTTCATAAAACAAACATTTTTGCTTTTTAATTTTGATTTTATTTTTTGTCATTGCAATAACTATAGAAAGAGCAATGAATATTATTCTATCATTTATTTTACTTCTTTGAAAAATGTTGTCTAACTACTTGATATTAATCTGAGACATTATGATGAGGGGATTAAATTTGTGCATATAAGTTATTAAGGAAAGGTTTTTCTTTCAGGTTTCATTTTCCTTTTCAGCAATTTTTATTATTCCAAAATGCATTATGAAACTTGATTATTATTCTGAATATATGTACAACATAAAACAAGCATCCTCCAAAAAGTAATTTAAATTTTTTTTCCGAATGTGTGTATATATATATATATATCACATTACCATACATAAGATATTTTTAATATATCTTATGTATGGTAACCTCTTACTTCATAGGTATAGTTAAAAATACTTTGAACATTTCATATACTTTCGTACATGTAAATTCTTATTAAATTAAGTATCGAAGACAAACTGCTGCTTTTAGATATTTTTCAAGCGTAGATAAGAATGTTCTAATTTGATTTCCAATTTTTTTACGCAAACTCTCGGGGAAAAACATGTCTAAAGAATTTTTCATGCGGTAAATAAAACAATAATGTATTGATTTATTACTATCCCAATACTTTTTATATACTTTTTCAGCTTTGTATTGAATCATTTCCTACTTCTTCCTACAATGCCTTCTATTGATTCCAATCACGGGTTTCAGTTCGATCGGCTCAAACTCTATACAGAACCTGAGGGAACTCAAATTTCGAGCTTTTGTCAGGAAAGTAATATTTGATCATTTTTCCGCCTTTGAATGCGTTCCAAAATACTTATTTATTCAAACTAAAAGTAATTAAATCATTATACCTTCTAAAGTTCTGAATTAAATGATGATTAATATATAATGGAGCATCTGTCATTTTTCTACCGAGAGAAAATTTTGAAAATAATTGCATTTAATTGAACGATTAAATGTAACGAATTCTTCCGTCTCTAATAAAGAGACTATCAAATCTATTAAATTAAAATTTGTTAGATGATATTTCTTCCGGTGTAAATATTCGTTGTTATAAATCAATATACTAAATATGAGATTTATACTAGTAGGCACTGAAAATAGTACTATAACAAATAAATATAATCCTTTGCAGTGTATAGAATTAATTATGACAAACTTTGCTTTTGTTTTTTAAAGTTTTGCCTCCTTTAAACTATTAAAATTGCACATTATTCGTTGACATGATATTATCTTTTGATTGTTGACAATAAATATCTTTTGAATGTTGGCCAATAAAATAATAATAGATGAACAGTGATATACCCTGTGGTTTTATAGGATGATTTTTATTCTCAAAGAGTAATATTTAATGTCCATACTGTTCATATGAATTTGACCAGTATTTTCAGCCAGTAGATATTAAGTATATAGCAAGTGTTTTAAAATTCGTTGTTGCACTATATTTGGATATTTTGGATTTAATTTTTATGAAATATAAAATGGGGAAATGTCTTTTATTTGCAAAAATGTAGAGACAGTAATTTCTTTGCACATAACTTTCTCTGATTACTAGAATTCTGGTTACTTATGAAAAGCCTATGAATACTTATGAATGTTATTGCTAAATATGTATATAGCTTATGAACAGCGTAATATTTAATTTTATAGCTTTTATTTATTGACATATGCCATTTCTGTTCAATAGATTTACACCAATGGAAAAAAATTCTCTGCTCAAAATTTATACCATATTCATGAATTTTCTTAAATTCTCTCAAATATAAATTTCTGTTATGGTATAATATGGAAAGATAAATATATCTCAAACTGTGGTACAAAGGAAATATTGAACACAGTATTTGCTACTTTGTGTCTCATTGACTTGTGTTCTTGAAAGTAATTTTTTTGCTCTTTTATTTTATGTTTTTTTTAATATATGTGATATTTTAAAGAGCGTATTATGATTTAAAATCCTCTAATATAAAACACACTTTTTTAATGGAAAAAATAGAATATAGTGACACAATAATCATAGAGGCTACTAAGGTTACTAAGTGTACAAGCACATAAAGGATTCAACAATCACCAACATTTAACTGCTTGAAGAAAATTGGGAAGAATTAGTTTATTTAAGAAAAAAGCATAAGGGAATACATTTGATTAAGATTTTATTGTATAGAATTTCTGTGGACACTGAGGAATTATTTTGATTAAGATATTTTTAAGTTAAAGTGCACTCAATACATGTGACTCTAGCTGTTTTATAATCAAAGTTAAATTTTATTTAAAAAAACATAGAAAGAAAAGTACTCTCAAAATAATGATAATAAGACATAATTTTAAATTTCACAAGGCATCATACACAATATGCGTCCGAAATAATGAAAACGCTCAAGAGGGTTAAATTTTTGTTATTAGTCAAAACCTGATTTTCTGAAAAGAAGCTTCCATAATAAAAAGGGAACCATCGTATATTACCAAAATATTTACGTTATCAAAACACTTTGAAAAAATAAATGAGATTACTTTTCTTTGAAAACATTAACACAATGCCTTTTTTTCCTATCTGCATATAGCTTATAAATTACGGAACTTACAGCTTTCTTAATAGGCTATGCAGTATTCTATATTACTAACGGCCACAACTGTTCAAGATGATATTTCTATTGTATTCCATCTAGTGTAAACATAGAACCATTCTTTTCTTAGAAGCTATTGTCATAAATAGAATAACTCCGCGCGGGTCCTTTTCAGAAATACTTGTTTTGATTAGCATCATTTTTACATTACCAATTTTTTCGGTATGAGAAGGATGAAATTGGCTACAAACACCCAATTTGTCTTTAAAATGAATGCTTTACGATTATAAAATACAATCTTAGTGGCCCCATTGTTGCATTCCTTTTTACATCTCCAAATTAAACTTTATAACCTAATTGGAATCTTTATACAGAAACGGTTCACGGCTGACAGTTGCAAATGATGTCTATTTTTCTTTAAGAGTAACGATCGTCATTTAATAAGCATTGTCATGATTTGTTCTGTACCATAGAGTTTTTACGATAAAGAGCTTCGCTTAGTATTGAGCAAATTGCTTAAAATGAGTGTACAGTATAAGAAAAGGAAATAGTGGCTATTGTGATGTAATTACACGAAACATCCATTTGAAAAATCCCGAATTGTAAAACATGCGGATTATTATAGAATAAAAAGAGTCCACATAAAAAGCTTAAAATCTTGGTTTTGAATTGAGCTGAACTTTAGATTCAAATCGATTGTTTCAAAAAATTTGAAGGGGATTATCAAAACAATGGAAACATTGGCAATTTCCTTAGAACATTTTATTAATAAGTCCACTTTCGGTTAACAGTATAGCATGAATTACACGTGTGATAGAGTGATATTTCTTTGCATAACATTTTGGAATTCGGTACCATTCATCTTGAAACAATAAAGATAGAAGTATATTAAGTCCTAAACATAATGTATTGTAATTTGTTACCATTTATCCTGCAACATATGTGCCAGATGTTCCACTGAAGTTGGATGGAGGGGAACTACCTCGAACCTTTCTCTCCGAATGTGCCTACAAACGTTCGGTAACGTTATGTTCTAGGGACGATGTTGGCAAGGATAAATGCTGCACCGCCTTATCATGCAGTTTAACTTACATGTTGATACGTCTCGCACGTAGCATGCGACCTTTATTCCCTGGAAAATGGTCAACACCTGTCCCATAGGATGCACGTGGTACGCCAGAATGGCATTGTACGCTTATTAATTGTCGCACGATGTGATGTAGGTAAAATACACTTAAAAATTAAGATGATAGCATATAATTAATATATAACGCGCGTGGTAATGTCTGTTTTAAACATATTTGCATTGTTGAAACTCTGTAAGCCTCTATTCAACTTGTTCCAAATAGAGGCGATCCAATTTTTTAATTGCTTGATTATTACGGAAGATTATTAGAAAAAGGTGAGCATTTTTTTTGATAATGGGAGGTAGCATGAGAGTATATTAAAATATTGGATCACGGTAAGCACTAATATTTGATTCCTTAACTTTACTAATAATTTATAATTAAATAACTAAATATGACTGTGACATTTATGTGCATATTATTCTTTAGTTTGTAAAAAGTGGCTGGTATTTATAATAGTTTCGTGTGGCTGGTGTTTAAGTAATCAACATTTAAATATTAAGTTTTAATGAATAATATTTTGTTTTTTCTTATAAGAAATTTTCGTACCCTATTCAATTCCCCATGTTTGGAGCTGGGTTGGTAAGGCAATGTAAATCTATCCACGAGATCTTCGCCATTTTTGTACATTCACAGACTCTACACCAGATAAAGGGATTAGCAAAAGTATCCATTTTAAGAAACATCTCGAAAACAGACATTGAAATGTTTTTAAGCGCAACTCAGCGCTCCGTTACGAAAACACCTGCAGACGCGCATGGATACATGAAGACCAACAGCATCGCCGAGCGTGATCCACAAATTTCAAACTGCTCCGCAAGAGTTAAAATTATAGCATTAACGAAGATAAAAGGTCAACATACAATTGTATTCAACATCAAATATGTTAAATCCCCTCTCACAAGGTGTTGTGGAAGGATCTACAATCCTAAATCTTCGGCGCCGAGCAAATCTCCGTTCTTACCATCTTGCGAGCGGACGACAACAAAAAGGGTGAATTGCCCTTAGTCTGGGGAGGATTTTTTTTTGGAGAGTGAGGGGTTGGGGCTGGACCAGACAGAGAGACCCTGGGCCCTTGGTGCGAGCAGCTTGTCTCAGATGTATCCGGGATGATGAGATCTCCTTGCGACATGCCTTGCCCTAGTCTACAACCTTGCCCTCTCCGATTTCCCCAATAACCCTTCTTGTCTGCAGACGGTAAATTTAATGATTACCTTTTTTTTTATTTGTTAAAAAGATCATTCAATTATTATTTAGTTTTTTTTGTTATTTTTTTAATTCTTTTCGCCAGCCACTTTTTTGATGAGTCATTTATTTAAGTTTTTATATAATGAGTGTTGTAATAAGAAATATTGAGAGGTTATTGGTTCCTCGGTTAATGAAATTAGCCTAAATGGCAAAAGGATTTGTACTTGTAAATAATGTAATACATTAATAAACCATGTTATTTTATTTGTAAAATCTAGTCATGTCATTCGGTTGCCTCGAAGTTTTTCTTCGTTCCTTTTTAGGTAATTTTTATTTTAGCTTTCTTTTTCAGTGAACTATTTTCAAGTTAATTTAAAATAATTTTCATAATTCAACCCTCTACAGCAGGGGCATCAGCAAACGAATCAGGTATTTTATTTTAATGGGTTATTGTTTAACACCACGAGCGTCTTTAAATGTACTAACCACAACGCAATTAAATTAATATGTTTCATGTAGTCTTTTTTTAAACACCTCTAAGAGTGTATGTAAGCTTTAACAATCTTAATAAATTATTTTAATTTAACTCTCCCCGTTATAAGGATATTAAACGTAACACACGACACTGAATAATTAGCAGGCCAAGGGAAGTCCAAAAGGTAGAAGTCCACAACCTAAGAGGGTCATCACCATGCTTGACAGTACACAAAGCGGCCAAATGTATACCAGAGGTAACACAAATATGAAGCTCTATTCATAAAACCGGTTAACCCATTTTTAATTCATTGAAGTTCTGATTTTATGTTCGTGGTGCCAAAGGACACATATTCTTGCAATAGTGTTAGTGATGAGTGTCTTCCGATTTACAGCACTACTCTATATATCAGCTTCATATATCTCTCGACGACTTGTCCTTACGGAAACTGGAATATCACGACTCGTATTCACATCTCCTGTTATTTCCTGTACTGTAGTCCTACGTTTAAGTCGCACTTTCCGTACCCAAGTTCAACCTATCCCTCGCTGGCATCTTTGTGTGACGTCAACATTACTTTGCGTTTTTAGGTAGAACTAGTTACCTTTTGTATCATGTCTTTGATAATGTGCCTCGGGATATACTAAGAATTTCTGTTGTTTTAGTTACTGAAGCCCTCGACAGAATCATAATTTTTATCTTTATTAATTCCATAACATCTCATTCTCGATGGACTGAAATACCACTAACTGATAGTCGTAAATCACCGTATTATATATGTCTGCTCGCCGATAATGTCATCGAAGTGATTTGCATAAGCCACATCACATGCGATATTTAATAACCCCCTGTAGGCAAACATATAGATGTAGAATAAAGGCATTTTATTCACTGAAGCAGATTTCAGTTCAACAACGTATCAGAGACTATGATTCCGAGACCTGAAATCCCCAAATAAAATTCTTCAGTGTACTTAGCTGTATTTTATTTGTACTTCGCTGATAGTAGTTTGTTGAACACGAAAAAGGGGAAAAGGGTGAATAAATGTCCTATCTTCATGAAAGCTATTATTGACAAAATTTGAGATAATTTCGGAGATATTTTGAATGTCACCGATACTGGAAAATGACATGAATGAATTATGTCTAATTGACAAATTCCTTAAACCGAATAAGTTGCCCAGTTTGCGAGAGAATTTGAATGTTGCATGAAGAGTATTTCCTGCCTATATCATAATGAAGTTATGGAATTAAATAACTTAACTTAATTGATTTAATGAGCGAAAAATCTTTATATTTTATTTTCAAAATTTTAACTTTTAATATTCTTTAAAAATAAATAGGAGAAAATTAATAAGCATAATTTAATATCATCACAAAAATATAAAGAATGTAATACTCCTTTAATCTTTCTTTTAAAATAATAAACTTGTATTCTAGTATGGTCGATATTTGTCAAATAATATGGCACAGAAATTTATTCATCTTGTTGCTTACAGGTTTTCGCGTGGTACATAATTAGCTCATTTGACGGAGAAACAATATCTGCGAAATAATTCTTTTAGAATTTTCATAATTTTAGTGAATTCCAGATTTTATCATCATTCTATTGCATTTTTTTGACGCTGACTGACAGTGTTCTAAATCAGAATAAAGTATTATTAGTTGATTATTTGGGATTTGTATTCTTGCCAATCAAAAGTTAATAAAGAATATCTGAATATTTCTTCCACGTTTCAATTGATTTGCTTACAGTGAAACATAGAAAGGATAATATTGCGAATCAAAAAATGTCAACTTACATAACTCTGATATTTAATTTTTCAATTTCCTTCCAACATGCATACATTATTTGCATACAGTTTCGAAAAAAAAAAGAAAAAGTAAGATATTTCTAGGCATGTTTTCTTTAGAGTTTTCTTTTTCTTCTTCAATGTTGGTGCGAAATGCACATTTTTATACAAAAGTTAAATTTTAAAATCATATATTTTCAAAATATTGTAAAAAAGTATATTCGCTTAAAATCGGTCCATTTTTCCTCCTTCGTGATTTTAAATATACCGTCAGAAACTTGAGGATTACATTTATTTTTCTCCGTGAAATTTGCTTTTAGTCTCCGATTTTGTTCACTCTTGATTGAATTACTTGAACCACACTTAGAGATTATAATGTCATAGGTAGTAATAGCATAGGAGTTTACACAATATTACAGAAGTTTTTGTTTAGAGATATATAACTGGTAAATTTTGACTGCACAGCGATTTGTTTGTTCGGGGCCTATGGATACTATTGAATCAAGATTGCAGTTGTTTAGGTATTGCTTTTGTATGAAGAAGTAAAGTTAAGCCGAAATTGATTAAAATAATGTGTTTTATAGTTGTGTATGCTAGTTTTAAAGAATATTTAAGATTCTAGGTACGCGAATTCCGATGATTGCCTGTGAAGTTGTTTTTATTACTATAAGTATCTATATATCCATCTCTCTCTCTCTTTATATATATATATATATATATAAAGTTTCTGTCCATAAAAACTTGTTTTTTTCAATCCCATAAGTTAAAGTTTAAGAACTTTGCTTAAGAAATATGTTAAGTTTTTTCATATGTCAATATTATTGAATAACCTCAAATACAGATCCTTATGATTTCATGCATTTTTTATTGGGCATATCGAAATACGGATAATAAGCGTAATATTAATATACTGTATAATGACTTGTTGAAATAAACATATTTGCTTTTATCTCTACTTCCAATGTTGTCCTTTAATGACACCATCTCCGTTTCTCAAGTACCCAGAAGTGGCCATTTTGAGTTTAAAAATTTCCGTCAAATCTTTCACCCGCGCTACAGTTCATTGTTTTTCTTCTACCAGATACATCATTATCTGGGGATTTTTTTCCTTTGTTTGGAGAATGGAAACATGATCTCATTTTCTGATAGCAGCCGTTGCCCTACATTATGGTATAAAGTAATCTTTAGCAGAAGGAACATAAAAGTTCAAACTTCAACACTAAAATAATAACCTCCACTTTTCAGGTATTTCTGGAGGAAAATATTAAGCCACTACTTGCGTTTAAGTTTTTAAAACAAATATCACGGTGAGAAAAGCAAAAATGCAATTAATCAGTAAGACTATTGGTTAAAGAATTGAAATAAAATTGATTTCTATTAAACCAACTCATATTTAAATCTTACGAATTTTATAAAATAATAAGAATTCGTAAAATAAGAGAGTATTCGAAACTGCAACTCATTGTAACGCCTTTTATGTGTCTAAAGAATTTCGCAATTATTTTTTCCTTTCTTTATATTTCATGACGTAAAGATTTTCGTATATGACACGTAAAAAGATATTAGCAGCATAAGTAAATTATTTATTTATTTACTTAAACTCCAGGAATTGATTTTTTTACGTATTTTCGACAAATGCGGAGGCACTCTATCAGAGACATTCGTAGAGAACAGAGGTAATTGTTGACGACTTTTCATATGAGTCAACATTGCTTCTTTGGTGGCCCCTCAATACGATAGAGTACCCCCATGGACGACATCTGGATGTCTTACATCTTCCCATCCAATGACATCCTGAAAGGATATTCTGGTATACAAATATAACGTGCCCATATTCGGGCTATACCCAAAGGTATTTAAAAGCGCTCGTGGGTATTCGAAATGTTTTCCCTGAGTATGAAGTCCAGAGCGCTCGCAGTAGTATTCCTCGCGCACATTTATATAATAGAAACAATTTATTGATTTTAATTGTAATGAGTTTTTTTGAGAAATTTAATACTAAAGACATTTACTTCCCGAGAGAAAAATACTCAAAGGGCTACGTTCCTCATTAAACTAGCATATATTACTAGGTAATTTATAAGTATTTACGGGCGTATTATATTACTGTAACATTCTACTTGATTCACATAATTTCTATCATTTTTATTAAATTCACTTTCCAGTCTTCATTTCGGGCAATATGCCTTTATAAAAGCCTTCAATAGACCTCTAGTAGGCAAACGTACCAAAGAAATCTGAACATTCTTCCTTAAAGGAATATAACGGAAGCAGACATGGATGAACTTAAAGAGAGGGCAAAGTGTGGTAAGAAAAAAAATTCAAACATGAATAGTCCCTACTATGAATATTTGTTACTGGAAGGGGTTGCTCGATTATTGGAGACATGAGCAGATATGTGAATTCAGTAAGAAAGGAAGAGCGTCAAGGGGTGGACGTCTAGAAATTTGCTGCAGTGAGATGAAGTGAGGAATTGTTAAAGTTAGGTAGTATTTGGACGTGAAGAATTCCATGAAGTTCAAAAATCTCAATTTGCATACTTAGTTCTATCTTATATACTCAAGTAATTAATGTCAGTAAGTCATCTGTTTATTAGGAGAGTTAAGTTTCAATTTTCACCGCGGAATCGAGAGAAAGCACTAGAAAACTTGTTGTTCTTGTTTTGTATGTCTTTGCGACCTCAGTATACAAGCTTCCCAGTCCGGAGTACGTATGCGGAGAGAGAGGACAATATACAGAAAGAAATACACATTCGCAGCAATAATTACTTTTACACACACAAGCAATACACAGCAATAATTACTTTGACACAGCAATAATTACTTTTACACAGATTATGACCCCGGCTTTGGACAGTGATATTTTTACAGCTTCTGTTTTAAACCGGGTTTCCTATTTCAGGCGACTATAAGACTCACTTTTTGTAAAGGTAAGATTAAAATTACTCCTTCAAGTCTTCTTGATGTGTGGTTGTTTGATAGACTGGTATGATAACTTTTAACCAAAAACTAAGATTTTTTAAAATCAACTCTATAGCTATTTAACCTTTTCTACCCTCAGAATGGCAGATGTGCTGCTATAGTCTGCAACAAATAATTCGATTGTACTGAGGTTGAATCATCGAAATAATATAATTATATCCTAAATCATGACCAATGATGCTAACAAACAAGATAAGGAGTATATATTCATGTTCTCTTTCCGTGAGTTTCCCCTGATGTTATGTAATTTTATTTTTTTACCATGAAAGGGAAACTTTCTTTCGATCAGTTTTTTAAAGAATCCCTGCACAAATCAACTATCACACGTCATCTCAAAAAAAGATTGATTATATTTTCTCCCTTTCATGTGGTTCAAACTATCTCCCCTCTGTTAACCGTCTGTCTATGACACTTCTGTGAAAATATGGTTGAAAATGTTAAGATATTTTAAATCATAAAATATTATTGTATAAAATATGTACTGATAATCTTGTAGTACCGTATTGCTTGCTGAATTTTCTTTAGCCATTATACATGCAACGAGTTAAAAGTTATATATAATTCATGCAGTGTAAGTATTTGGATATTTACGACGGTCATTTCAAAGTAATGCACAAGATGGCACCTTTTGGCAATGGATGATAGAATCAGAAAAATATTTCGCCAATTCCAGTTGAAGACTAGAGGAATTTTATGTGTGTTTCAAAGCTTCCTGAGGTGTTTTGTTTTGAAGTGATAAATTTAGACTGTGCAGGTGTATCCGGTACTGTGAGTGTAGAAGATCAACGATCATACATCAAGACTGAAAGTTTCTGCTCGGTGGGTTTCTCACTGACATCTGAACAAAAACAGAAACGTTTGGACATTGAACTGTTATTGAATCAATGATTTGACTTTCAAAGACAGCAATTTTTTACCTCGTATAATCGCTATCTCCTCTGCGACCTAAAAAAATTCGACGAGACCAGTCAAATGTGGAGAAAATGATGGTCTCATAGTGACTGATAAAGTTCCAAGTGGTACGAGTGGGAGTGCAACGTATTATTGTCAATAGGTGCAAAAATTTCGTCGAAAGATGCACAAAAATAGAAATGAATTGCTTCGTGATGGGACGCTTATCTTCCATGATAACGCAGGGCCAGAAGAGGGAAGTATTGGGACCAATTTGCTGGCTAAATACCCTTGGGAAGTGTTGTCTTATCCACCGTGCAGTCCACCTTCTTCTCCAGTTGAATGAACCTTTACGCAGTCAACATTTTTCCATCTTAGAAGAACTTATTTTGTTGTTTACCGAGTCATTGGAGGACTAAAAAAGTAGCATACTGCAAGGAATAGAAAATCTTTCTAGATTTTGGGACTGAATCATTGAGATGCAGGGGGACTGAGTTGTTGAGAAGCAGGAGACTGTATAGAAGGATTTTAGAGAGAAAGTGTCAGAAATCAAATAGGTATAAAATAACTTATTTAGTATGCATTACTTTTGAAATGACTCTCGTATATTATAACGTCAGATTAGTATGCATTAAATATAATCACTTAAAGAAATTAATAGATAAACTACTTTATAGGCATTTCTCAGATTTTTTTATTGTTATGGTTGGATTTTTTTAATGTTATAGTTGAAACAATCCTCATAAATTAAAAAATGTGCTTTATAAAAAAAAAAAATTATGTTTATTTTGCATCAAAAATTGAAATTTTATTTTGTGTAATTTTAAATTGTGTTAAATTTAGTTTAAATTTCTAAAAAGTGTCTATAATTTAAAGATACAATGATTATAAACACATTATTGTTAAATTTAAATAATATTATGTGAAATATCTTGCTCTCAGCCGCTACATGCACCATTATGTCTGTCAAAAAAGTATAAATTTTAAAAATTCAAAATTCAATTTAAATATACTTTTTTGACTTCAATAAAATTTGTATAATAAGAGATTTATTTAATCTATTTGGCATGCAAATTTCAAGTATTTAATTCAAATGTGATTTAAATTATAAAAATATAAAGATAATACAATTTCCAAAGAATATCAGCACAGTTAAAGGTCCTATGGTGACTTAAAGATAGCATGTACATTTTGCTCAAACTCAAAACCTCGCAAAATGTTTATCATTCCAGTATTACATGCATATACATACAGAATCTGAAACCCATAAAAAATGCTCAAAGTAAATATTTTTGTCTAAGCGTATCTACGAATGATTTTTCAAAAAGGAAAATTTACACCATTTTCTGAAATATAGCTTTTTTGCTGAGAATCGTTACGGTTGGTTTTGGGATAGGCGCTGCTTATATTATCGCAGTAATCGATGGTGACTGGAAAGGGAATTTTCGTTTCCCCCTTTTATTCTCTAACGGTTCAACTGTCTTTCTGCTATCAAAGAGTTTTCTGAAGCGACGTAAATCACTAAATATCTGGAAATTAAAATTTCCTTTCAGTAATCAGCCGCTTCTCAGCTGCTGCTAAACTTTCTTTCGAAATAACGCTTCACTCGTCAGCTTAGAAGCACTCAAACTTTCGAATATAATATATACGTTGCACTGTGCAACCAAAAAAAGAAAGCCCATATAGCACACTATTTTAAAACACGCTCTTTTTGAAAACGTTTGCTTGGGGTAACTGCTGTTCCATCTTGTCATGGACACATTAAGCAAATTCAAAACTAATTGAAATTTTCAAAACATTAAAGAAATGTATAGATTTGATTTAAAACGTTCCTTGGTTCGCTTGTTATGCTTTTTTTACAAGAGTGTGAACCTCATTTGATTTTATTGCAATTTTAAAACGCAAGGAGTTGTCCTCGAGTAAATTCCAGAGAATAGTTTCTAGAATATTGTTGTAGTCCAGTTTCTAATCTTAGGGAGCGACCAATCTTAGGTTGACGGATCATTCCCATTTCTATATCGTCATTTTTGGGGCATCAGAAACATATTAAAGGTCTACCCAATGATCGATTAACAATAATCGTTCATTGTATTTGCATAAATCTAAAGAAACTACAAAAAATGTTAAATTCAGCATAAACCATTACTATAAATACCGCGTAGCTAGATTTCGGAAGAGACTGGTTTGTTTGGAGCTGTTTATGCGAGTTGCCTTCAGTGGCTCATAGCTATATCACTTCTAAGATTAAGCAAGTTTTTGCCACTCTGGCATAAAGAGTTTGTTGTGTTAGTAATAGTGGATTACCATGCAGCATCACTGGTCTGACTTTATATATATTGTGAGTACTTGTACTTCATTTCCTTATATAGTGTTTATAACATTTTGTAACTGTCTTTACTCAGTATTGTTTTTACACTGCATGTTATATGTATTAAGGGAATAATAAACTTTGTTGTTTATCTATTGCAAAAAGTGTCATTTCTACTTTATTAGAGGGTGACTTCGATATACATATATCCTAGAAAGGATAGAAGTCAGATATCTCTAAACATATACTCCTGAGGGTTCCGGATCACATGTATATCAATATATGATCCAGAACACTCAGGAGGGATATTGTGAGACACTAACATTCTTCAGAAAGGATCCGTCAGGTTCAGCTAAAAAAAGCTCCTCCTGTTTTTGAGTGAGTTTCCATAAGTTTATGATATTAAAACTATATACGAGTAAAAGAAAGAAATTTATGTTCTGTCTCTGAAAGTTTTAAAATTAAACACCTATTCACCCAGACGTTTTCAAGTTAATTCTACATAGAGTAAAACATAGTATATACATATACATTTACAAAGTTATAAACTTTCCAATGTATAAATTTGTATTTCCGCATGCCTATTAAACTGAAGGGTATATATTCTAAAATAACTTGAACTTTGTACTTTACAAACGGTGCTGTCACACGGTTAAAAAAATTAAAATTTTTCATATGTCTGATTTGTCGAATATCTGTTTTGTGGCTCTAGAAAAGTTGATTTTCAAAGAGTTTTTTTTTTTCCTTCATGGAAAGTACTTTTCCTTTTCTCCATTTATCCCGGCCGATGATTGAAGGACGACTCAGAACGGAAGAATATCGATTTTGCGTCGTATGATGAAAAGCGATGGAGCAGGAGTGTGACATTAGTCGCACTTCATTTGGGTAAAAGGTAACAGGGAAAAAACTAAAGTACTGAAAACACTACAAAAACACTGTATGCCCATAGATAATTTTGTTTCCGCAAATGTATCAAACAGTATATTGGTGAAAGAAGATAATAACTCAGAGATCATTAAGAGAAGAAAAAACATCTCAAATACACGCACACACCCAAACACGCACGCACACGCACACGCACACGCACACACACACACTGTCCTCCAAAAGTTTAGGTACAATATGCTTTTCGAAGCTCACCATTAAAATAAAGGGAGAAACAATAGAATTCATAGTGTATATGAATGATAGTATTGAACTTTGCGAAAGCTTATGGAAAAAAAACTTTACCCCTATCATTTTAAATAATTGCCACTTATATAAGTGTAACATAAAAGCTGGAAAAAACAAACTTTCCTGAATTTGTGTGCAAGTATTACGCATGGATGTTTATTTTCAATTTGTGTTAGCAATTTCGTTGACAGTACCCAGGAGAGTCTACCAATATCTCTGAGAAGTCGTTTGCCCGATTCATTAAGTTGGCGGGCGATCGGATGGATATAAATGGGATTGTCATAAGCTGATGCTGGTATATGTCTCAATGTGTCTCGAAATGTGGTCCGACAACTGTGAAATCAGTTAACATCAGAAGATTCTGTGTCTAGAAGACATGTTTCAGGCCAACCACGCGTTACAACACCTGCGGGAAACTGCTTTTTAGCTCTTTCGGCCCGAAGAAGGAGAAGCATTACTGTGTCTCAGCTTGTTTCAAATAATTCTATCGCTTTCGAGAAAAATATATCCGCTACTACGATGCGAAGAAGCCTTCACAATTGTGGGTTCTATACAAGACGACCAGTTGTGTTTGTCCCACTTAACCAATGGCAGAGAAGTGCCCGTTTATGTTGGGCAAGAGAACATGTTTCCGAGATCACACAGCAGTGGGCTTCTGTACTCTTCACAGATGAGTCCAGGTTGATCTGGAGGGAACGAGGCTCCAGATACAACCAGTCCAACATTGGAGAAAGCCACAATTACAGAGATAGTGGAATCATGGTTTGGGTAGGAATCTCTCACGGTGATCACACTGACCTGCATGTGTGCCATAGAGAACTGGTATAAGATAACGGGACGAGATCCTTGATCAATATGTCCGCCCATATGCCGCTGTTATTGGCAACGAATTTATTTTAATGGATGATAATGCAAGATCTCATCAAGCTATGCTTTTAGAGGATTAATGTGAGGGTCATGGCTTGGTGCGAATGGAATGGCCAGCTCGATCTTCAGACCTCAATCCGATACAGCATGTTTGGAACTACCTTGAAAGACACGTTTATGCTTCAAACACTCCTCCAAGATCATTACATGAGCTGGAACAAGGTTTACTCCGTGTCTGCGCTTCCAATTTCGATGTCCGACAACTTAATTGTCAGTATAGACAGTTGGTACTGACAATGCATTATAGCTAGGGGTGGACATATTCCTTTTTGGAAACCATTTTTTAATGTTTCCATGACATTTTTCCACATGAAACTGTGCTGTAATAGTGCTCCATAATTTCTCAAATAATGGAGTTTTCTGCAAGGAATTCTTTTTTTCCCTTTAACTCATGCAAATTATGTAAGTTGTGTAAATTTCTTTGTCGCACTTAATAAAGAACTATTTAGTGTGCACATTTCGTCCAAATTTCTTGTTTCTCTGTTCATTCATTTTTAAATTAGATCTAAAAAATATGCTGTACCTTAACTTTTGGAGGGCAGTGTGTGTGTGTGTGTGTGTATATATATATATATATATATATATATATATATATATATATATATATATATATATGTGTGTGTATATATATATGTATATATATATATATATATATATATATATATATATATATATATATATATATATATATATATATATATATATATATATATATATATATATATATATATATATATATAAAGGAAGTATGCAAACATAACAATGCCTATTGCACAGTTAGGAATACATTCAAGTCATATATATTATGTGTTCATGAAATTTAAAAGGAAATATTTAAGATCTTATATCTTGAGCTCTGTTGCATTCAAGAAAACTCTATAAAATGCACGTTCAAAAGGAATGTCTGCAATAACTGCCATTCTAAGACGATGTTGATAGTACGTGACTCTATGAATGAAATTTCAGTTTCGATTCCTTAGCTATAGACAGACATTATGTTTCGTAGATGAAAGCTTTTCCTCTTCAGCTGTTTTTTTTCTTTTCTGGACGACATTTTGATAAAACTTATTTTGAACAGCGCAGTTCAAAGAAATTTTATGTACATAAGATCATATAACTCATACCAGCTAATACTAAAAGAAACTAGGAAGAACGAAAATATATGTGATTTTTAAACTCGATATGTTATGAAAAAATTTATAATTCCACTTGAAAGTTCTAAAATTTTTTTAGTAAATGTAAAGTGTGTTGATGCACGAGAATGAGTTCCAGATTTAATTTCTTTCTATTGTAGATATAAAAATACATTTTTTCCTTCGTAGAGCCCTGAAATCTTAGAGTCACGCGGGAACATAAACCCTGCGTTTTCAATATAGTATCACGAACTGTTATAGAGAATCTATGCTCACTTCTACCCAGACTTGGGTGTATATAATTTGAAGTGGCACTCTATTTGAATTATATACAAACACAGGTTATACATGAAATAATGTTTATTGAATTCGCTGCACATATAATTGGCTTTTACAGCAATAAGCATGCGTACTACTTGTACGGAATGTAAATACAGCTTTCAAGAACAATATATTTTTATACTCACGAACAGTAAGTCAAACCAGCAGTACTGCCACGTAAACTTCTGGCCCGTAAAGCACTAGCGCAGCATAACACCTTTTCAACCTTAACAACAACTCCCTCTTTTATTAATGACGCTGCGTGGTATTTATACTAAGCGCGTATGCCAAAATTAGCATATCTGAAGCAGCTTCTTTAATTCACTCAAAAGTTCGATTCTTGTGAATCGAATCTTGTGTATACCTTACACTGGCCTCCCTCGAAAAAAAAATTAGGTAACTGAGGTCTGAACGGCTTCAGTTAACTAATTGAAAACGCGTGCTGGTCTGACTTTTTACATAATGGGTGGCAAAGCCAAAAAAACCTTCCACACGTTGTGTGGGGGAAAAACGCCACTACCATTTTACAAAACTAACCCCGAAGGGTCCAGGTGACACCATTACACAGTGGATTTGCAGAGTTGCGGATACTGGGCTGGCCAACTGCGCCCTAAAATATCTATTTTAATTAAAAGTGACAACACAATTGCACAGCATGACATTTCTTGACTGTATCTGCTCTCCCCCAATTTATAATGTACATGTGTTATGATTTGTGAAGTTAGTATGTTAGTTGTTTGTTATCTGTAGTTAGTATGTGTTATTTTTTTTTTCACTACATGTCCCCTTCAAAAATTTATAAAACAACAGTATACCGTTTTTTTTCAGTGCCTCACCACTTCCCCTCAAAATGTTTACACAGTATATACACTGGGGAACTTCAAACCAATTTGGTTCGATTTTATTAAAGGGTGGGAGTTAGAATAAGAAAGTTGATACAAGACTTGTTCCTCATGAATGCCGCAACTTCACTGCACCAGTTTGTCCAATCCGCTGAACCTCTCTTGATGGTCGCAGTCCTAGTAAAGGGGTTCGTTGACCGTGTGGGCATCCTTCGTGCAGCAGGTCGTTGGTCCTGAGGCGCTGGTCCGGCTTGACGATGGACAGGAGGTCTCTTGGGAGGAGGCCAACCTTGCTGGGCGGCTGATATCTTGCGTTCCCTGTACTTATGCAAAGGAGCTTTAAAATTGTCATTCTTCCTTTTTATAACCTTGTGTACCTTATCAGCGACGCATTCCTCCTTTGATGGAGTTTTTGTAGTGCACACTTTACCTTTCTTCGTACTTTTGCTTGTATCGGTATTAAATTTTAATGCAGATTCTATTTTTTCAACAACCTGACTCTGCTTTTCGTATTTGTGCTTATACGACTTCTTGTTTACCGCCTTAATTACTTCAGTATTAGCAGTTTTAATGCTGGAACCTGAAGGCGCTTTTTCACGTTTTTTATCCCCCTTAACTTTAGTTTTATCCTCTTTTGACGAAAAAGTCTCTTTGAAACTTGCGATATCAGAATCGTTATCATTTAAATTCTTTAACACTGCTTCAGTTTTAGGAAGATTAAGCTTTTCGTACTGGTGCGTATTAATGCAAACGACGTCTATAACTTCCGAAGCATCAGCTAAACTACTTACATTATAACTCTGTGTCAACTTTTCATCCTGATTTTCAGTCTGGTTTTCATGTACTTTATTTAAAACCATATTATCAACCTGGCCTACAGCATCCTCATTCGGATGGAAACTTGAAATAATATCATCATTACCTAGCGAGTTCCTACTATCGTTTAAAGAATTTTTATTGTCGTCAACTAATAAGTATTCACTAACTTCCGTAACGCATACTTCGTCATCTACTAAATTTCCTTCATTAACAGATGTGTGAATATCATCTAAAATATCAGGTATAGCATCAATAATATCAGGTATAGCATTAATAGAAGTGTCCGATGATTTATTTTCTAAACCACTAGCATTAGTATCGGCCCTATTTTCAGAAATTTGTACTGGAATTACCGCATTATTCCAGCTAGACTCACTTTCTTTATAAGCCACAAAAATACCCTGACTTTCACTATTCTCAAAATAATGATTACTACTCGGACAAAATAATACATTTGACCAAACAGTTTCAACAGGTTGAACCATATCATGTGAATCAACTTGCCAGTGCAAGTAAGGTGCTTCCCTATTATTTTCTTTAAGTGCACTAATTTCATTATAACGCCGTGCGCTTCTATTATTTTGCCTGCGGTACTGCTTACGCTGCTGGTTTGAAACTCGCGAAAAATTTTGGCGCGGCTGTATAAAACTTCTCGTACCTGAATGACGGTGAGGGGTAGCGAAGAAATGTCTATTGTCATATTTAGCTAAAGCTTGAAGGAGGGTAACCTTGCTTGTAATTGTTTGATTATCTAAAAAATCTTGAACACTTGGCTTCAAACGTTGGATAACTATTTTTAAGATTATCGCTTCCGTCAACTCTTCTAAATATTCCTCACACTTGGAAATCTTTTCCGTAGCAAAATCTAACGCAGACTGACCTTCACGTTGCCTTAGCGAATAAATTTCCGCTTCAATTTCACTTTGATTAAAGGTCTTTGGAAAAACACTAAGAAACTGTTGCTTGAATGACAAATAGTCAAAAATCAGATTACTGCTTTTCATACACGTGTACCACTGATATGCACTACCTCTTAAAGCGGCTAGAGCAATTTTAAGTTTATCCCCCTCTGGGGTGCATTGTTGTTGAAAGTAATGCTCAATTTTCTTTAGGAATTGGCTTGAGGGGCCGCCATTGAAGGTGGCTTCGAATGGCGCAATTTGCTGAACCATAATTACCCGAGGAAAATTTCCAGCAGGATTTTGTTCTACAACACTCATTTTTTAAATAGTATATAAGTACTTGCAACAATTTTATCAATATACGTAAACAGTACACAGTTTTTAATTTCAATTATGTTCTTCGTTACAAATTTAACGCTAACTACCAGGGTATATATATTTTTCGGGCGCCAGTATAGAGATTCTATGCTCACTTCTACCCAGACTTGGGTGTATATAATTTGAAGTGGCACTCTATTTGAATTATATACAAACACAGTTTATACATGAAATAATGTTTATTGAATTCGCTGCACATATAATTGGCTTTTACAGCAATAAGCATGCGTACTACTTGTACGGAATGTAAATACAGCTTTCAAGAACAATATATTTTTATACTCACGAACAGTAAGTCAAACCAGCAGTACTGCCACGTAAACTTCTGGCCCGTAAAGCACTAGCGCAGCATAACACCTTTTCAACCTTAACAACAACTCCCTCTTTTATTAATGACGCTGCGTGGTATTTATACTAAGCGCGTATGCCAAAATTAGCATATCTGAAGCAGCTTCTTTAATTCACTCAAAAGTTCGATTCTTGTGAATCGAATCTTGTGTATACCTTACACTGTATTTGACTTATTTTTTTGAAGGATGTTGTTGTAATACTATAATGCATATAATTATATTTTATATATCTAAGAGTGAATTAAACACCATTATTTGGTTAAATTTCAAAATACTGAAATTCATTTATAATGCCTAAAATACTAAAATGCATTTTTTCAAGCCTTAGGAGCAGTAATTTTGAACAAAAACTTTTTCCGGATTGTTTACTAACAACATAATTTATACTAAATTTATAGTTTACGTATTTATTATATGTAATTCATAAGCTGATTTCTGTATAGAAATAAATTGTCTTAGATATGCATGTAGTTTTATTTTGAACTTCAAGCATATTTAAAACAAAGTATATTGAATAATTTATAGTTCTATTACGTATATAGTACATATATGATTTTATTAAATATCTATAAATATGTTTAAGATATAATAGATTATTTCATAATTATTGGTCAACTCATGCAAGATTAACTTTCAGAGCTGGTTGTAAGGAATGCATCGTAAAAGGAACTACCAAACGCCCCTACAAAATTAATGGGTCAATAAATGGGTCAGTTTACATGTTGTAAAATGTATTTCAATCACACCAAGACGATTTGTGTGTAGCAACGCGATGTAAATTTAGTGATTTTGCATAAATTCAAACTTGGACGTAATGTGTCCGAAACGGTTGCCATTTGTCAATAAAGAGTGGGTAGTTGGCACTGACAGAAATGTCCGTATACTGTCTGTAAACATCGACATTAAAAGATCTGTAAGAATCAAGCAGGGAGTCAGGTGTGTGACACAGCACTGTTTAAGACAGTATGTATATATATATATATATATATATATATATATATATACATACAGGGTGTCCATAATTCCCTACTTTAAAGTTGTCTACAGTCGAAACTATTTATTGTTCAAAAAGTTATGACATTTTGTGTAGGACATATTGAAGGGATGGAAATTTATTTGAGCGAATAAAAAAATTAGTTCAAAGTTTCACCACCAGAGGGAATTTTTTGAGGAATAACACATTTAGTCAACATTTACTATAGTAAAAAAAAATTATTACAACAATACATGTTCAAATTGACGGCCATCATTTTCAGCTACCAATTGAAATAGTAAGATAGCATGTTGGACAGTTGACCTTAGTGTGTCCGGGGAAATGCTGAGAACATGTCGTGAAATGCTGTCTTTCAGATCAGCTGTAGTTCTTGGTTTTTCAAAACTGGCTAGATTTTCCACATGCCCCCAAAGCCAATAGTCGCATGGGCTGTGGTCCGGGGATCGGGGAGACCACACATTAAGAAAGTAGCGGCTCATGACACGGTCTTCTGTAAAGTGATTTTTGAGAACGTTCTTAACACGAAGGCTAATGTGTGGAGGAGCTCCATCTTGCATAAAAATTGTGCGTGAAAGGCACTGACGTGATTCCAGATCCAGAACAATTTCATTCAGTAACAAGGATGCATATCGCTCACCGGTGACCGAGCATGTTACTGGACCCCTAGGATTTAATACCTCAAAGAAATACGGGCCGAGAATTAAAAATGCATAAAATCCACACCACATGGTTAGTTTCGGTGAATGCATCGAAACATCTAAGATTAAACGCTGATTTTCTTGTTCCTAAATTCGGCAGTTGTGAATATTCACCGAACAGTCCAAGTAAAAGTGTGCTTCGACTGTCCGGAAGATATTCCAAGGCCATTCTGCATCAATCTCAAAGCGAGTAACAAACTGAAGTGAGAACCGCTGTCGAGTCTCGAAATCTTGTGTAAGCAACCTTTGCACAAATTGAACCTTGTAAGGATAATACCGGAGGATATTCCGCATGACCTTCTGGACAGTTGAACGGGGCAGATCCAATGCTTTTGCCACACGACGGACACTGGTACTAGCCTGTTCGTTGGAACCTTTGTCCTCTTCCACCTGAAGCGCAACCTTCTCTACAGCTCCTGCGGAAACAGGTTTCCTTCCACTTCCAGAACGAATGTTAAAAGAACCAGTTTCTTCAAATTTGGCCACCATTAATCTGAGACCTTTAATAGTCAATGGATCTTTTCGTATCCCCTTCAAACTCCGAAATTTTCGTAGAACAACTAGTGCTGAATTATCGTTTTGGTAAAGCAATTTTACTTACAAAGCTCGATCTGGTAATCGTAACGATGACATTCTGATTAGCAATAGCAAGCACGCTGAAAACAAAATCTCCATGAAAGTTTCTAGGTTTTATAACAGCTTCTGCTCTACGTCGACAAAAATTAATTTGCATATTTGTTTCTACTTCGTTCCTTCAAATCTTTTGTCTGAAAATTAGTTATCGAACAAGTTTCCGATCAACTTTGCAATCACTATAAAGATTGTAAAATTTAATGAGTATGAGTTATTGTGTTAGGGTGTCCTATGGATAAAAAGATGATGAAATCTCAAGTAAAGAGCCAGTCGTAAGTGTAAAATTCTTCAAAAACGCCCTCTGGTGGTGAAATTTTGAACTAATTTTTTTATTCGCTCAAACAAATTCTCATCCCTTCAATATGTCCTACACAAGTTTTCATAACTTTCTGAACAATAGTATCGACTGTAGACAACTTTAAAGTAGGGACGTTTAATTATGGACACCCTGTATGGGAATTCTGAGTCACCCTCAAAATGGGAATTCTGAGTCCCACTGAAGGAAACCACCGAGGCAAAAAGATCAGCGACTAAAGCATTTTCAGAATGATCGTATGGCAAGGTAAAACATCTTCAATTAATATTAACAATTAAAAGGTACATTATTTAAAATGTCTGTTTTGGCCCAATGTAAGCTAGCGGTAGAGCTTTGGATTTCGGGATGTAGGTGCTCAGTTCGAATCCCGGCGAACGCTATTAAATACATTCGAGTCTAGGTTGGATATGGGCATGTTAAATCAGTGGACCTGAAAGTTCTTCCTCGATGACACTGGTCGGGAGAAAGTCCGAACTCTCCACATGTCATCCTTGGGGGGTGCTCCATCAAAATTGAAGTTGCACTAATGTAGCAATGTGGCTCATCACATGGTTCTCCCTGGTATAAACTAGTCAACAATTTCCGTGATATATAGAACGAATCTCTTAGGGCCTCTGCATTAGCACAAAAGGAACAAACATAACACAATTAACTTGGTATGGACGCAATATCTAGAGAGATATTATTTCAAAGGAATCATTTGTGAGCCTTGATCCATTCTCTGGGAGAGAAAGCATAGTAACCCATCAAGCGTTTCAGGCGTCTTTTTCTGTCATAAACTCTCATCTTGAAAAGTGTTTGACACAGATAATTTAAATCTGCATGTGACCGTAAAGAATGCACACGACGGTAAAACTTTTTTTGTTATGAAACTAGTGACAAGAATAATACATCAGCAACACTTCTTCAAGTTTAAAAAGAGAGACAATGAAAAAGCCCCACGGAGATTATGTAACATTTAATTAATACAATTTGCTTTCCTGTTGAAGTTTCAATTAAAAAAAATTATATTTCTTTAATAGTTTGAAATGTATATTACCGCTCCAAGGAACAAAATATTTTGCATAACATTTAATGTTTTGTTAGCTCTTTTTACAAGTAAGTCGTAGAAATTTCATAAATATTGGATACTCGTATAAGTTGCCGGTGTGATTTCAGCCAGTGATTGGCGTAAATGCCTTGCCACTAAAAATATCGCCATAGGTATCAGTGACACTCGTAGTATTTACCGTATTATACTATAGAGGTATAAAATATGTACCTACTTTTGCAGAGTGACGAGGCTTTGAACCCTACAATATTCACAGCGTTAAGATTCCACGAATGTTCTTTGGTGCACAAAGTTATTGAAATATATATATATATATATATTTATTGTCGTCTTCAGGAAATCACAACACTATTTGTCTGCTTTAACTATAATATTATAACACAACAGTTCATAGATTTCAGGTACCCAGTACCTCAATCCATAAAAAAGAGGACACGTCTCTCACACGACTAATATTAACAACTGCTCTACACCAAAACAAACTCTTCCTCGCGGTTACCGTTAAATTGTCAAACATACAATTGCAGTCATTGAAGCTGTCATTGCAAATATTAAAGAAAACGTGACTACAATATATATATATATATATAAGGTTTGTATAAAATAATTGATAAATGGATTTCGTGTTTCATCATAATTTGCCTTATTTCTAAAGTAAATTTTTTATGTGAACAAAAACATTAGAATAACCGGAAATTTTTGAAATCCGGAAAATTTAAAGTCTTATTTGTTTTGAATAAACGATAATCAAATTATATTACAGCTAAAATCCTCCATCTTCATCTTTCCTCTCTAATTTTGCTAATTACTTCGAAGCCAAATTACCGATACTCTAATATCACTTGACAGCTATAAAAAAAAACTTTCGATGAAACGTTCTTCTCGCCTTTTTTTTTCCTTCTGAATGTTTTTCGCATTTTTTTTAACCAAAAATATCTCAACAAAAATATATGCTTAAAATGCCTCGAAGGTTCGAGTTTATTTTTAAAAGGTTTTTTCATGGGAATAGATTACAGTATGCCCATGATTAAAAATTCATCATTTTTTAATAGGCACGGGAATAAATTGCAAATGAAATCAATTTTTGGTGCGTTAATATTCTAATGGCTATATCTCTTTGGAATGTGGGAGGAATATTATTGGTATAGAATATATCCTTGAGGAAGATGTTTCCATTTTTCAATTTACAAAAATTCAATTGATTTCGTCCGGAGTTATGATGCATATCTGAAATATCGATTTCTTATCATTTTTCCCTATTTTTTCTTATTGAGAGAGAAAAAAACACACGTAAAATACAAATTTTAATTTTTAAAGACGTATGACTTGATAATTTTTTTAAGGAGCAAGTGAAAATTTCATTTTTGTTCTGTAAGATTTTACCGTCTTAACAATTTGATGAGACATTAAGAAGCTTTTTTCAATCTAACCAAAATCCCCTTATTATTATCGGATTTCCGAAGTCACACAAAGCTTAACGAGAATGAAGTAGAAAAAAAAACACTTAAATCTTTAACAGATTTACAAGATTGTGAATAGATTTTCGGATAGCACATGTAAACTGAATCTGTTCCGTCGATCGGGTGTTAATGGTTTAGTGTAAAAGATACAATTACTCGCTACATTTATGATTTTTTGTCGTCACATCCAATGTTTCGACATATCTTATGATCACTTTTTAACTCCAAAATAAATTAAAAATAACTTTAAAGACAATTGTAACTTGTTCATTACGATTGGGACTTGTTCAATACCAATGATCTTCAGCTGATGATATTTTTTTTCTAGTTCAAAACATGTAGCCATACTGTTTAATTCACTGGGGAATTGAAGAAGTGTTCATTGCGAATTTGTTATCCACAAGTTTATTATGACCCCAATTAAGTGTCACGCTTTATATTCCCATTACCACCGACATTAGGGTAATTGTCACGTGAAGCAATCGTGCCTTCAAAAACTATTTCATCCTTTAAATTACCTTGTACGAAAGTTTTTTCCTTTTACTTTGAATATCCGTAAATATGTTTCCACGTACTGAGATCAACAGAAAATAATAAACCGCGTCATGCAGCTTACAGTTGTAACCAACTAGTTTAAACATGGCATCATGACGCAAAAACTCTGACTCCTTGGACGGAAACAACCACTAGAGCTCGTGGCGATGCCCGTTGAACTCTTTTTGCTGAGAAGAAGTATTAGCAGTTGATCCAATGTTTCCGTGCTTGTAGCAGCATATTTTCGTGTGTTCCTGTATAATTGTTAAATTTGTGTTATACTATAATTAATTGTTATGTCTTCATTAAAATAGTAAAATGTCACCTCGGGTTTCATTATTTATTGCCGGGATTCAGTTTTTTCTCGGGTATTATGTGACTGTTCCGGTGAATGGCCACACAGTTTCTTTTTATTAAGCATGTTTAGATGTAGAAAACTACCACAATATTATCATTCAATAGATGAATAAAGCCCTTGAAATACTCTTTGACAACATTTTTTTTGTTCTTAAAATGACCACACAAATGAGGATTACCAGTAATTTATCTCTCACCAGTGAATGTACTGATATTCTCCTTTTAGAATGGTTTACTCTCCTTCAATCTTCCATGGGATATAATATGTTCAGAAGTACATAAATTAGAATTAATTTTGTACCTTCGTAACATTATCGGGAGACTATAATCAAGTCTTAACCTTTGTACCCTTGTCTAACTTTTTCCAGTGCAGTGTGGTGGGGGTGTTTACCCATCACAAAAGGGTAGTTAACGAACCCCACACTTGCGTGTGTCCAATGTAATATCATAATGCACTGTTGAGATAAAGACTGTAAATTAAAATTTAATTTCTTTGGTTTCTCTAAGTATTTGTGTCTAAGCATTCTGACTTTAATAATATACAATTTATGTAATTGTTTGTTGGTCTTATTATTCCATTTAATTCTCATCTTTTATATTTTATAAAACAAAGTTAGGAAAAATTCAATCGAAAATTTAGTATTAAAATAGCATTTATACAATAATAGATAGAATAAAACATCTCATAAATATTTTCGGGAAAAATATGGGAAATAACAAGAAAATAATTACGGAACATGATATAAAAACTTAAAGACATCCCACCCTTTCAAAAGTATTTAAATTGCTAAGCTTTACATGAGAATATTTATAAAATATACTTTTTTACAGAAAAACTTCCGACTCTTACTGAATATAAAAGTTGAAATTTTAGAGGAAAGAATGAGATTTAATAATCTTTTGCGGAGAGAAAGTAACTCCTATGAAGTTAATCTCGGGAGAAAAATTGGGGTCATCTGTAGTTGACATGCCAGTTTTTCGCATCTTTGTTCTGATATTGTGATAATCTGCGGTTAAAGCATAAAAAAGTAAAAAAGCAAAATCTCCTAATTTATTGAAATTAATTTACTTTCTTTTAAGTTTCTTTTTACTTTATTCAAAATACTTACTTTATTGAAAAATTAAAGACGCAGCTTTTGATTAAAAATATATCAGCTCTTGTTAGCAAAAGAGGAAATGATTTTTTCTCTAATCGACATCGTAAAATAGTTCATTAAATTTTGTCTGGGAGAAAATTACTTTAGATCGTAATTTATAATACGATCTACGACATAGTGTAGAATGTTGAAGAAAAGTATTGTTCTGTTTAGTAGATAATAAACATGACCTACCAATAAACATTTTACTAATTTTTACGCCAAATTTTTAGTACAAATTTACAATTTATAACTCATCTGTATTGAAAAATTTAACAAATTAAATTCCTCCATAGCAAAGTTCCCCCCCCCCAAAAAAAATAGTGTATATAGGATCCTCTATATGATTTAGTGATACCAAAAGAGTTTAACTGCTAGTATTGTATCAGTACAGCCTCTTTTTCCGCCGTTTAACCTCAGAATACATTTTTATTTTTCTGTTAAAAAGACTATATTAGTTATAAACTGTATTGAATTGTGCATTTAATAAATACGAATTAGGGGGAGGAAGGAAATATTACCCGTTAGGAAATGTGGTGTCATACGTTATCATAAAGAAAAGTAATGTACTTACACCAGTGTCACCTTTTCACGTAGGTCGTTTAAACAAGGTTTTTCCGGAAATATATTTATCTAGTTCAGTGGTTCCCAACTCTTTGTTGATCACGGAGAACTTTTCAAAAAATTGTTGGAAACCATTTCCAAGTCTCCCCTCTATAGTGCCAGAAATAGGTTTTGTTTCTGAATATATTCTGATAAACAAATTTAATAAAATTTTATAAATAAACTCAATAGCAACAACTAGTTTAACAAAAATTAAATTAAATAGACCTTATTAAAGCCAAGAAAAAGTAGAAGTGCTGGATATTGTAATTCACCTCGGTGTGTGGTCGAGAGATTGTCAATAATAAAACTCTTATAACCACTCCTGAGGCAAAAAATAAAGAAAGACTTCAGGAACACTAAAGGCATTGAATTTTAAGCCAAAAGGGTGGCGTAAAAGAAAGACTGTCTGTGGGGTCATTGATAACCATGAAAAGACTATAAAGGTTGTAAGATAGATGATGACGTCAAGTTCAAGTTATTTTATAGCCCACAACAAAAACTTTCAAATGATTGTGAAAGCGGTATCGCAAACGAAAAGCATGGTGCGGAGGCACTTGGTATACTGTGAACATGAGCAGTGAAATAAGGGACCAATTGGGTCAGGAACTGTTAAGATAAGGGCAGTCCACTGTCCAATGAGAGAGAAAGGAGCTGGCCAAAATGGCCCCGGGAAACGGACACCAGTCCCTCCAAAAATGAGAAAAAATATGTCGACAGATTTCGCTGACTGATTTCCTAGCTCTGACCCTGTAGAGCCGATTGCGCTGTTGCGGAGACTTGCGGAAATTCCTGTAGTCTGACATGAGGATGCCGAGTATGACCTGTGATGGATACCTGTCAACGGAAGCCTGAATTGCTGTCTTCTTCAACAGTCGTAAGTGTCTCTTGGAAGAAAGGAAAATTTTTTGCTTTGACTGAATATTTTGCCTCTATTTCGTGATTCCTCATGTATTAGTAGTTGAAAATCTGAATGTGAACCTTACTTTATTATTAATTTTAATTTAAAAGAATTTTTAGTATTGTCAAATAAAAGTATCATAACGACCGATTCTCTTTGTTTCCTTTCTTGTCCCACAAATGCACGCATCAATTTATTAAGGTTCTATTCTAACCAATAGAAAATTTATTTTTGAGCTTGTATTTCCTTTACTATCAGTGAAATAGTTGCGACGCTGCAAAATTTCTTTGACGCTGAAAATATATGAGGGATTTTTAAGCAGAACGGGGATATTTTTGTACTTGAAACGTCAGGAAGCGGAATAAATACAAGAATTTTTTAAATTGTTTGCCAATGCGGGGACACCTGTCGGTGAAGAATTTCACACTTTAACAGCGAGATTTGTTGTTGCTTTCAAAGGAGACACCGTATAAGTGAACCAAAACCGACTCGTGCTGCCACCTCTATATTGACCGAGCATTCCCAGCGATGACACCTGGACATCTCGTACCTTCTGCCACCCTCTCAGACAACATATAGAGACTTTCCGGTCTACAGATTTAACAGCCATATATGACTCAGACTCGAAGGTATTTAATGTTATCATCGGCATTCGAAAAGAGCACCCCCAATCCCAACATGCAGACACTAATCTGACTCGAGACCGAAATTTTTAGACCTTGAATATAAAATTTGGAAAAAAGAGATTTTTTTTGTTCTCGATTCGATGAAATTGTTATATTGGAGGTTGTTTTGAAATGATAATACTATTTTTTTTTCATCACTGCAGCTCTTAAGAACCACTTCTTCCGATCTCCCGAATCACCGTATCAGAAACATTGGTATAGTTGGAATCAAGTAAATAAGTCTAGGGATAAATATTTTTCTTTCAGCTAGCTGAGGGTTGTTAAAAGAGGAAAATTTACAGACGGAATAAAATTGCGAATGGGAAGAACTGAAATTCTCAGTGTCCTGAAAATTGAGGAATACGAGCAAGTTTTTTCAAGCTGTTTCAATAACACTTCCGGCTGGGACGAGAATTATTGACGTTTTTAGAAACGCCTTGAACAATATTAACAGTCTGATCCGGATATATAATAAAATGACACTGCTTGTCCTGTCAGAAGAAACTCATATCGGTCATGGCTATGTGCACGATATTGTTAGGAAACATACAAAACACATGAACATGTGCTTTCCCAGTGGATTTCCCATCTTTTAATCTCTTTTACAAATCCTCAAATGCCTTTGGAGGCCGAGCACTTCATCAGAGACTAACAAAAAGGAAACACTTTCCTTTACATGATTGTTACTGTGGGGGAAATATAATTATCATGTTTCCAGCGAAAAAGCTATTTTCAAAACTTCTCGTGAAGGAATTAATTCTCACAGCGAGGTATGATGGAGTAACACAATGTATTCATGAATTAATGTTCTGCAGCAGCCTATGAAATTATTCTATAGGGAAATTTGCCATCTAATTTTGCAGAGTCTTTGTAGTTTTGGGGATTGCTTCTAAGCATTTTTGAATATAGACGAATTGGATTCAATCCACTTAATAAACTTTTATGCATAATTGTACTAAAAAAATGTCACTTTTTCTGCTTCTATGATAGGCAGTTAAAAATTTTGTAGTTTGTTAATAAATTTATTATTTTCGAGTCTTAAATTAAGAGTAAACTTATTTTTCTAGAGCCTAAATAATTCCTCTTTTCCCTCTTCCTGTATTTTTATGCTTCTGTTGTAGGAGCCTGCTAAATTAAGCACATTTTTTGGCTAAAATGCCTTCAGTGAAAAAGCAAAATAAAGTCTTTGTTTCTTTTGCATTTCATACTTCTATCGAAATTACTTCGGAAAAAATCTGAAAAAGTCACCCCAGGGGCACGAGGGTGAAACCTTCATTTCAGTTTTCTCGAAAAGTTAATTGAATGGTACGGGTTTCCGAATTGTTAAGAAGAAAACAAATTGTATTTTGACATTTCCCCAACTTAACGCAGAGTACAAACTTTCCTTTCTACAAAGATTAGTGCTCCTTAACACATTGCTGGCTAATTTTGTTGGCTAATTTTAACACATTGTTGTGCAATTTTAATTAACCATTCAGCGGGCGCGGCCGTGTACAAAGTGCAACATTTTCGTAATTTTGAATGGTTTATTTTGACATGTAAGGTTTGAATGTTCTAAGCAGTTTCTATTTATAGCGACACCCTTTATAATGCTTTTCTGATTTTCTGAATCTTTTATTCCTTTCCATTCATTGTTAGTCGTGATATAACCGTGGTAAACCAGCGATTATACTGGATTACAATACTACAAAAGTAGGAGTTGATCTAGTCGATCCAATGTGCAGCTATTACACGGTATCCTGCATACCACGAAGAGGGACAATCTCATTGTTTTTTTTAGGTTTTTAGACATAATAGGAATCAATTCGCAAGTTATCCTTAGATCCAATTAACCGGACAGTTTTAAAATGAGGCGATTGTATCTGCATTCTTTGACCTTTAATTATAAATATATCGCAATATTATCAACATTTTATATCTTGTCATAAAGCTCAAAATTATTATTTTTTGTTTGAAAAAAAATGTCTATTACAAAAGAAATAATGAAAGTTGAAAGAGACGTTGAACTTCGTGCCACGTGCGCCTGCTGGTGTTCCAAAAATTGGCACGCCGGCTGAAGGGTTAAATACATGCGCGAGTCACCGGCAAGGACTCAAATTTTGGAATAAAGAAAGATTTGTATTTTCTGTAATATGTTTCTTTATATGGGAGTCAGAGATTGGCATTTTAAATGTAAAATAATGTTAGGATTTGTCTGAAACTCATTCAGGTCCCATTAAAGGTGATAGGTACTAAAATAATTATTTTCCTCAGAAATTTCCTAGAATTATTCCTTAGAAATTTCCTAGAATGACGAGCTATTATACTTTACTACATATATAAAACCTAATGAGAACAGTAATAATTTTTTGATTGGCAGATATTATGAACAATTTTAAAAAACTTTATCAGATTCACTTGTTTGACAACTAGCAGCTCAAGCAGATTTCTGATTGTACATTCAATCCTTAGATAACTATTCACGGCTGCTTTTCCCAAAAGTTACATTAAATTGGTAAATTAAACTCTAATACTCATACAAGTCTATATTAATGAGAAGAAACTCCAGATTACTATATTTTTTTTAACTAATCAGAATTATCTTGTTAATAATGTGCTTAGAAAAAGCCAAAAAATCAGTAATAAAGGAAAAATTTTGAAATTACAAACAAACGAGGAACAATGATAATTCCTAACTATTAGGGTTTGATTTCTAAATCGTCTTCAATATTTGCGTCTAAAAACGTGAGTTTACTCGATACCGACCAAAAATGTGTTAATATTTTTTTGGTTAGAAAACCCACTAATACTTCATAATGGAAATCCCTGAAATAATTGTATCTTATTGGTTTCATAATCCCAGTGATAGTGCCATTAATTTCCCACAGTGATTTTTTCCTTCTATAGACACTATTGAATTACAAAATACACACGCCTGAAAGTGACATGAAATAATACTCATTCATCTCCAAGCTTCTCCATAAGCCCACTGAATATTCCCGCAATACTCGATGACTTTGAGCTACAGGGCACTAGACAGTAGGGTGGAACGAAAAATACTTTTTTTTAAAATTTCAATATGCTCTAGTTTTCAAAAGTTGCCTTTTAACAAAATAAAGAAGTAGTAGAAACTAGTAGTCTACACAAGTAGTAGAAAGGATTGTTAAATTAGTTACCGGGTCATCCTTGTCCGTTCGTGGTACTTCTGCAAGAGATGCATTGATGAAAACAAAAATACATTCTCAAAAGATATTGCGAAAATTTGAAACAAAAAAAAACAAACAAATTCAATGTGTCAGTGAAATAAGTAACGGAAACCATGTGTGATTAATATGGACTTTTGAAAAACATGAATATTTTTTTCAAAATAACGCTTTGCATTAATAGACATTACATTAATATTTTTCTAAATAAGTGTGATTTGTTTATTTTAACTAAGGTCCGTCAGTTAAAAATTGTTTTTCTTTCATTCCAATGTGTATTATAAGAATATGCTACTGTAAAATTAATATGATGAAAATCGCGAAATTCCACAAAATCAGTTTCTCTGTTATGGCATCTAAAAATTAGAAATACTTAGAATATGCTAGTTTTCTGTCAAAATATCATATTTTGAATATTTTATTTTCAGAAAATATACATTATTTTAATATACTATAAAAGAAATTAACAAAAAATACAAATATAATCACTTTTTCATAAAAATATCCATTTTGAAGCCCTCTGTGACACTTAAAAATATTTTAGTAGAGCAAAAATATTTTAAATTCTTAATTTTAATTTTAAAAGACAACTTTTGAAAGCTAGAGCATATTGAAATTCTGAAAAAACAAATTTGTTCCACCGTGATGTCCGAGTGTCTTTTAAGTGCCTCGTCCTTAAGTGCCTTTATGTGTACTATTTTTATGAAGTAAAACGTATTATATAATCACTTTAGCAGGTCTCCTGACTAAAAGGAATGTTTAAATTGCATATTTTGCCACTTTTTTGTACTACAAGTGTATTCAATTTCAAAATAATTGCAATTTGTCAAAAATTTAATAAAAACCTAAAGTTTGCCCTTCTTGCGCCAACTGAAAACATGCACCAATTACGCTAATATTTAATTTCCGAAATTATTTTGTTAAAAGGCAACTTTTGAAAAATAGAGCATATTGAAATTTAAAAAATGTTTTTTTCGTTCTACCCTACTAGACAGTAGCACTCATTTTGAGTTCGTATTTTTTTCCAAATTACTGCATTGGGGTAAAATGACACTCCTGCTGATGAGAACTTATAACATGTCGTAATATGACTCTACGTGCACGTTATCGTCCGGTTTTTTTTACGCCCATTATATTGAATTATTGTTTACGTTTCAGAGCCCTCGTTCAGAAATATTAATTAATAAACAAGTAAAAAATTATAATTAGTCTTACAGCTGAGCAAAAAAGGCAAAAAAAATATCATTGCTCCTCGTTTGTTTGTTATTTTAAAGTGTTTTCTTTATTACTGATTTTTTGGCTTTTTATAAGCACGCTATTAACAAAATAATTTTGATTACTTAAAAAAATAGTAATATGTAGTCTCTTCTCCTCAATATAGACTTCTACGAGTATTAGAGTTTAATTTGACAATTTAATATAACTTTGGGGGAAGCAGCCGTTATTAGTTTTTTAAGGTTTCAAAGTACAATCAGAAATCTGCTTGCTCTGCGAGTTCTCAAACAAGTGAATCTGATAAAGTTTTTTGAAATTGTTCATAATATCTGACAATAGGACAATTATTACTGTTCTCATTATGTATTAGATCTGTAGTAGAGTATAATGGCTCGTGGAGCCTAGTGGATACAACGTCGGAATTAGTCACTGAGGTTGTTCAGTTGGAATCCAGGCAAGATCCAATGGATATCTTCGCATCTTCGGATGTGGACATGTTAAATCCAAGGCCGGACGGTTTTTTCCTCTGGCATGTGGGTTAGAGTAGGGTACTAACGCACTAAAAGTTGTCCCTGGATGTAATTGGGCAAAATTGAGGTGGCAACAGAAGACAATGTTGGTTTTCCTGTAGTGTGCCTTCATTACAAGAAACCAACATGTATCACAGTGTAGTGGGTGAATATGTCGAAAAACAATGTGCCTGCTGCTTTTGAAGACACAGAATACAATATTTTTGATTCCTAATTACGTGTACGTTTTACATTGTAGCGTCATGCAAGTATGGGGGTATTTTCCCAAGACCCCACAGGGTACACGAAATCGGCTGCGTGCTTATCGGAATACAATTTCCCAGTTCTCACCGTTTTGAACACGTGTGTGGATTCCGAGAGGATTAAAAAAAACGATACCATCAAATGCCACCAGAATTTTTTGCCTAGAAGGTTTAGCTGAGGCATATCGGTTTCCCAAGCTAGATGTGGGAGTATCTGTTTTGAAAAAAAACAAGCGTCTTTCATCGCTATGTAAAGCTGTCTTTCGTAGCAATAGCTCAATGCGAGTTTGGCACTATAGCGCAATAAAGATGGCCGAAATATTCGTTGATAAGAAAGACTGTCAGAAGCTAATCTGCACGGCCCCTGTTTTCGAACGGAGTTGCCTTCTTAGGATTTCCAAGACATGCCGAAAAAGAATACGGCCACGAAATATAGTTACAGACTTCATGTTTTTCGAGAGATCCCCATGTAACAGTCTGGTGGGAAAGTCGCATGTTTTAAAGCTCTTATGAGATGCTGACCGGGTCTCGGAGCGTACAGTTAAATTACTCTGCACTTAAGTTAAAATGCACTTGATTCTGCTCTACTAGTTTAATGTTAATTTGTTTTGTTTCTTTGTTATTAAATCTATTAAGATTTTGTAAACCTTTGGCCTTTTCATTTACTACTCGGACTCTGTTTTGGGTCACGATTTTATTAATTTTACAAAGCCTCAGAGGAAAGCCTGTAATGCCACAACTTTATCTAGCATGTTGACCGTCTCGTTCCCCGAAACATTTTCTAATGCATCTCGCACTAACTGCCCACATTTTTCATCACCTAATGTGCTTCTCTCCAGACATCTTAATATAAACAGCTCAATGAAACACAAAGAGTATCCAAATGCGAAACAAGTTCATGGAACTCAGACAGCTCATATAAAAGATGTTACAGCCACATTAGGAGTTTCTACGGCTGAAACAAGCAGAGACATTTAGTCAGTTACATTGCGCCTTAAAACTGTGAAGTTAAATAAGGAATGCAAAGGAGAAGATATTTAAAGGCCATTATTTGGTTTATGGTATATATTCTCAGCAAAATATAAAATTAATGTTTCTTCTTATTTCTCATACTTATATTTTTGAACTGTATACTAGTCATTAATGGACATATGTAAAAACTGAAGATCGTTCGGCCTAATCTTACATCTAAACTTTTGTGCAATAGAATTTGTCGATTGTTTCTATGCACAAATAAAAATTTTTTGGCTCCAAGTTATAAATATTGTTAAGAGTTCTGAGAATTATTTTCTGTATTCTTTAAAAGTACGAACAATTTATGAAAGAAAGTTTAAATTCTTACTGGAATGTTTTAATCACAAGGAAAACAGAACATCATAAATAGGTATGCATCATCAACTTTTATGTAGTAGAATCTGTAGATTGTTTCTACGTACAAAAAACTAATTTTTTTTACCGAGTTATAAATATCGTTAAGAGTTCTTGGAATTATTTCCTGTATTCCTCAAAAGTACGAAAAGAATATTTATTTGACAATAAAGAAAGTTTAAATTCTTGATGGGATGTTCTAATCACAAAAAAGCAAAATATCATTAATCGGAAAATACAGAACATTGAAATGTATTTCAAGCAACTAATAATACAATCAGAATGACGACTCAGTCAATGATATTCAACCATTTTATTACGTTTTTTCAATTACTAAATGTGCCTGTGGCATATATCCTGTTTCTAAACAGAACTATAAGTCTTCTGGTTTTTCTAACATATGTGTTGTTCTCTACTCCCGCAAGAGGTAACGTAGCAGTTGTGAATATTCATGATCGCATAACGTCAAATAAACATATCCTGAGATACAACCCTACAGGCTTTTCAATTTTTTAAGTCAAAACTTGAATTATGTTTTTACTTATATAAAACAATAATTATTTTCATATGATTCGTACGCATAATGCCTGATAATGTAATGTTTATAATTAATGTAATGTTTATTTTTTATTATTTTATTACCATGTGAAAAATTTAGTAATACACGCAAAAATACTAAGATGAATAATTTATAATAATAATGTATTTTATATTCTATTATGTCGGCGTATTTATTTTAATTCTAAGTATATAATTAAAATGTAATAAAGTTCAGATACGTGACATCCCAACTTTAAGCCTTTAGTTCTCCTGTATGAAAAAAACCCTAAGAAAATAAGTAATAATTTATATTCAGAATAGCAAAATCTAATTAGGATATTTTTATTCGTAAAACATGCAAATGTCATCACAAAATATAATATTGATTTTTAATGACGTTTACATATTTCCGAGTTTTATATATTTTGGAAACTGTAGCGAGAAAACAAAACTCCTCACAAGAAAGACTTTGAAAATTTTTATTATTATATTTTTACCAAAGAATTTCATTATAGATTAAAAATTTTTAGTTTTTATAAAAGTAATTTTTGTACGAAAAATATATTTTGATAGAGTTTTTGGGATCTCTTTAGATGCTAATCATAATTCTCATTTGCATTGCAATTTTATTTGAAGCTGGTAAAAAATAGTCATACGGATTACAGTTTTTTTTTCGATGAGGAATTTTACTTTATATTACAGGCATTAAAAAAATATTTGAATATATATATATATATATATGAGTATTTTCATCCATAATTTTTATTATCAAAAAATCCTTCTTTTCTGTTTAAAGATGCTAATTAATCAAAATACATGTAACTGCTAAATGTTGAAAAAAGAATCTTTGTGTTAAAAATCAAGATTTCTAAAATTCGTTCTAAAGTATTTTTTACATGAAGCGGTAATTAATTATTATTCTTAAATAAATAAATATGTATTTTTAAAAAGGATGCAATACATTTTTCGTAAATTTTACAATGTTCAATGAATATTATTTGAAGTTATAATATCTTACACATGACGTATGCTATCGAATCATAAAAATATTACATTTTTCTATTATAACATTAGTTTACTTTAAAAATGAAGTCTTCTAGGATTTTTTAAGGTATAAAATTTTTATGATCGATTATGTAAACGGAAGTTGAAACGATAAATTAAGATCAGATGAATTACCTTGGCCACCCAGTGTGTAATTACCATTAGTGGCACGTGATTTTGTTGCCATTAAAAATAGGTTAAAAAAATTTTAGATACCGCTTTCTTAAGAGCACGTGTAGGAAAGGCAATGAAAGCTCTCCAACTAAAATAATGGTAATTTAAATATTTCATTGATAAGTTTGGCATCGATTTGCATGCAAAAGTAGCTGAAAGGGAATAGGAATTAATCATTTTTTTGTCAGCTTATACTTACAGTATCCGTTAATAACTATTCAAATTCAAAGCAAAATGTCTGTATTGCATTTCTATCTAAAAATTTTTAGTGTTTGAAAATCTGCTATTTATGTTTCCAAAAATATCGAAGAATGAATACAAAAATTCAAACAAAGAATTGAGTTATCGTTAGAGGAGTAAGATTTGTTGTCGAGAAGTTTATGTTTTTTGTAAGCTTGATAATCAAACTAATATATCTGTGACATGGTAATCATCGATGTAACACTTTATAACACTTCAATATATCACGATACAGCAGACGTTTAGCACCAATCGTATGCTGTCAGTCAAATTAGTATCTGTGAGTTGTAAAAATACTGCTATTTATGTTTTATGCAGAATTATTAAGGCTTAGTTTTGGAATAAATTTGTAAAACATAATATTACTGAGATTTGTTTAAATATCATATTGCTTCAAATCTGAGGCAGTTGCATGATCATGCGCACGTTCTGTTTTAAATAGATATTTAAAATACTTTCAGTTAGTAAGAATTATAATTTTTACAAGTTACTTCTTGTTTGAATATTTATGAATGTTTATTAATTTTATAACTTTATTATACGTAATTTCGGCATTTATTATTTTATGAATTTATTGCATTTGTTCAGTTTGTGTTCTGAATGAATAAATAGCAATATTGTTTGTTCTCTTAGGTAAAATTTTGCTTTAATTTTGGAGAAATGATTGAATGATCATTTAAAATTGATTTGATAGTTGTTCGCTAGTAGAATACTGTACATGTTCGCTAGTAGATCACGCGTATGCATTGAAGCGGAACGAAAGTGAAAATCGAATTCATTGCAATCGAATATTTTACAGTTTTATAACTGGAAACTAACGCATGAAGAAAAGTAACATAGAAAATAACAGATAAAAGTATTAATTTGTTTTTCTAAAATTTAAATAATTTTCTTTTAAATTCCGGATGTTGCAGTTGAGTTATCTCTTATAAGAGTGTTATTATTGTATTTAATATAATCAAAAACATTTAGTAAATAAAAAAAACAATAATACGTATGGTTCCAAGTTCCGTTAAAATATATACTACGTTTATATAGAAAGTGAAATTCTATTAAGAAGATTATCAAAAACTTACCTCGTTCGAAAGCTATTAGTAGAAGAAAAATCCAAAAGCTTATGAGAGTTTGTATATTATCCATAGTTCATGAAGTATTAATTTGATGGAGTTTCAGTTACTGTGGTTGTTTTAATACTTGTTCATTAATTATATTATTGTTTTCAAAACCGTTTTTCTTTCCACAAAATATATTCTGTAAGAACGATATAGATAAAAATCTTATCTTGAAGTTTTTTCTTCAATTTCCTTTCCTCAAATGAAGCAAATCAATACGATTGATAATTGCTGAATAAATTAAACAGTGCATTATAACTCAGAATTAATTTAGTTGTGTATTATATTGTAATTTTCAAAGTAAAGAAAAAACATGAATTGTGAGCTTTAATATACTGTTATCCGTCATTTTTGCCATGCAATAATTTCGATAATTATCAAATTTTTCTTCAAGAGTATATATGAATTGTTTGCACTCAGTTTATCCAATTTAGTTGCTCAGTGCCGGAGAATGCTTCCTCTTCAAATATGTTGAGAAACATCAAACCAATAAATTTAAAAAGTAAAATTGTTGAAAAACTACGCCCACTGTACTGATTTTTTTGACAGTTAATAACATTCGTCATTATTTATGGTCTCGCAGATATTGAGTCAAAAAATACCCGCTTCACTTTTCAGCAAAATTTCTGATTCCCCATCCAGGACAGTAGCAAAATTTTTAATAAACAATTGTATATATCGGTTTCATTTCACTCAAATTAAGGCCTAAAACCTAAATGTCTTGAAAAACGGAAAACCTTCAAAGTCATCTTAGTCCAGAAAAGCCTCTTTGCAAAGTCCTGTTAACGGAACAACACGTGGTTTAATGCAGTCTCACGGCAGCACGCTGTCTGGTATCTTTTCCTTCGGCCGGCGCTTTCTGCTGTGAAGCCCTACTTACGGCTCCGACGGCTGAGTCATGACTCAAATCTGTAAGTTCGAATTTCCGCTCTTAGAGTGAGGGCGCAGCAGAATTACGTCAGAGATCCAGCGCAAGCGTACCAGAGATTTTTGGCAGAAAAGGTTTTCAATAGTTGAATCTGTAGCTTCACAAATTATCCGAGAGAGTGTTTGTGAAACAGAGTCGGGTCGCCTCGGAGCTTGATTTTCGAAGATCTTCGAATTGCATGATTCTAATCGTTAAAAAAACCATGCATTATGGAAATTTATGGGGACTCGGTTCCAAAATAACTTATTTTGTAAAGAACAATTGCGTTTAAGTATTTGGATTATGTTAAATAAAGCATAATGATTACATACAATAATAGGCCTTAAATTGATAATACAATTTTTTTAATACAAAAATTACCAAATTTAAAATTCCTTTTCCTTTTGCAATTTTAATGTTTCAAACTATATTTCTTTATCTTATACTCAACGTACTTTTTTCTACAAAACTAAGAATCGGATTTTTGATTTAAAGATTAGATCTGAAGAAAAAAATTAATAATTGGATGTATATGAAAAAACCATGAAAATAGCATATATTTAAGTTTATATTAAAAAAATAGTTTAAAGATATAAAAAATCGATAGTTTAAATATCATTAATATAATGTACAGATACCTCAAAAAAATTTGATACAATTTGCTGATATATTCCGGAAGCCCATTTTGATCACATAAAAAGTATGAAAATTTAAGAACAGTGAAAAATTAGTTTAAACTTTTCATTTACAAAGAAAGGATATAAAATTTAATTAAAGGATATAAAATGTCTTGAAACTTTTTCTCAGTAAATATTGGAAACATTTTTTTAAATTTTCCTCACCAGAATATAGTGCTAGATGTCAAAACCCTGGAATTAGAGGTTAATGTATATGGTATCACTTAGTTATTTAAACAAACAAAATTACTCACTTTCAGTAGAAAAATACCCCACAATTTCAAAAGCAGACATTATAATAAATATTAATTTGTTATATATATATATATATATATATATATATATATATATATATATAATAGCTATACTTTTTCAATAAATCATGATTAATTATTAATAAAATAAAATCGTGGCTCATATTTCTATTTAAATTAAATGTAAATACCAATAATTAAAAGTTTTCAGAGTTATTTTAAAGGCACCAATTATAAATTTAAGAATAACGAGGTCTTTACGTAATACCTTATCGTTTCTTTTCTAAAATTTCTCTTTTAGTTATGACATCTTTCTTCTTGCCCGATGGTACTTAAATGTGCTTCTTTGCAATCGGAAAGAAATTTTTCGTAAGCCTAATATTTTTGAAAGTCTTGCACCCTGGTACCAAAATTTTAGTTTCTAGAGTTTTATGCGTTTCTTTTAGAGTAAAAGGGACACCTTTATTATATTCACAAATCAATTCCTTTACTGATCGATCTATACGCTTTTTGTACACAAATATAGCCCATATCATACTACGTAAAATTTCATTTGAATTTTGAACTTTGAATGTGATACATGTTTCTAAAAGATCATTTTTATGCCAATCTTTGATATACAGGCAAATATTTCTAGTTAATCGGTGATCCAACATTTAATTTGTGACAGCCTGGTTTTACACCCTTTGCAATAGATGATTGATAAAAACACCATGATTCAGCTCCAGGTGGACACTTGTGTGCAGAAGACCTGAATGTTATAATTCACCGCCGTATGTTATCGAAGGACGGTCAAGAATAAATTTCTTATAAAAACTTCAGAAGCGAAAAATAAAGGCTTCAACACTAAGGTGGCGTAAAAGTAAACATGTTTGTGTGGCTATTGATAGCGATCAAAAGACAAAAAATATTGCAAGATAGATGATGACGTTATTTTATGGCCCACAATAAAACTATCAGATAACATTCAAAGTTGTATTCCAAACGAAATTTAAAGTGGGGAAGTGAAGAAGCCCACCTCTCAATGAAAGAAAAAGGGGTGGGACAAAATGGCCCCAGTAAACGGTCAACAGCGCCTCCAAGAAAAAAAAAACGAGAGAATGTCGACAGATTGCGCTGACTGTTCCCTGGAGCTCGGACGATATAGAGTGCCTACTGAACTGTCACGGAGTCTAACGGAAGTTCCTAGAATCCGACATGATGATGCTGAATATGACATGATATAGGCCCCTGTCAACGAAGTCATTTCATCGCTATATTCTTCAACAGTAGTAAGGCCTCCCGATAGAATCTAGAAATAGTTACTTTGACCAAATAGTTTGCCTCTGTTTCTGATTTCTCATGTAATTAAGGATAATATGAAGGAGAACCTTATTCTATTATTAATTTTACTTTAAAAGAATTTTTAGCGTTGTAAAATAAGAATTTTTAGTGTTGTCAAACGTATATTGAAGGCCAATTCTTTGAGTTTCCTTGTTTGCCCCAACACATGCACGGCTAAATTGTTTTAAGGTTTTCTTACAACCTATATTGTGATTTTATGGTTTATTGTCTGGTGAAAATCTATGATAAAGTGTAGCATAAATTGCTGTTTTCCTATTGTTTACATTACCTTTATATCAGGAGGATTGCTTTTTTGTAGTTTGTTGTTAGCCTTTTAATTGTAATTTCTTTCAAAGAACCATAACCTTTGCCCCATAAATTAACTCCACATGCACGTCAATCTTTTACAGCAGTTCCACAAGCTGTGCATAAGTTTTTACTCACATGATTTACACATTCTTCTTTATTTATCATTGTATCAGAATCATACCTGGTTAACTAAAAAAATTTTAGTTAACCAGGAACTAAAATTTTTTTTGTTCCTGTGAGAAAATTAAATGTTTTAGCATCTCCATCATATAACTATGTTGTGTAACGGAAGCCGTAATTTACAGATCTTTTCCACATTATTGCTGCAGCTTCCATTTCCATCGATTATGATGAACCAGAGTGGTTCATTTTGCAAACTATTTTATGGCCTTTAAACCATATATTAATTCAGCATAGTTTTCTTCCAGTTCTTTTTTCGTTCTTTCACTCAAAACACATATTTTTGTCATCACTTCAAAATCGATGACATATCCTGTTAAAATATCTATTAGATAGCCAACTCCGATCAACGATGTGTGACCACAAGTCTACCATGTTCCATCAAAATAAACATCTGTGCCATAAATAGCTAGTGTTTGTGTGGGATTTTTGTGTGCTTTTTTTAACTTCATCATGAACTGATTCAAACATATTGCTTGAAAAAAGAGAGTTTGCATCGTTTGTTTTTTATGCACCTATAAGTGCGAGATGAAAATGGGGCCATATTTAATACCATACAAAAATTTTCAATTGCAAAATATCCTTTCTCAATATTTTTTATTAAACAAATGCGGATTCACATGTAATCAAACATTCGCCCTTACTACGCCGCAGTTTTACTGTCCATTTTATTGTGGGGGCACCATATAGGCGGACAGCATTACCCCCTATGAAGGGGCGACATGAACGTGGTGCAACGCTGGGATTCGATCTGAGACCCCTCAGCACCGAAAACCAGCGCGCTATACCACAGGGCCGCCACAAGCCCCCTTTCTCAATATATGACAATACATTTCTCAGTTGTAAATTAATGTTTGAAGAAGATTCTTGCTTACTTGATGTTACGTGAGCACAACTTTCACATATCAGTTTAAGATTTCGATAAAAAGCCACTGCAGTGCTGCAATCGAATCTTAAAGATTTATTTCTGCATTCTGAACATCGTAAATTTGAAAACAAACTTCACAATTCAACTGCATTTGAAAAAATATACTCTCAGCCAAGGTCGTCCATATTCATCTCTGCAAAAGAATGTAGGCTGTGGAGTCTTGTATTCGTATTCATGTTCGTAGTTTATTTGATTACATCATTATATAAAGCAGAACCATGTGAACTTGAACTATTAGTCTAAGTTACTTTCCACCTTTTATCGATCGTTTCTACGGCATTCGTGGCTTTTCTCTTCGTCCTAGGCATGATTACACTAATAAAAATGAATCCAAAGACTTCCTTACAAAACTACAAAAAGGGCAAAAGAATCAGAGCAAGATATCAATAGAAAATACAAACGGAGCTAAACGTTAAAATTTGGAGTTACAGTTAATCTATCGACAAACTCAGAGTGAGAAAAAAATAATAATATTATTTGTAAAAACAATAGAGTTGGTTAGTTTTTCAAGCGTAAACATTGAAGTAGGTGAGGCATTTAAAGGGACATTTAAAAACAGAGCTACGTGAAATTAGCCATAGGTTCTTTACTATTTATCAGAGCCTCAGGAAATTTCTGCAGAATCACTAGACATGTTAAGGTTCTTTTTTGGATAAAAATCTGAAAGTCGACATTTTTATAATTTTTCGTCAAAACGAGAGCTCCTGAGTCCTATTGAAATTATATATATATATATATATATATATATATATATATATATATATATATATATAGATAGATAGAGAGAGAGAGAGAGAGAGAGATAAAAATATAATTCGAAAGTAAAATAAAAAAAAAGCTTTTTTTAAGAGCATGTAATATATTTTCAATATATTCAGGATGATAATATGGACACTTTTTAGAATTATGTAAATTTAGAATAGTTTATAGGAAATAAATCCTTTAAAAACCCTACTTTTAAACTATTTCAAGAAGTATGAACAAATCTAAATATTGCTTCGTGTTCTCTTACCAGAATATGAAATAGTATTGCATTATATTTTATGCAGTACAATAGAGAATAGAATAATTTTTGGTATTGTATACTTAGTTATTTTAAAATAATCCTATTGTTATACCACACTATCTATGATTTTAACAGCTTATACTAGATGTTTTTTTACTCTGGTAGAGGGATATTATTTTTGTATTTTACATCTTTGAAAAATAAAACGAAATTAATTTTTTCGTGCATCAGAAAATAGAAGATTTATGATTCCTGTAAACGAAATTGACTAAGAGAAAAAGAAAATCAGAATTTAAAAATTGAATAAAATACAAGATTTACAGATTATGTATTATAGAACATTGTTTGAAAAAGGATTTAAAAGAAAAAAAATGCTGATAGAAAAACTATAACGTTCATAAATAATAAAAATATTTTTCTATATATCTCTAGACATAAAGAAAGTAAAGTAAAGAAGTTTGTTATTTTAGTGTTTTCATTTTATTGCAAACCGTGAAAAGTAAAACTTCAACGGATTAAGAAATAATATAAAAAAATCATTTTAAAAGAAACCCATATTAGTTTAATTAATAAAAATTAATAAAACAAAATATTAAAACACTCATAAATTAAGAGTTAAGAAAATTTATAACAAGCTATGCAAAATATTAATAGAAATCTGGAAAAATAAGAAAAAAATAGGAATTTCTTCTTTCATGCATGTACATAATTAAATAAAAACGAATCTAACAGTATACCTTATTTATTTGCAGTACTCTTATAAGGGAAATGTTGTATGTTTTGTTAGTAAAACATTATTATTAGGGGAAAGTTATTTTAGTTTCCAAAGAAAATTTAAAAGAAAAGAATCAGGAAACAAATGTAAAGAAAATCTATTTATTATGTACCCAAACGAAAGTTAAAGAAAATTTTGTATACAACCCGATAAGCCTAAAGGAATAAACAAAATCAATCGTATATTTGAATTACAGAAGTTTTGAAATGTAATGTACTTCGGTAAATTGTATTTTACATTTAAAAGTGTTTTAAAGAAAAAAATAAATTAAATTACATTGACAATATGAAATTTTAGTATTTTACATTCTAGGACAAAATAATAAAGTAAGAAATTTGTATTTCAATCTACTATTCTTTGAAAACAAGGAATTTGTAAGAAGCATAATATTTAGATTATTGCCAATTATTAAATGCGAAAAATAAAGCAAATTCATTTTGATAATTGTTTTTAGTTTTTAAATAAACATGCGCACGAAAGTATGTAATTTTTTCCTGAAACATTTGTGCTTAAGGCAAATGCCAAATTTTGGATCCGTATTAAAATAAGTTCAATGTCCTTCAACGTTTTTCAATTTTAACTCCCTTTACAACCCCCCCCCCCTCTTTCCTTGAACATACTCATAATTTAAAACAATATCCTTTTGAATCCTAAGAGTACTGGAACTTTTAAATATTAAGTCTTTTCTTTATATTTTCTAATAAATAGGAGACTAGGTATAATTATTTTGTCTTCTATTGCAACTGAAATTATGAATTCTTACTTTTAATCTGGAAATGTCTATTCAAGCCACATTGTTATATAACAAGCAATCAAACTAATGGGAAGTTTGTAAACTAAGCTTAGAATGAGGTTTTGTTACATTTGAAAAAAATTTGTTGTTTTAAAAGCACTATACATTATTTTTTTGATTTCATAATGCAAACTGCAATAAACTGTGACTATTTTGTTACATGATTTACAAGCATGAATATAACATTGTAGGAAAAAACATTTTTTCTTTCTGTCCTGTGATTTAAAATACGAGATTATAACTGTCACTAAGCAGGTGAATTGGTATGGGGAAGAAAAAATATTATATCCCATACTTTAAAGAAGCACTGCATTTATTTTAGTTATGAATAATACAATTGTTACATGGTTTCATTACAATTATGTGATTTGTGAAGCACATTAAGGTATATTTCTAGATCTTTTTCTTTTGTTATCAATTCTTGAAGTGTTTCTCTCAAGAACAGAGAGATAAACTCAGAGTTTAACAAATTTCTGCCAGAACACAACAGCTCCACCTCCCCAGAAACATTTTTTTCCTTCACGGTAATGTCCTTGAGAAATCGTTCGTCATGTTTTCGACGTATCTCACCTAGATTCTGAGGGGAAAAGTCGAGATGTCAGTCAAGGAAGTGGTTCGAGTAATATGTTGCACTTCATACTTTGAAAACGCCTTATCATTTCACTTACAATTTCTTTATAGTTTATTAGTTTTGTGGTTATTAGGAAAATTAGCGCACACTAACTTGAGTTCACTCCATGTATCTTTTTCGGAATCTCTGAATATGTTTTTACAATCTTGATCAAAGCTTATTTATCGTAACTCTGGATCAATGAAGACTGCAATTTTTACTTTCGCTTGATAACTTTTTGGGCGCTTCTTCATCAAATAAGTTTATGATTTCCCCTTTTTGTTTAACGCTTTCACAAATATCCTTATCAACCAAAGTTTGATGTGCAGAGGAGGGAGATATACATCTTTAGGATTAAGGGTTTACAGGACCTTTTTTTGGTGTGAAGGTATGTCGTTGAGTCCTATTTTGACTCACTTAATTTGCTTGCGTATGACGACTGTCCCGCTAGCATAACAACAGCACTACTCAGTTATCTTTGTGCATAGTTAATAACAGTCCTAATACCTTCAAATCTCCACACATCTTCCACTTAAGCAAATCATAGTCTATGCAGTCAAGGAATATGCGCAAAGTTTCACAAGTCTCCAGCTTGTTGACGGAGTAGAAGGTCGGAATAGATTAAAATATATTGCCATTGGGGGAACACTACCTCTAAACTGGGAATGGAGAAGTCTATAAACAGCATACACTTCAAGGTTTGGTTTTGTTGAGAGCGCTACCGTCATATTTTTGCTACACGAGGATTAATTATATGCACTTCAAATGCTAAAAACAAACCAATTACATCATTTAAATATACAACTCTTACGGATTAAGAACAGTAAATGTTTTCAAAATCATTTAGCATCTTCTAAATGAAGTCGTTTTAATCGACGAAACACGTAAACTAACACTCTTTAATCTAACAGATTTCATCTTTGCAACTGTGAACCCAGCAATTCGAACTGAGTCGACGAAAGATTTAAATTCCCAACAGGGTCGATTTATTATTGAGTAATGTGATAAGATGTGGACAAGCGATCCATCACTTTTCTAATTACTTGGTGGCTTAGGCCACGGTCACACGAGCGTTTTCTTACGGTGCGTCTTTTCACGCAACTTGAAAATCTGCAAAAACGGGACACACGTGCGTGTTCTTTAACGTGAGCTCAGTCGTTTGTTTGTGCTTTCCAGTGCAACATGAATCCAATTTCAATGAATGAAAGAGGTGTTAACACGTTATGTACCTTATTAATTGATTCGGAGAATTAATAAATATGTACTCAATATAAAATGTACTTAAAATAATACGTACTTAACACAATATGTACTTAAAATAATATGTACTTAAAACAATATGTACTTAATATAATATGAACTTATAGATATGTACTTAAAAATATAAATATGCACTTAATTTAGAAATTAGCATTAATATTTTTTATCTAAATATTACTTACCTGAACAAAAGAACATATATAAAATGAGGTATCTGTTGCCATTCAGATGTGTAAAGCTGGGATATAGCTATTACAGAAGATATTTTTTATGGAGCGAATGCAATTTTTATTTATAATACTTTTAATAGAAAGACACATGCAAATCAGTAAATTTTGTATGCATGGAAAGAAATATCTCTTTAATTGTATCGCCCCTAGTGGCAACTATCTGTAATATGTGAGTCGTACAGTGGCACTCGCCGTAGAAACATGTGCTCACTCATTCTAAAAATAAAATAAAAATAACAGTCCACTGCCTACGATTGATCCTTTCAATCAAACTTCTAACGTAATTAAGACAATAAATAAGTGGTCCGTCGAGCCGGAGACGAACCAGCGACCTATGGATAAAACACTAAAAACTCTAAATAGAACACGCGGGTGAGTTAAATCGAAACTTGTGAAGATCGAAAAATTCGTTTCTCAATTTACCGAGAAGAAAGAAAGTTTAATAGAAATCTCTCAAAAACTGGAATATCTCCTTGAGATCAAAGGTGATATTAACAATTTATACGAGGAAATTTATGCTTTAAATCTATCAGATGGAGAAATCGAAAGTAGCGAAACTGCATTATCCGAACTGGAGGATCTGCACGACAGTTTGGAGGTAAGCCTAAAATATCTTCTTTCGTCTTTATCTAAAAATGCATTTAAAGATGAACTTAAATCATCATGTAATCCGAAACTACCTGACATTCCACTACCACAGTTTTCGGGCAGTTATGACGAGTGGCCATTGTTTGAAAACCAATTTAATGATCTAGTGACGTCAAACGATTCTTTGATTGATATACAAAAGCTTCATTATCTCCAATCATGTTTAAAAGGAGAAGTGAAAGCCATTCAAACGCCCGACGATACATTTACGTCGTTGTTCAAAACTTTAAAAGAGCGATATGAGAACAAAAAGCTTATCGCTGATTCTTACATAAACTCTATTCTAAACATCGAAAAGATTCATCATGAATCTGATAAAGAACTAAGAAGACTTATTGATGCTGTATTAAAGCATGTACGAGGACTGAAATTGTTAGATTTAAGTACTAACAAACTTTCTGAATTAATTCTGATCAACATTATCAGTTCAAAATTAGACAGAGAAACCAGGAAGGTGTATGAAATGACCCAGGTGAATGGCAAACTTCCTGACTGGGAAGAATTTGTAAACTTCCTAAATAAACGCTGCCAAATATTGGAAAACATGCAGCGTAGTTACTATGTTCCCAAATCAAAACCAGAAACGCAATTTAAATCTAAAAGTTTAATTCTGGAAAGGGATCAGAAAATTCCTTGCTATATGTGTGGAAAAACAAACCACGTAATCTACAAATGCAAAATATTTCATGATTTGAGAGTTAATGAACGGATTAATGAAATTAGAAAAAGACAGCTATGTTATAACTGCTTGGAACCCCATAAATTTAATCAATGTAAATGTCTTAAAAACTGTAAAATCTGTAACAAGCGCCATCATTCTCTAATTCACGGACATGATTTAATGTCGAAACCCACTTTCGTAGAGGCGCCAAATGGCATGAACAACAATTCTACTAGCATAAACAACTTTCCATGCACGGAACTTACTCAAGGTCAAACAAGCACTAGTGTTCCCCCTCTAAATGAAGTTGCAGGCGCTGCGGAATCAAACTGTTTCTCATCTCTAACCGATAACAATAAATTTGTGCTTTTACAAACAGCCATAGTTTACGTTCGAGATTCAAGGGGAATATCTAAACCACTACGTGCGTTACTTGATTCTGACATCCAATCTTGTTTCATAACAACTGAGTGCGCGGATTTATTGGGTTTGAAAAAGAAAAAAAGTTAATGCACCTATCTTGTAACAGCTTGGCCGGTTGGCTCACTATTAATAAAATCCAATGTGTAAGGCGAAAAGCACTAAGCATGGACGATTAACATCTCATGCATCAATTTATTATACAAAAAGAACACAACATTTTAAATGTAAGTTACAATCACATTTCAGCGCGATTTGAATGGTTCATCCTTAACAGTAAAAAATAAGATCTCTACTGTAATTTCTAACGCTAGCGGATATTTTAAAAGGAATATAGAATTTCTTGTAGTGAATAATATTACGAACTTGACGCCTTCTAAACATCTTGAGATATCAAAAATTAAATTTCCATGTAACATAAAATATGCTGACCCACATTTTTCATCTCCAAATAAAATTGACTTGTTAATAGGTTCAGAGTTCTTCTATGAACTTATGGAAGCTAATAAGATAAAATTAAATAATGTGAATATTATTCTTCAAGAGTCTGTGTTTGGTTGGCTTACAACGGGAACAATAGGGTTAACTAGAGAAACTGAGCCTGTTAATACCCTTCACTGCTATCATGCCTCAGAGGAAATGCCAGAAATCAGTCTGAAGAAGTTCTGGGATCTTGAAACTATAGGCATTAGAGACGAATCTAATCATGACGAAACTGACGAAGCTTTAGAGATTCATAATAAAAGTACCATTTTAAAAAAATGGACGGTATGAAGTACATCTACCGTGGAAAAAGACTTTAAAGAGTTAAAAGATAATTTCTCTGTTGCTAATAAGTGACTACAAAGTTTCATACCTAGACTTAGCCAAAATCGATAGATATATTTACAATAAAAGGACATTATTAGTGATTACTTAAAAAAATGGAATAATTGAACGGGTTGAAAACTCATCAGAACCTGCAAACCAAGCATTATATTACATGCTGCATCAGGCGGTATGCAAACAAGATCGTCTGACGACGAAGCTCAGAATTGTGTTTGATGCCAGTGCACATAAGATTGTTTATACACAGGTCCTAATTTAAATCATAATCTCCTAGAGTTACTGACAAATTTCAGATTACACAAAGTTGCCTTTACGTCAGATGTGGAAAAGGCATTTCTTCAGATATCTTTAACCGAGAAACATCGAGATGCAGCTCGATTTCTTTGTATAAATGAAAATCACTTTAATGAAGGAAAATTTTGTGTGGAAACATACAGATTTCTACGTGTACTATTTGGTGTAAATGCAAGTCCCTTTCTACTGTCAGCAACCATAAAGAAACATGTAGAAAATTTCCAAAATGAATTTCCGATCACTGCGAGAATACTAGACTCATGTTTTTATGTCGATGACCTAATCGCTGGAAGAGATACTGTTGTCGAAGCTTTTCGGGTATCTTACGAAGCGAAGAAGATCATGTCGAGTGCTGGAATGCAGTTGAGAAAGTGGTCGACAAATGATCGAGTTTTGATGAAAAAATGGAAGGAGAAAGATTTTAGTACACATCCGATAGAAAACTCGGATAATTCAAAATCAAACATCAAAGTGTTAGGACTAAGTTGGAATACTGATGAAGATACTGTCACTATAGACGTACGAGGCTTAATTGACTTCGTAGAATTCCAAAAGAACACAAAATGTTTCCTGTTACAAGCGGCTGGGAAAGTTTTTGATCCTCTAGGCCTAATACAACCATTCACCGTCCTATCAAGTGCCTTTTTCAAGAGCTATGGGTTAGAAAAGTAGGATGAAGAACTTCCTTCTGATGTTAAAAATCAGTGGGATCAATGGTGTTCTCAACTTTCTCAACTTGCTGAGCTAAAAATCCCAAGACTGTGTTTGAATGATCCTGATTCTGAAATAGAATTACATTGCTACAGTGATGCCATCAAAAAGGCCTACGGAACAGCCATTTACTTACGCGTCATAAATAAAGACTACATTGATGTGAAACTAGTCACATCCTAGAGTAGTGTCGCGCCCTTGAAAAAAATTACGCTTCCAAGGATGGAGCTTCTCGGCGCACTACTTGCTGCACGTTTAGCCAACGAAGTGAAAATAATTGTTAATTTAGAAAGAAACTAAAATGTTCTTCTATACTGATTCAAAAATTACATTGTATTGGATAAAAGGTTCCAGCAAACGGTGGAAATCCTTCGTAAGCAATCGTGTGTCCGAAATCCAGACTTTGACAGATCCATCAGCCTGGATGCAGTGTCCACGTATAGACAATCCTTCTGACTTGGTGACAAGAGGAATTAGTGCCCAGTCTCTTACCAAAAGTGCATTATCGTGGAACGGTCCCTCTTTCTTGAGTCAAGAAGTGAACCCTGCAAATGATGTGGACCTAATTGTGCCAGAAGAACAGTATGCCAATGAAATTTGAAAAAACATTGACTCTCCTGTTATTGACTCTAAAATATCATTAATTTCCTCTAATGACAAACCTTTCTGTTACAGCATTTTAAATATTAGTAATAATTTTTTGAAGATTGTTCATATTATAGCTTATATTTACAGATTTATCTTAAATTGCAAAAATCCGAAATCTAAGAGAAAAGGTACGCTAACAAACACTGAGTTAAATCACGCCATTTCTAAACTAGTTAAAATGGTCCAGATTGAGGATTTTCCAGAGGACTTAAAGGCATTAAAAAGTAACAAGCCAATTCCTCGAAAGAGTAAGAGCAAATATTTGTGCCCAATACTCGATAATAATTAAGTTATTCGTGTTGGAGGTAGACTTCAAAATTCCGATTTATCCTATGATAAAAAACATCCAATGATTATTCCAAAAAAAATCACAAATTAACTGAGTTGATATTTACATATTTCCATAAAAGATTTTTTCATGTAGGACCCCAAACTTTGATTCATTTTATTAGAATGTCATTTTGGCCTATTCAAGGTAAATCTATAGCAAAGAAGGTTGTACGCAATTGTATGCAATGTTTTAAACACAATCCAATTGTTAGTGAACAATTAATGGGTAATTTACCATCAGTTAGGATACAACCAAGCCCACCTTTCACTAATACTGGTGTTGACTTTACGGGCCCCTTTGAAGTAAAATATAAAGGACAGCGCAGAGGAAATTATTCCAAAATATACGTGTCAATATTCATATGTTTAGCCACAAAGGCCATTCATCTTGAAAGTGTCTCAGACTTAACAACAGAAGCATTCATCGCGGCATTAAAAAGGTTTTTTGCCAGAAGAGGCAAAAGCTCTTCTATATTTTCAGATAACGCAACTAACTTCCGAGGAACCCAAACAGAGTTGAACAGACTTCGAAAAATGGTATGCAGTCTTGATGAAACGATAAGAAATTATTTGGCTTCTGAAGGTGTAAGTTGGAACTTTATACCCCCTAGATCTCCGAATTTCGGTGGTCTATGGGAAAATGGTGTTAAATCCTTTAAAACTCATTTAAAAAAAACTGGGAAATTCAAGGCTCACAATTGAAGAATTTTTAACTCTTATAATTCAAATCGAGGGAATATTAAATTATCGACCCTTAGTTCCATTATCCTGAGAGATAAATAACTATGGAGTCCTAACCCCTGGACATTTTCTCATCGGCAGACCGATCGAAGCCATTCCAGAACCAAACATTACTGATATAGCTGAAAATAAGTTATCGAAATGGCAACGTATCACTAGATCACTGCAATTAATTTGGAAAAATTGGAGTAGAGATTACCTAAATCATTTACAAAATCGAAACAAATGGCAATTTGAGAAAAGTAATGTAAATAAAGGAACTTTGGTCTTATTAAAGGAGGACAACTTACCACCGTGTAAGTGGCATATGGGTCGGATAATAGAAGCAATACCGGGTCCTAATATGAAGGTCAGAGTAGTCAAGGTGCAAACTATAAAAGGTGTATTTACTCCAGATATTTCTAAAATTTTCATTTTGCCTACTTCAGATACAATTGAGTAAAATGATAAGTCATAAAAGGTTATGTTTTAGTTTATGTATTGTGTACTAAGAATTGTATATTATTGATATTATGATTCAAAATTTTGTATTAAGTTCTCTAATTGCAGAAAATACTCATTGTACATCACTGTTTTACCTAAATGTTAGACTTTGCGTTTCAAATGTTATTATTATTCTAATGTAACTTCATTCTTTCCTGTTGAAATTTCCATTTCAACGGGGGGGGAGTATGGAAAGAAATATCTCTTGAATTGTATCGCCCCTAGTGGCAACTATCTGTAATATAAGAGTCGAGCAGCGGTACGCGCCGTAGAAACATGTGCTCACTCATTCTAAAAATAAAATTAAAATAACAGTCCACTGCCTACGATTGATCCTTTCAATGAAACTTCTAACGTAATTAATACCAATGCAGTTGTATACACTGCTGGCCACCCAAATTGCAACACCAAGAAAGACAAGAGATATCACAACAAAATTTATTTTGTAGATAACATGTTGACCAAGTATCAAATGATTAAATTTATAGACTTCTGTGAAGTGTGGTTCCTGCCAAAATCAGTAGCCAGAGTAGCCGCCATTGTTAGAGATCACCGCTGCCACACGACTCGGCATTGATTCAAAGAGACTTTGGATGAGTTCTTGGGGTACAGCAGACCAAGCAGCTTCCACACGTTGCCAAAGTCGATCTGCTGTGACAGCTGGGGATGGAATCTGGGTTAATCGTAGAGAAACCATGGACCACATGTTTTCTATCGGCGAAAGATCCGGAGAGCGAGGCGGCCAGGGAAGCAATTAAATTTCGCGATTGACGAAGAACCGTTGGACAATGCGTGCCACGTGTGGTCCCGCATTATCCTGTTGAAATATGGCTGTGGGCAAGCCCTGGAGGTAAGGAAGGACAACTGGCTCCAACACCTCGGAGATGAAGCGCTGGCTGTTTAAAGTACCGGCAATGCGTACTAGAGGTGTGCTAGAGTGATATCCAATACCGCCCCATACAATAATACCCGGTGCAGGACCAGTGCGGCGGAGCATAACGCAGCTGTTCAGCATCCTCTCTTCACGGTGTCTCCAGACTCGAATGCGACCATCGTGGTGTTGCAGACAGAAGCGTGACTCGTCAGTAAAGACAATTTCATTCCATTCTGCCGTCCACATCCTTCTGTCATCGCACCATTGGCGGCGGAGACGTCTGTGGTTCTGCGTCAAGGGTAGAGAAAGCAATGGACGTCTTGCGGACAGACCATTCTGCTGTAAACGGCGTCGAATGGTACGCGCAGACACTGGATGATGTGTTACAGACTGCATGTGCTGTGCTATGGTTCGTGATGTGACTGAGCGATCCGTCACTGCCATGCGCACGATTTGCCTGTCATCACGTGAAGTGGTGCGCTGAGGTGGATGCGATCGAACACGCCGGTCCGTCGTACCCTCCTGCATCCAACGATCACATATCCGCATTACAGTTGTTTGGTTTCGTCCAACACGACTACTGATTTCCCTGAAAGATAATCCACAATCTCGGTAGGCCACTATCCTTCCTCTGTCGAACTCGGATACTTGATGAAAAGATGATCGCTGTTTTCGACGAGGCATAATTGATCGTTTTTTTGAAAAAACCAGAAGAAAAACACCATTGACGAACTGGAAATCGTCGAAATCTCCAAGCCTTAAATAGCGCTTTGAAGTGGTGCCACAGGCGCGCGTGATGTGCGTCTGCGCTGAAATTCTAATCATTTGCATATCTCACCTCCGCTAATGCATGTTGCAAATTTCATGTTATTTGCATGCTTCCTTCAGGGTGTTGCATTTACAGTGGCCAGCAGTGTATAATCCGCGGTCTAGTCATAACTACCACCTACATACAACTTAGGTTATAACTTGTAACTTAAAATATAAAATTTAATTTGTATTACTACTTATCAACACTACTTCTGTTTTCGTCCACATGGTCTCATTTTTCACAATAAAATTCTTTGTTACAGTCATCCAAGGATCTCTTTTGAGTTCCCGGTTTTTGAAATGCTTATTCAGTGTATCGTAAAGACATGGATATTTTTCGATTTCAATAATCACAAGTTCACTCTGCAAGTAGTATTCCATTATATTTTAAATATCAAAAATTTAAATATTAAAAATTACGAGAACACACGAATATACCAACAGCAGAAACAGTTATCTTCCTGTCTTTACGTAAACCCGTTTTCAATACTACCAGCGAAGTGTTTTCACGCACGTGTGGCCACCTATAGAGCTTGAAAACCAGCTTGAAAAATAGGCCTGGTTCTATCCTCTAGAGGGCAACCTTGAGAACGCGACAGATAGTCCCCCGCCATCGTGAAAAAAAAGCTGCGTCTGACCACGCGTAAGTTACAGCAGCTTATCTAGATTTTGCTGCTTGTTTTCAAGCTGCGTTTAGGCGTGAAAAAAAAAAAAAAACTCTTGTGGCCGTAGCCTTAGTAATGGATAAACTATCAAGAGGAACTGGTAGTACGGCTTGAGACAATTTAAGTATTGGATGTCATGTGTTGATTGTGCAGAGAAACTTTTTATGTTTGTCAAATAGAAATAGCAATAATTCATAAAGTCTTTTTTTTTCACACCGTGCCACTGGTACAGCCAATTGTACTGATGGTCGCAAATCCTGTAGCTAATTTTCTTTATTACTTGCATATGTACCACAACAAATATGAAGCGACTAAGACTTATTTTGATCCACAACTTTACAAGCAAAGCGCAATTCACTGGCCTTAATGACAATATTCGTACGACTGTATTTTCGAGTTTTCCCTTTGAACTCTCGCACGCATAACAAAACTGTATGCATTGCATTTACACCTACCGTAGACATTATGGACAATTCTTTTAATGAAATATCTGCACCTGAACGAATACTACAGATCTCGACAGATGAAAAATAACAAACACTGTATGGACACCGCCATTACATTGCATGAACTGACCGGTTTAGCTGATTTGAAAGGTTGGCAGATAGCAGCACAAGATATAGCAGAATATATGTGTAAATGGAAAATCTGGGAGTTGTCTATCTAATGGTATAAACAAATCCTAAACTTTGAAATGCATGAATTGTAGCTATTTTATGTAACGTTAAATTCATTCTACTAACAAATAATTAATTTCGAATCTCGGACGAATGGTACGTGATGGATAAAAGCTACAAGTATATTTCGAATTGCCATGAAAAAGCAACCTTAATTACCTATTCTCATTGGGGGGAAAAACTGCGTTGTGCAGAGTAATAAACTCTAAAACAATGCCATATCTATACAAACAAAATAACAACAGATATATATATATAGATATATATATATATATATATATATATATATATATATATATATATATATATATATATATATATATATATATATATATATATATATATACATATATATATATTGATTGAAAGTTTTAGAAATATTTTCATAGAAAAAAAATCCCTTTGATGATATAAAGTAAGCATCAAAATTCTTATGAAGGATTATTATAGTAATATTGTTATTTTTTGAACAAAAAAGTATATATTCATGTTTCATAAAAGGTAATTAAAGCGACAAACTGCATTGATAGAATCTCCAGTGATGTATTCGAAGTTACCCGATCCTTTCAATTTGTTTCTTTATATTTTGCTGTAATTGTGTTCTTTATGTTGTCACAAAGATACATAAGTTAACAATAGAAAGATAAATATCTTTTATATTCGTAGAGACACAAAGAATAATAATTTTTTTTTTCCAAAACCTAAGGACGAGCACTATCTAGAAATATAAAATTGCAAATTCTGAAGATTTAGCCGGAGGGAGTTTTCACGACTCTCAATTTATACGGAAAAGGTTTACCCACTGGAAGTTACAAGAACATCTGCTAACCGCCATTAAAGGGTGGTGCAGTGGCATTTTAAAGAGTAAAATGTCAGTACGTAGTGCAATAATATTTTTTTTTGTGTGGAACTGTGTTTCATGATAAATAAATGCTTTAGAATTGTTTGTACGTGTTTGTTATTCTTTGGCCGATGTATATGTTAGTCCCATGTAGGATTTCAGGGCAGTTAAATTGCAAAAACGATGTTTCATAATCTTACAGCCACTTTTTAAATGATTATGAAGGAATGTAAGTGTATATATTTGGTTCATTTGTTAGTTTGGAGCGGTAAGGCCCAATTATGCAACGGAAGAGCTAATTAGACCGGGTCCAACTATTTAAAGCCGATTCCGAACTGTTACAAACATCCCTGCCATCAGCGGTACTCGAACCCACAGGCTATGGTCCGAATTCCACACGTTCTAGCCATTCCAGCAATATATATTTGATTATGAGTAAAATATTAGGAATGAGATTTGTTGCTGTGAATTTCATATTAAACCTCAATCATTGACGTAATGGATTCGAAAGCGGGCTCCACTGAGAAGCTAGATACAGCAGAATCGTTAATTAAGTAGAGAATTGTTAGGCATTATATTGACAGTTTTAAATAAGATATAAATACTCTAGAAATCTAATGAAGGATATTTGAGGAATTTTATCTCTATGTTTAGTGTCACGAAAAAGTATGTAGAATTTTATATTAAAGTCAGTATCATTCCATAATTTCCATATTACATTTAATTGTCTTTTATACTCTAATTGTAAGACAATTTTATTTAAATGACAATTCCATTATGAGTACACAATTGATACATTCTATTGTAAATACATAATGACTGAAATTTTCGTAAAAAAAATAAGGGAAATATCAAATTTTCTATCATTTCCCGACAGCATTCTCAGGCATATTGTGACAAACGCCTGGTTATATAAATGTTATGAGTTAAAGTTTTTTAAATATACTAATAATTGTATATCTGAAATTTTTTATTTTCCTCATATATTTTTGTTTGCCTTTTTTTACATGCTGCCATTTATTTTTTTCAGTCCAACATAGCAAGTACTTCTCCTGAGGATATTCATCCACTCCTACAACGAGTTATGTTGGCTACTTTTTTAATAAAGACATCATGTAGGGGAACCAGTAGTACTTGCAATGTGTAAACAACACAAGTACACCCATGCCACAGGTGAAATTTGATCCCCAGCCCCCTTTCCGAAAGCTCGGAGCAGTAAATACTATACTACGAAGTTCCCTAAATTCTGAAAGCTGCTGAAACATCTGAAGTTATGTAAACAATATTTTTCATTGAAGAATAATTTAAATAGAAATATAGTAATTTAGAGTATGAAAATATAACTTTTTTTTTACGAAAAAATAGAAATATTCATAATTAATAATGAATTTTTATGATTTTTTTGTCTTGTATTTATGTATATGTAGGGATAGCTATATTTCATTATTTAATGATCCCTTTGCTAATATTAGACACATTTAGTTTATATGCATGGATATTTTGAACCCCTGGATCAATTTAAAACATATTATTCGAGTTTTAGCTAATTTTGGTTTTAAATCTAATAAACTTTGAAAGGCATAGTTGAATTCTCAATGAATTTAATGCCAAATATGTAAAAAAAAATTTGTTTTTAGAAATGTCATATTCATCTACAGATTACCCTGTTCCGTGTCTCACAGATTATCATTTTCTGTTGTAAGAAATATACTTTTTAAAAAATATTTGAACACATATCGTAAAAACAGTTTTAGGAATTTATATAAGCTCAAAAACATTTTAAGGGATATTTTGATGGTGCTGGTGTAAACAAGATCTCATTGTTTGCACATAAGAAGTGTCTTACTCTATGCATTATGTAAAACTCTTAGTATCCTTGCTGACGATCTATCTCTTTTTTGTAAACAATTAAGAGTGCTATGTAAACATACGATCTCCCATTTCTTCTATATTATTGTACACTAAAACGATAATGGAACAAAGTTGAAAAGAGATTTTTTTTTCAATTTTTGTTGTTTCTTATAACTATAGTATTTTAAGTATATGACATTAATTTTCAATATATTCCCTTAAATGAAATTGTGCCATCCACACTCATGAATCTATGTCGGTCATGCCGTATTACTTAATTTGATAAATCCTTAGATCTGTTTGCTTTAGATTAATAGTTAGCCTGAAATAATAATCGGGAATCAGAAACAACAAAAAATGAACTCGTCTGATGTACTGTTTGGATTGTGCTAACTCGAAATTTCTTCATTATGTAATTATTCTCAAACACACAGAGCAAATTAATGCTCATCTCCGGCAAAACGTTCGTGGATGATTTACTTATTTATTCAACTTATCCCCTCTCCCGCTAACCATTTGATTTAATTCCTTTATTTCGCTTTATTTTCTGTCTGCTATATAACTCCAGCATTTCAGTTCTATTTTCCAGTCTTTTCAATGCAGTCTTCTTTAACTGTATATGTTTTTTTAGCGTGTTGCTTTGCCTATGCTACCGGCAAGAAATTTCATTTCCAATTTCCTCTGACAGACTGTCCCCTTCCATGTATCCAAATTTGGTGTCCATCAAGGATCTTCTGATAATATTTGGTTCATTTCCAATTTTTATCAAGAAGTTTCAGAAATTTTGTAAACCGAACCAGTCTATAGAAAAAATCCCCCTATTCCCCATGGCGTGTGGAAGAAGTATGTGTAAGTTCTAAATTAGCTATTGTTCTATTTGAATAGTGGGCCGACTTCAATTTTGTTCATTTTGAGATACAGAGCCTTTAAAGTTTCATGAGTGCTGAGAAAGGACTGCTGAAGTCTGATTTGTAATGCCCTCTGCTGGAAGCAGAAAAAAACTGTAGGTGTACCAGTTTTAAAATAAGATAGAAATGACTAGTATGAACATGAAAGTGAGGCTAACTCCATTTCTTTAAAAAGTGGAGTTGGCGCACTATCCAAATAAGGAAGGCCTTCATATTATTAATATCTTGTTCTACATTTTTAATGATTATAAGAAACTATATTTTCCTTTTCTATTCTTACTTAATAGGCAAAGAGTGCTTTATAAAAATTTTAGTGCTGTATTTCGTGTGTGCATATATATATATATATATATATATATATATATATATATATATATATATATATATATATATGTGTGTGTGTGTGTGTGTGTGTGTGTAGGTGTAGGTTTTAATGGTTAATGGCATAACTGTTTATTCGAAGAAATAAATCATTAAGATAACTTGTTAATCATCCCTGTTCCCCGGCATTTAAAATAACCATTCTAGCTCATGCCATGGAATGCTCATGGCCTGGAATTGTTGCTTGAATGTGTTTTATTAAAAAATAATGATTTACATGGAAGTGATAATATTCAAAAGGATCAAATTTCCAAGGTGGTCAATTTCACATCTTAGTTTATGCTTTTTGGCCATGGGAACACATAAAACTACTATATAACACTACGAAATCTCGGCAGAATTAATACTTAGAAGAGACTATACCAAAGACCACATGATGGACTGTACCATATTCAGAATGAAAAGTGCATACGTAAAAAAGAAATAGATAAGGTCACGTACTGTCCATGATCTCTTTGATAAACCAATTTAGAGGGTTTTCTCATTCATAGAGATTGAATTTAGCTTCTGTGAACAAATGTGTGATAGGATTCTCTTTAGGTTTAATTAAAATTTGGAATTACAACAACAATTATTTAAACGAACAGTTTACTGAGAGAATCCCCATCACTTGCCACCGATCGTATAGTGGCAAATCTTTGAATGATAACATGATTGCACAATAAAATGAGAATTCAGGATATGAATATAATAAACCGATTTATTACAGACAAAACACATTAATACACTCCTATCGTGTTGTTGTTGTTTCCAATCCCCTTGATGTAGGAAAGCCTGCACCAAGTCCAAAGGACCTGAGTCTTCAAATCCTAGGTCCTTGGCGAAGGGTAGTAAGCAGCTTCACTTTAAGGCGAGATACCACTAGGGCTGAGGTCTGACTTGACCTCGAAAAACACCCATTTCGTAATTTTGAACCGATTCAAGTGACGAGACCGGAACACTTGACCCCGCACGCCCAGAGGAAAATTTGAGATATTGGAGGACATTGTAGCCATGACCTATTTTACGTGCCCCGGCCACCATTAGTGAATACGGCGGTGAATTTCCAGCGACGAGCATCGAACCAGGGATGTTCAGATCACTGTCCCGCTGCTTTATCATTATGAAAACATCCTTATTGAGCCAGTGTGACAGTTGACCTGTAATTGGATAAAAGATCACATACAGCGATTTCGTCACTCTGTCGGTCATCTATGTGCCTTCTCCACTACGTTGTCGCTGGGCGGGCTCGTTCCAAATCTGGCCGTTAATTGAGGGATTATCAAGGTAAACAGCCTTCACGGCTGTGGAGGATCGTTCTTTCTGGCCTTAGTCAGATCATCACTCTCGGGTCATCAACTTCAGTATATGGATGCTAACTTCTATTCGCATTCTCTAACAGGACATCATTCTATGTACAATGCTTTTAATCTGGACGTTTTTAAAAATTTCTATTTATATCTGCTTCCTCTTCTTTTCTCTTCCGCCCTTATCTTGGCACCACCTTCATTTTATTGGTTTTCAGCCTCTAGCCAAGGATTTTAATTACTATATCCTCATTGGTCCATCTCGCTGACCACCTCCTTGTTGTCGTTTGAATCTCAAGTCGCGTGAGCGTCACATAAAACTTTTGGTCCTGTTCTCACGGTTCCGCGACTCCAGGTGTCCACCTAACCTCTTGTATTATCCCATTAACTCCATGAGGTCCTAGCGAAAGTTCTGACCCTATGGCATAGCTGTAACTTTTGCCTCTCCTTCCATCATGCAATTGGCTTTTCTCATCCTCTCATTTATCTGTCAACTTTATGCTTTTATTGGTATCTCCCATTGACACACTCCTACTTTTTTCATTTCTACTGCTTACTCGTAGCCCCAATTATACTTCCTTCTTTCTTACATATGAAATGTTACATTCACTGTGACAAAATGTTTACTTTGCAAACTTAAAAATTGCATTCATTTTCTAAAAATTATGTTATTAACAAAGCCAATGTTTCCTTCTTCAGCTTCAACTGAAAGGACAGAGGTATAATTGGAAATTTTAATATTTACGCAACAGTAGTTTGTTCAAATTACGATAGTTTGTTTGATTTTTATAATACTACTAGAAGGTAACCCGTCATTTTGACGTCATAATACTAATAATGACGTCATAATGGAAAAAGTATATGAAAGTTAAAAAATATCCCGAATTATCTAAAATATTGCATTTAATCCACACCTTGTAAAAGCAAACCCTTTCATTATTTTTTATTTATTTAGTTTTTCATGCGATTGGAGTAGTAGACTGCCATCCAACCCGTCATTTTGACGTCATAATACTAAAAATGACGTCATAATGGAAAAAGTATATGAAAATTAAAAAATATCCCGAATTATCTAACAATATTGCATTTAATCCACACCTTGTAAAAGCAAACACTTTCATTATTTTTTAATTTATTTAGTTTTTCATGCAATTGGAGTAGTAGACTGCCATCCAGTTTTTTACAGCTCACTACGCGATATGAATACTTGAGCTACTTGATTCATTCACATTCAAGTTTGTTTCTTTCAGAATTCATCGCAAAAGTAAACAGATTTTTAAAAACTGTTAAATATACAGCTAAAAGCATCCAATTTTTTTTTAGTTCTGAATGTTTTATAGAAAAATAGGCTGAACAAACGGGATTTGATGGAGAAGATATTAGTTTTTAGGTAAGAAAAAATTCTGATCCACATCTGAAATTGAAATTAAGCCGAACCGGCTGTTTGTTTACTGAGGGCTTCAACTGAAAGATGAGTACAGCCCGGAAGTGTTATACAGAGACAACGGCTATTATATATATAATTGTTGCTATTTTTTCCTCTTTTTTTTCACATAAAACTACTAATAGTTTAAACTGCGTGTTATAACTGCAGTATTCCCGAAAATGTGTACCTGAAATTACATCAATACGGCAATGTCGTTTAGCAATAACTATGTAAGAGACAACTTTGTTTATCATAGTAAAATTTATTTTTTGGAAACAATATCTGACTGTAAAAATATACTTTTTCCTTCGTGCATACTATAGGATGCTAAAGAATGCGATCTTTGCCTTCATCAAAATATTAGTTTACCGAGTACTTTTGGTTGTTTTGTTTTACAACATTACGATCGACGTTTTCTTATACAACAGCTAAGTAGACCGGAAGATTTTAGATTCGATTCTGAAAGGCTACAAACTTGCCAATAATGAACTCGAACACACAGGTTCTGGAATGAATGTCAGTGACTTAACTATTTGACCACCAGGGCGTAGATAACTTTGCTATCATAATAAGTGTATATTTATATTTTATACATTATGTGTATCCCACACGCAAAAGAACTATTTGTATTCGGAACTCAAAATGTTGTTTTTTAGTAGAAAGAAATGTGGTTTAGTTGAAAATTAAAAGTAAATTAAAGTCATATATTTATAAGATATTTTATTTCTCCCTTTAACACATAACTGTGAGAAGTTGGAGGCATCAAACAAACAGCTTTTTAAAAGATAAAGCCTTTTGAAGCAAATAAAGAAATAGAACTATTTTTACTCTTTGAAATAGACAACAGTGAAAGAACACATATATCATTCTATCAAATATTATCAAAGTAAAAATTTTAATAAATTATTAAAGTAAAAGTTACAATAAATAATATAAAATACAAAATTGTAAAAAAATTATATGACAACAAATATTGCGCATTGAAATGTGCAAAATCCAATATTGTCAGTTTTCATTAAAAATTTCATGAGTAGCCTAACATAACTTAGATTAGTAACTAGAATAAAATGTGATTGCTCTCGCTAATATGAACGCAATTACAAACTACGAAAGTAAATACTCATAACTAATAAAAAAATTATGTCTAATGGGATGACAAGATTTCATGTAAAAATATAGTTCAAGATATAATGCTAGACAAAAAAAATACTATGGTTTGTAATAAATAGTTTTTCAATGGAAAATATATACTGTCTACGAAATTTGAATATACAGTTTTGTTGATATATTATGTGTTAAGGTACATTATTTGAAATGAAAAAAAAATTATACTCAAAATAAATTTTAAAAAATAAATAAAACTGGCATAAAAATTAGTATTTTGTTATGACGGTATTAAATATTTTATTAAGTATCCTTTTTTCCATGTTTTTTTTCAATGTAGTTTTCCAATTGTCGTATGCAGTAATAATGGAAGATGTTTAATTACACGAGAAATTCACAAGAATCTACACTGTTGCTCTCAACAGCATATATTAAAGAAAAAAAATTATCTGATTCAAATACAGTTAAAACAATTCAGCGTAATTCGAGAGTTTTCAGACATCTTGGTATTCGTTTTGTTCCCCTTAAGTTTAAAAAAAAAAAAAAGATGTTACTCTTTGGTTGGGGATGCCCAACTTTCAACCACGAGCATTAAATTTAGGCAAACTAGAATGTGTACTGCTGGTGACAAGCACTTGCAGTTTGGTGCAATCTAATACAGTAGGACTGTACTTACATACGTAATATATTCGTTGTACTCTTAAACTAATAGAGATTTTTGACAAAAAAAGATTTCAGGGGCAAGTACAAAGAATTAATATCATATGCAATTCAAGCTCTCTTTTAAATAAAATTGTGTATTCGAAATTCCTGAATGTTTGTTTTAAAACTCTTTTTTTTTGGGGGGAGGGGCGGGAGTAACATAAACAACAGTGACACGGTATGTGCTTTATGCAATCTGGGTAAAAAACAACTTTTGGCTGGTGATCTACCACCAAATAGTGGCTTGGCTAATGCCCTTACAGCTTTTAATAGTTAATAGCATCATGCAGGCAAGGATACAGCCTAAGGAATCTAATCACCTCTAAAATTATGACTTATGTATTACCACATTACTTTAATAGGAAAATGGCCGTGAATTAAGGTCCCGAAATTCGCTTAGAGATTTAGCATCTTACACTTCTTATATATATTGTAAAATATGTTTTTATTTATTTTTATTTACAATGGCAAGGCCCAAGATAGTACAAAGGAACGATGAAATAAAAACAGAAGACCGAAGTCATAGCCCTAGAAGCGTTCTCGCTTCCCAATATCTAGAGACATCTGTAGATCTGCGAATCTGTAGATCCACCTGCTCTCATGTGGGAGCAGGTGGTTCCTTTCCACTATTCTCCAGAATCGCACAGTGGGCAAAAAGGCTCAGTTGAAATGCCTATGCGGTGCAGACGGGTGACGAGGCAATAATGTCCCGTAGACAGATGGAAGGCCGCAACTGCATGACGTCTTGGTTTATCAGGTATAAAAGAAGGGCTTACCCTCCTCCAAATTTTTAAAGCTATACGAGTCTGAAGATCCCGCAAGAAATTCGACGTAAAGAAATTTTTTAGAAACAGTTTGATCTTCCAATAGATATTGTAAAATGCTGTATTGAAACAGTATTGGAAATACTCTAAAAAAAGTTAGCTGATTTTTCTAGAGCTGAGAACGACACCTCCGGCCATACCGGTCATCAAAGCTATAACGAGCTATAACTACGTCCAGTAGGACTCGTTTCGTTGACTTGAATAGTTAGCGTGAATTTTTTCCGAAGAGAGATATAAGCTTAGGACTGTGACAACGCCAGAGTTGAAAATTGAAAGCCATAGCTCGCTACTAGATGGCAGAACATGAGACGAAGATTATTTGTTTACAACAGAGTTGGGTGTGGTTCCGCGCGGCGAGATTTTGTCCGTTGTTCGATGTTCAACCGTTGAGATGTGATTGTAACTTATACGTTTAAATGTTGTGTTTTTTTTTTAATAAAAGTGCGTGTGATGTTAATCGTCCATGTTTAGTGCTTTTCACCTTACACAGTCGATTTAAGTAATAGTGAGCCAACCGGCCAAGCTGTTACAGGAGTAATAAGTAAGCTTAGTGTTGGAGATATATCGAAAATATATTCGCCTATTTTGACCATCCCCATCACGAGTTATTAAACGCAGTCATCCTCTCTGCAGAATAAGTCGCAGAGATACTCCGCTCTGAATAGTTCATCGAGAGCCCATCCGGACTCGATCCCGATTTAGAGAGAGAATTCATCAGAGATTTCTTCTAAGGGACTTTCTCAACTTCATCAGTGGAGGCCAATGATTCATTAATCTGTAAATCTTCATCTTTTGTAAATAGACTTAAAAACATCTCTAACTGATTTAATGATACATTGGTTCTTTCAATTAAATTGGCTGTAACTCAGATTGCTATACCGCTACTTCGTTCACGAAGTTACAGTGTATAATGCGGATCCAGATTTAACCTCAGAAGAGTTGACTTTATGGATACTTCTCCACATGAATGTGAATAGCCACAGTAGGGTTTCCTTAATCACGTGATCATGGATGTTGTCCTTCCTAGTTGAGTTTTATAAAGAGGTAAATCAATATCCTGAACTCAATGTTTCCTGGACCTCAAAACTTTAGAACTTATATAAGAGTGCATTAAGGACTATTTGACTCTAGTTAGATACATGGGAATTTTTAAGGCTAGAAAAATAATTGCCGCAGAAGTGGGTACAAATGAATTGTTGAGCAAAACGGGGAGAAAAATCAAGAGCTAATTTAATACCTTAGGGCCAATGAAGGGTGCACATGCATGAATGTACTGATAATTTTGAAAAAATATATATATTTAGTTCGTTCCGAAAAATGATTAACTTTGTAAATACAGATTTAAAAAAAAAATCCAGTACATATCATACTTATTACCTTTCTTTTTCGGAAAAAAAACTTATGTTGATCCTTTATGACACTTTTGAAAGAAAATAGTAGTGAAACATTGTAACAATATGCAGTTAAACACGTAAAGTTGCATATCAAAACAGATTACTAAAAATTAACTTTTTATCTGTTTCAATTACAACGCAATTAATCATTTGTAAAATCTGATTTCAAAACAACAGTGACACTTTATATAAATAAATAAATAAATATATATATATATATATATATAGTACAGTAATCATAGCTAATTCAATTTAATCTTATGCATTTTACTTGTAAATGTTTACACGTAATTTATCATTCTCACAACATACCGAAAACGGTACTTTTCCGTTTGACGGGCGCAAGTTATATATAGATATGGCTCTTAAGTCCCATTTTGTTTAATTAACTGTAACTCCCGTGATACGTATATGTGAAAGAACAAAATATAAACGATAGAATTCATTTTGTTCTTTAAGTAAATAGTTAGTTAGGAGGATAATAATTTTTAATGTCCTTCAAGATGTCTTCAAAAGAACCTTCTTTTTATCGTCGCCTAAGACGTCGCCTCTTTTTATCGTGCCGTTCCTCAGTGTTTTTTTATGTCACCATACAGTGCTTCATCGCAACTGCTCAATATTTTGTGCGATTGTGAAGAAAGCTAATAAACTTTGTAGTTAATTTGTTTCCAATTTTTATTCATGTGAATTTCGGGGATATATAGCTGGGTCTCTGAACTTAATCGTGTTTTCTCACATGATTCATACTCTTTGATCTGTCATTTTCTTCCAATTTTTCGTGTTTGACAATACTTCTTCAAAATTTAGTCCATCTATTACCTATTAAACTGATTTCCTAGGGTTGTTATGTTGGCGACTTTTCATACACGCAAATGGCGATACTTAATAGGACAAACGTCAAATGCGCCCTGCTAACGGAAAAGTACCCACAGAACTTTTTTAACGGAATTTTACAGTTTTGAAGTGTCTAACACCTACAACCTCAAATTTCTCGTATTACAACAAAAATAAATATAGTGGAGGCTCCAAAGATATTTTATCGGATAAATACAGCTTTTCTTCATCTTTTACTTCTGACAGAGACAAAATAATTATATAATCTGATTAGGTGTCAGTTAATACTAAGTGAATAGATAAATAAGTTTATATGTAACTCGATTTCGTATATGATTTAATATTCAGATGTTTCCTCTTTAACATGTTTTCTGATGTCTGTTTAAGTATTTCGCTTTTATCCCAGATACGGAGAAAATAAATTACTAACTACTTATAAATAAATAACCATGTAAGAAAGAAAATAGGATGATATAACATATTTTCAACGTTTCATCGGAATAATAACAGGAATTACGCGTTTGCTTATCACTTTCTTTGGTACCAAATATACTTCTTAAGAGTGTTATCTTTCCCACCTTTTTTAATCCAATGTCATTATTGCATAAAAACTACTACAGAGTCTTACATAACTTCCATACCGACTATTATGTGTTCAGGAGGCCTGCTTTAGGCACAAAATATTAACTGCATATGAAAAGTTACATATCTTTCTTAAAAAATATATTCATATACTAGCTGAATACCCGTGCATCGCTATGGAGTACATTCAAATTAAATACAACGGTAAATGTATGCAATTTGTGTGTTTAATATCCATAGGGCATACTAATTTGAATTAAATTCCTCAAATACTTCCATCTCAATTAGTATACTGGTTAAGTTTTATCTTTTACCGTATTCCAATATTTTTTTATCAATTTATTTCGTTGTTATGCATGTGACGCAAAATTAATTTAAAGTATCACAAAAACAAAATTAACCATGTCATCAGCACTTAATACATTAAATTCTAAAAATTAATCTTTAAAAATTCACCAAAAATCAGACCATTAATATAAAGATTCAAAAAAGATTTCATTTTATAGGAATTTTTTCATCTTTCTCGTGATGTAAATTTTATAACTCTCAAATTATTATTTTTTAATGCAAAATTTAAAGAACGCTACAAAAACAGCTTACAAATTTAATTAAAAAATTCTAAGAAGAATCTTTCAAAAATCTTTCTTGATGCACCCCTACACTGTAAGAAGAATCGCCATGCAGAATTTCAGCCCTTTAGGTCCATCGGTTTGGTGTGTGCGTTATCTGTGATTCAGCCATTCAGCCAGTCAGTTACGGAAGTGTTTTATATATATAGATAAAATTTATAGAGATATACACAATGCGATAGGGTATTAGGAATCTATCCAATTGTGTTTGTTTGTTTATGATTTCCCCTGGCATAACAGTATATGAATTTATCATTCGTCATGCTTAGTCAGGACATTTATCTAAAGGTCATAAATAGAGTCGCATTCTTCAGCAAAATAAATTTAGATATTTTGCGCAGCTGTGAGTGAAATAACGCAACGAGCTATGATCACGATTTTCATTACACGAATGTTAGCCTTCAGAGTTCCTATTAAGTACATTGTAAAAATTCAAAAGTGTAGGAATATTTTTTAGAAAACACCACATCTGAGTCTTTAATAGTTATGTCTCTTAATTATTTATCACTGATCTATTTAGAAAAACTCAGCATTATTAACGTTCTTAAAATATGTTAAAAAATGTTGGAATTGCAGTATAATTGCCTGTTACCTTCGGACATTCACATGATATAATACTGCAGATTAAATATTTCCGTAAGTATTAGATATATATGTGACCATTGTTAAGTAAACGACAAAAGCTTAATACAGCGAACTGTCCGTCTAATTCGTTTTATTTGATACTCTATCTTGTCTAATAATTTATCAGTAGCATATTGGATAACTGATATAACTTAGGAAACTCTACACGATCCCCGAACATCGCATGACTGACAACTCCTACTTCGATACGTTAATTAAGTTACTTGAAGGGATGATACGTGACAAACGTCATACTGATGTCAGCCAACAAACGTTGATTACTTATTCTGGTGTTTTCACAAGAGTAAAGCATAAGTAATATGAATCTGTAGCAATTTATGCTACCATATTTTACTAAAACTGTTATGATAAAATCAGCAGCACAAGCAACATAATAAATACAATTTATATAATGATATACAACCAGTAAATATTATTTATTTATTAATTTGCTGTAAAAATATTGATAAACAATATTCCAATTTGAAAGTATATTTAATTCGGTATACATAGTTTTAGTGAAAGAAATAGGGATTAGTTATTTCTTGCATTAGAAAATGGGAAATTTATCTACTTAAAGCTGAAATTAGTTTTTAATATGTAATTTTGTGAATCATTAAAGAAAGGTCTTTTCATTTAAATTATGTTTTCTGTATAGCAATGATTAACACTATCAACTACTTTCACGCCTTAGGGCGTTTATGCCATTCAGTGGTAATCTACATTTATAAGCCATTTATCTTCGGTATAAAATCATAATATCATGACATTGATATTGAAATCATTGTGAGTATTTATTGACAAATGGATTTGAACTCAGTCTATCGTGCCTGTTGGCGTGGTTCCTACATGGTGCAAATCGTTGGTCGTATCTTTCATCTAGAAAATTATAGCTTTGTGTCGTATTGTCAGCTACTTCCACGCCTTCGGCATGATGCATTTTTGTCATTTAGTAGCAATCTGCGTATATAAGCCATTTAGCTTCTACGTAAAATATTAATATCCCTAACTTGATATTTATAATACAGGATTATCCATTTAAACATTGATCTGAACTCATTCGATGATTCATTTTGGTGTGATTCCTAAATATGACAACCGTTAGCACCAATTGTCATGTAAAAAACTGTACTATTGGTTAACATTATCAAGTACTTTCCCGCCTTATGTAATCAAGGATTTATGTCATTCAGTAGCAATATAGTACATTTATCAGCCGTTTAGCATTAATATAAAATCATAATATCTTGCCTTGGTCAATGGTTCCTCTTGATTCTTTAATGATGCCAACCGTTAGAGCAACTTTTCCTCGCGAGTGCAAGTTTGCTCCACCCTTTTGCCACTATTCGATCATTTGGTTTGTTCATACACGGATGGGAAAAACAATATGGAAATGTTTTTATAAATCCAATGTGTGACAACACAAACTCACGAACACATAACGCCGCAAGAAATGGACACAAATATAATATACCATGTGCGCTGGTAGTTGGGGATAGTTAGCTATTGTTCTTTCGTGGATAAGTGCATTCCTCATACGATTGATTTGCATTTATTTTGAATCTCGTCTTATGAAACCACGGAAATGATGTTTACGGTGAGATGAACGATATCGGGCATCACTACCAATAAATGAAAGAATATTCAGTTGCCTCCGAACACAAGAATTTAGGACAACAGCAATAGAGGCTGTATTAAAAGCAACGAGGTTTAAATGAAAACTTAGAGATAACGCGAGAATCTCAAGCCTAAAAAATAAGCCGTAGCGAGTAGAATCTATGAACGAGCGAGAAACTACAGTCCGAAAAACAGTCAAGAACTTTACACTTTTCCCCAGCTTGGTAATGTTGAAAAAAAATAATGCATAACGCTTGAATTATGTAGACGTGTAAATATGTCTCAGAGATCATCAGAAATGAACCCCAAATGACCGCAAGTATTTCATTCGATCGGATGTTTTGTCATTTACACGTTTTATCATACACTATCTGGCCAAAAGTATTCGGACGCCCAGTGGTACGGACTCGTTCCTGAAGCATATATTAATATGATGTTGGTCCTAGTTTTGCATCGATGACAGCCTGCACACGTCTGGGGAGACTTTCCACCAGCTTATGATAGGTGTCCATAGGAATTGACTTCCAGGCGTCCATCACAGCTGAAGTGAGTGATGGAGGTGAGGGGGTCGATTTGGATGGCTACAAAATCTGCTTTCTAATTTGTCCCAAAGGTGTTCAATGGGATTTAGATCGGAAGGTCTCTCCAGTTTTTGAACACATTTCGTCAAACCATGCCTGGCCAAGTCTCGATTTGTGAATAGAGCAGTTATCCTACTGGAAGAGAAATGGGCCTTCCCTGAAATATTGCCATAGAGTTGGGAGAGCAGCATTGTCCAGAATGCCCACATATATCTCAGAGTTCATGTTTCCAACCACAGGAGCTAAGGAACCCTGGCCAAACACTGAAAAACACTCCCACACCATGATGCTGCCACCACCAAACTTAACAGTCAGCGCAATGCAGTCACGTAACAAGCGCTCGCCGGGCATCCGTCCAACCCAGATGCGTCCAACGGACTGCCAGATTGTAAAACAAGCTTCATCACTGCAAAGAACATTTTCCCACATGTCCACAGTCCAATGACGATGAACTTTGCATCATTGCAATCGATACTTCGCATTCTGGGGAGTGATGTTCGGTATGTGATCGGCTTAACGACCATGGAATCCCAGGTTTTTTAACTCTCGAATACCAATGCAGCTGCTAGCACAAACGCCTGATGAACTTTGGAACTCCCGGGTGATTTCAATCAATGAGGACTTGCGATTTTGTTTCACTCCCCTTATCAGAGTTCTACGCCTACTTTCACTACTTGCTTTCGGTCTAACACTTCGTTTTTCTGCTGTTTCACTGGCTCGACGTTTCCACTTCAGAATTACATCACTTACAGTTGATTTTGGCTTCTGTAGAATGTCCGAAATTTCCTAAACTGATTTCCCTAAAAGTGGCTTTGATCGTGGCATTATACCCACTATAATGCCACGATCAAAGTCACTAAGCTCATTTGTTTTACTCATTGTGTCACAAACGCATAAATATGACCTGACAGACCACTACCAACACTTTTATAGCTTTCGGTTACGCATCAAATTACGTCACCTGCCAGATCCACTTCTTTAGGGGGGGTGTCTAGATACTTTTGGCCAGATAGTGTCTATTGTATGCTTGCATGATATGTTCTGCAATTTTGTGTATTTGATTGTATCCATAAGTGGAGTCATCCCAAAAAAGTCCAATAATATGACTTCAGTTTTCATATGTTTATACATGTATCAGATGTTAATGGCTCATTAACAGCACTCAGTAATATCTATAATTTTTCAGGATCGGCATGTAACAGCAAAGTGATACCTGGACTTTCTGCAGGACCAGTCGCATAGTATCAAGGCACAAATACTCTTTTCCAATGCTTTTGCCATGTCCCAATTTTATTATGACTAAATCTATGAAGAAAGAAAGTATCTGTTGGTATCCATGAACATGGTGAAGTCAAACAGCTCTCATTACTTAAATATTATCAAGCCTAAGTGACAGGTTTGGCTCTTTAAATTAGATAGGGATTTAGCTTCCGTAATCTACGTATATAGTTTCATTTGGAGCCAGACAATAGATATAACTTTAAAAAAATATGTATATCGTTATGTCATATGCCAATAATAACTATTTCAGTTCTGTCAGCAATGCTCATCATAAATTAAATTATTCACTCAAATATGCATTATTTTCCTTATTATGTCTATCGCTTCAACATATCACACCTATGAATGCATAAGCTATCTGTCTGAATATAAGCACGTGAACATTTAATAATAGCTTTATAACTAAAGTCAGTATACTTACATTTAGACACTAAATAAATACTGCAGTAGAATTGATTATATGCTATTTTTTTAAAATTTATAGGTAGTATGATGTCTATATAAAGTTTTAAGATTAGTCACATAACATAATGTTTTGGAAAGAGTAAAATCTTTTTTTTATAAACTAACAATACTATAAATAATACATTTCAACATTTAGTGATATTTAATTTTGTAATATCCTATTGGTGTGACTTTCTAACACCATATAGAATAAGAAAACATTCTTCTGTTTATCATAAACTCTAAATAAATAACTGTACATTCAACCTGTGGCAACACAACACAGAAAAAGGCGTTTAAAATGATTAAAAATACTAAGTAAAAACGGATTAATAAGTCCTAGAAATTGAAAATGCTTGCAACTGTTATATGCATTGATATGTAAAAAATAATGGTAAAAACATTTAACTAATTTATTCAGAATATCTACAAGATGGAGGAAATATAATTTATTATCCTAACTAAATATTAATTGCTCTAAGGACTTTTCTGCTTCTTTTATGAATAAATAAATAATTTTATTTAAAATTAATGTGTAAATATTGCTAACAGAAGAGTTATAATCTGTAGTAAGAATCATGAATATGTACCTTTCACTAAGCTTTCTCCATCTTTGAACAAATTTAAGATGCACGTTTAATTGGCAACAGGAATTCAAATTTAACTAGCCTCCAAAGTACCGCACACGTTTCCCTTTGAATGTAAATCACAGGTGTCACGCACCGCGGAACGATTTGACATATTTCTGGCAACGCTCAAATCAACATTTTCCGAATTGGCATGACACATTTCCGTTTTGAATAAAATATTCCTAAATTTATAAATATATATATATATTGTTGTTGGCTATTTTTTTCTTCATTAGATGAACAAGAGTAAATCTTAATCTTTTTATTGGTCATAATACAAATAATGAACAAAACATTCAATTCTATATTTTAAAAACAGAAAAATTTCTTTCATTTAAGTAAATCTGAAAGAAACATCTATAAAGCACTTAAATATCAACTTGGATCGGTTACGTATAATTTCATTATCCATGAAAGCTGAAACCAAATACCATTATAACTACTAAAGAAAGACGAGTTTGTTTAGCAATTAAGCTATATATATATATATATATATATATATATATATATATATATATATATATATATATATATATATATATATATATATATATATATATATATATATCAAGAGGGAGAAGAGACAGAGAAACACAGCGATACATTCATACTTTTTCAATGAAATGTTCTTTCAGATATTTTACATGACTTCTTTTAGCAGATACTAGACACATTTGTTGTCTACCATTTGTCTTCTCAAAATAAACAAACAAATATAAAACAGCTTTATAGTTTTTATTCAAATTGAGTGCAAGAAAGAACCATATAACTTTTTTTATATGTTTACAGCAATTACCTTACTTTTCCTAATCGGTGACGGGGAAAATGGCATACCATCATTTTCAAGGAGAAAAAAACAAACAACTGTTACCAAAATTTTCCTTCATATGATTCCACGATTAATGATTTAATCCCACAAAAGAGAACAGACATAATTTTTCTTATTCACCGAATCTTAACCTTGTCTATCCAGGCATGATATCAAATGTGCGATAATTTCATTTCTGACGCTGTCGTCACAAAACAAACTGAGCTCGGGTGCTAACAGATATATAATAAATTTATCAAAATCATATTTTGTCATACGATACAATGTCAATGATATATATATTGCAAATTTTAAAGCAACGTGCACTACAATTTGATAATTCGAAAAGTAAAAATAACTAAATATGCGAAAATAAACTCTAGTGCCTGCATTCACGTAAAACTTTAGCATCATGGTTTGTAAATCATTTAGTCTAACTCTTGAAATTTAACTGCTTACGTTTCAAAATATAAGTGCTGTTATGAGTTAGCTAAAACTGAATTTGAAGCAATAATTTCAGAAATTTTACACTGGAGTCCAATGAATTTAAAACACCAAAAAATAGTTTATGACGTGAAATTTGGAAGATGGATAATTTATCATGGGTAATACAATTAATAATAATCTCCATTGTCTATGCATACATGACGAACCAACAATACAGGCTGAAATATGACTTGGAGAAATAAAAAGAAGCTTCAGAATTTAAATCCCTAAAACTGTGTTGGTGAATTCGATTGGTATTCTTCTGTTAGTATGTTAACATGCCGCGTCGTTAAGCGATATATTGTAAACAGTTAACAGAGCTTGAAAAAGAAAGAATTATTGGGTTTGGAGAAGTCGTTTTGTCTTATCGCGATACTGCTAAGCACAAGTGCAATAACGCGTACTTGGAGATAATGGAAACACAATTTTTTGTGGATCGAATGAATGGAACTGCAGCATGTACGACTACATTAGAAACAGAAAATTGTCATTTGCTACTCTTGGCAGTGACGAATCCTACAGGGAGTTCTTATTTGTTCTTATTCGTGTACATTATTATATCCCCTAGTTTAACTTGTAATTCGACATTTGTTGAAAAAGCTAATATTATTTTATTTTTGCTTATTTAGGTGTAAAAATGTTTATTTATTTTGCTATGCGTTTTACCGAGAGTCGAGTTTTAAGCAGTCATCTAATATGTATGTAATACGTAATGGAATATATTTGGATTCGTACAAACTACGAATTTTACTACATTCTTCCTTATGTTTTTAATGCTAGTCTTTCTTTTCGTTATTCATTATACCTGTTGTCCTCTTTCATAGAATGATAGGGGTGCCTTTCTCTTGAAGTGTACTGCAGTGCGGGGAGATAACACTTTGGGGATATTTATTCTTGATTATTGTACTTTGTATTCAGCTTTATCTGATCTTCCACTTTAGACACATAAGATTTTTCTACAGGACCGGCTGGTATTAACCATGTCTGGAGAATATCAACATGCAAAATGTAAGAACAATTAGTTGATTAGTGGGCCAGCTCAATTTTTTTACATTTTGAGACACAGAGCCTTGAAGTCTGATTTGTGGTGCCGTCTGTTGGCAGCAGAAATAAGCTGGAGGTCTACCAGTTTAAAAATAACATAGAAATGACTTGTATGAAGATGAATGTGAGGATAACTCCATTTTTTTTAAAGTGGAGTCGGCCCACTATTCATATAAGGCCTTCAATTTTGACATCAGTAGAATTACAGAAAATGTTTTGAGAACAAATAGACTTAAGAGAAATTTTTTTAAATAGAACTAGAGATAAATAAAGTATAAGCAAATATGTCTTTGCTTTGTTATTTTCTACAAATGCGGAGCTCTTTTATGGTTCCTAAATAATGAGAGACATTCAAGAAATTTAAAAATTATCGTGTATTTAGGAACGTTTGGAATGTCTTTTTTCCATATTTAGCTGAGTTTCCATTGTAAATTGGTTAAATAGATAGTTTAGGATTGCGAATTGTAAAGGAAAAAATCGGCTTGGTGGTTGTAACGTCCAGGAAACGTGCCCGCGAGAACAGTTGAACTTTGCACGTTTCACCAATATTGTGAGGGAATTGTTATATTTTATCCGACTGTAACGTCCAGGAAACGTGCCCGCGAGAACAGTTGAACTTTGCACGTATCACCAATATTGTAAGAGAATTGTTATATTTTATCCCACCTGCCGGCATCCATAAAGTATTATTACCAGTGTGACGTAATGTTACACTTGAATAATATTAAAATATTATTATATATTATATATATTTATATAATATATTAATATATTATATATATTTTACACTTGACGTAATGTTACACATGTTCCTATGAATTACACTAATTTAATAGTTTATATACATACTTTGAGTCATTTGCATGCTTATTTATTTATTTATATTTTTTACTGCAGTGGCAAATTCGAGAGATATTGCGGAGTATACATTTTTTTTTTAGATATACGATATACTCGGTGAGAAGAGGTTGTAATAGTGCTTTGGTGTTCTTGTGAATTTGTTTGTTTTAAATAAAGAAAGTTTGTTTTTAAGTTTGGAATATTCAATTTGAAAAGAATCTTGTGAAGCCGAGTCAACACCCTCACTGCATGTGGAATCCCAAAAGGATATCGCCCCATTAACTTAGGCGGGTGATTTTACATATCGACTGATCCATGCTCGGAGATTGAAAGTAAACCGATCGGGAAACCTGTGAATATCTGACTTTGCGTGCGTTGGACTGTACGGTGTTTACAGTGGTGTCCGAGTAAGTTGTTCACTCCCGAGCCAATGGGTCCCTGCTGAGCGGATTGCTGGGGGGACGACTTGGCTCCAATTAAATATGCCGTATAAGCTTATCGCTGTGGTCGGCGGAACCTTTAGAATTTTTCATATTTAGTTATGTCTGTCAATGACGGATTAATTTGCAAGGTTAAGGTTAGAAGATGATGTGACGTACTATAAAACTTATGTTTCGTATAAATTTGAAATGTTAGGTTTGTGTAGTAGAAAAAGTTTTAATTACGATTGGTTTCAATGCCATTATGAATAGCAGAACATTTAATGGAATGTCTTTTTATTCCAACAATTTATTTTTCTTCAAAAACTATTTCTTATAAATGACATTCTGTTCCAATAAAGTGATTATTTAAAATACCAATTTTTAAGATATTTCAAACATAAACAATAAAAGAATCCCCCAGATGTATTTTATAATACTTCTTCTACTTTAATTGAGTGCTGTTTAAAATTGTGTGCTGATACTTAAACGCTATATTTCTAAAAAAATGCGGAAAAAGAAAATACATTATCATCGATTATAATTTCGACTAAGTTCCCTGTAAGTATTATTTTTTCCCTTCAAAAAGCCATTTCAAATCGCGCGAAAGTTTTCGGGAGTTTGAGTTTTAAAAGTTTAGATATTTCAGAACTTTTTCACAGTTTAAAAATGCTGACTAAAACATTTTAATGTTAATGAATGCAATAAAAGGTTTAATTTTATCGCTTTCGTGACTAAATGGTTTTTTTTGAGGCACTGGAACAGAGAGAAAAACTTCTCTTTTAAATAAAGTTTATAGAAAAAAATAGAGCAATTAAACGATAAAAATTTTATAACATCTTAAAAAAACAGTTTGAGGTCTCAATGTTTCTACAGATATGAAAAAAAAATAGGATTTTAAAATAAACTGTGAAGATTAAGAATATACAAGGAACGATTCATATAAAAATATGTGTTTGGTTGAATTCCTCTTCTACCGTAAAGATAAAAAAAAATTATGTTAATATTTGTGCTTTCTATTGTATAACTTTTACAATACTGAGACTGAAATATGGATTTCATAATTTTTAATTAATATTAAAATGGCACCAATTCTTGTGCAGGGCATATTTTAATATATTTTCTTTTACCGCCGTTAAAAATAAAAGCAATTCTATTGCGAAAATATTTTTATAGCTTAAAAGCAGTATTTATTTTGTTTTTTACATATAAATTGATTAACATTTCTGGAATAATTACAATGAGTATGTATAAAGTAAAATGTTTTGCTTTAAAATATACTACATTGTTGATGTTAATATATTAGATATTGTAGTATCCGGCGCCTTTATCTAGATGCTGTGCCTGATACTAAAGTAGAGAAAGAGTTGGTGAACAGTAAATGGCACATAGGAGTGATTTGTCCCCACAGGACAAATGGGGAGAAAATGCCTCCAAGAAAAGGGTTTGCAGGACATCGCGGTGTGCGGCCTAGGAGGATACTCCATAGCGAATGGTGCTCCTTCTGACGGCTGTTAGACCTCGAGACAAGATAGTTAATTGATAATTTTGTGAGCTGGTCGTTGGAGCCCCAGCGCAAAAATTGGTGGCTAGAGTAACGTTCCCTCTGTGACAACATTCTCCGTGACGTAGAAATATTATCAGCGATATTTCTAGATTACCATAAAGTTTCATGTGTGTGAAATTGTTTTTTCCCTAATGGGAATGGGTTGTGTTTCAAATTAAATAAACGTCTTTCGCCAAACGAATGGTTCCTCTTCATTCAGTAAGAGAACGGCAAAGACCATTCGACACCACGATTGCACTACAGACATTAGTCTCAAGATATTTTGATAAATTTTTCTTGCCCTGCTGCATTTATCAATTTTAATTTCTCTTAAAATGCACAAAAGGGTTTCCAGAAGCTCGCATACCAAATTTTTCTCATGACTTATCTCACGCCATGACCTTCATTAATAATATCATCAATCTGTCCCCGCACAGAATCCGTGTGGGATATATTCCTCATTGTCTTTATGTAATTTGTACTGTTTCCTCTATTACGACTATTCTATGTATTACAGCAATTTTTTCCAGCTAATTTCTTTTTGGACAAATAAAACTGTTTAGTTCAGTAACAGATGCCGAAACTTTTTGATTTTATAAATCGATGAATTACACTAATTTAATAGTTTATATTCATACTTTATTATTTTATTTATGTTTTAAAATGAAATTGAAACCATTTACTTCAGAAAACATTTCGAGTGTTTTGTTTTTCCATAAATTAAGTCACAGCACTTTATCGCATTATAAATCAATTGTTATTGAATTAAAACTTTCTTTGAAAAATTGTAGTATGGAACCGTAACTTTGGTAAATTCCGTTTTCCGATTAGATATGTCCTATCACATTACATATGAAAGTATGTTCCTCAACTGAGACCAATAGCAATTACCAAAAAGTTAATCTGCTATCCAAAATTTAATCCAAAAATATTATCTGCTATTGCTGTAATGAGTAAACTGTTTAGTTAGCAGAGAAGTAATGTTCGTTTCTAACTATTTTCATTCTATCGATATTTTGGTGCCGCCAAATAACAAAACAAACTGCAATCTTAGTAAAGGTGCAAAGGAAAGGAGATAAATGATACAGAAGGAGAGGGTTCCCATTTTATTTATTTCCCTTTAAAGATATTGGCACTAAATAGGCGTAGATCAAAAGGTTGCAGAAGACCAAGCGCTCTGCTTAACAGAAAAATACGGAAAAAATCATAATTAAAAGTTTTTTGCAATTTGATGTATAAATGCATCTGAATGAAGACAATATGTACATGAATACCAGGAATAATTCCAATTTTTGGGGTCATTCAGGAACTTTATATTTGTACAAGTATCGTAAGAATTTAGTTTCTTATCAACCAAACAAGTTAATTTTGAATATTTATATAACATGTTTGAGTATTATTCTTTTAAAATGTATCCAACGAACGCATATAAATTTGTAGCAAGTATAAGCTGCTATAAGTACGTTTCGTTATTTTGAACATGCAGTAAAATGCAACCAACGAACTGCGTGGAATACTTGTTTTTATGGCTGTTAGGGCCTGTTCACATAGGAGTCCGTTTCGGAGTGTTAAAGTATTGAAACATATTTAACCAATGACAAACCTCCAAGCGATTAGCAATGAAATTTTTAACGCCTATGATTGGTTTATTTTCGTCTCAACTTCATGTTCTCCTTTACGCTACGCAACGGACTCCTATGTGAACAGGCCCTTTCTCTTCTCTTAGATGGGGGCAACCTTAGACAACCACTAACCAAGCAGTCATACGATATTCGTCAAATACCTCAAGTCTTCCAAACAGACTCTACGATTGGATTGGGGTTGAACCAAACATCAGAAATGATACTGCAAAATTTATTCACCCTGCTTTCCGCATTTGAAGACTCGACGTACGTTACAAATCAATGATAATTACCTTAGTCAGATCGTTTGCATTGTCTGGGCTTTCTGTAGCCATCCATGCTAGGCTTGAATATACACCAATAATGGACTGGTAAATTTAATGCGTACGTGTTTGGGTCTATGCATTTAGTATCTGTTGTCCTATAAATCATGTCAATGGATTTGTCTATATGCTGTACAAATGTATAATTGCAAACAATACCGTAGAGAGCCGACATAAGTCTCATTAAAATATTCTTGCAACAGATCACGTCGGTCGTGCATAAAGGCCAACAAAGCACAATGAAGAGAACATCTTAGCAATTATTTCCTTATCTTTGAAAGCACGTGAATGAAAAGTAAATGAAACTTAGCATGTTGAACATTTCATTTAATTTCTTTAAGCTTGGCAATTCTTAGTTTTTCACATTCTCCTTTAGGAACACTGTATGCTGGTGTTTATTAAGATAACATGAAACTAATATGGGTAACATCTATATAAATTGGGAAGTTAATAATCAGAAATGAATTGGTGATGCATATGGAATAATCTTTCTTTTGTTACATGCATTTGAATCTAAATATTTGTATGTGTATGGCTCAAATGTTTTGAAAAAAGTTTTAAAATAATTTTAAAAACGTGTTATTTTACTTGACATGAAATCATTTCATCATCGATCCTCTTAAAATAACACAGGGAAACAGTGGTGTTGGTGCCGGGGTATTTGGAGCTGATTTGATATGAATTTGATGCTCTGAATTTAAATACAATATTAGTTTTTGCGCCTAGGAGCTCAAATTTCTAAGATATAACATTTTAGTGAAATATACGTTACACTATTTTAAGTTAAATCCGTGGATAAAATTAAAAAAAAAACTAAACACAGAATTTTTTATGATTATTATAATATTTTTAAAAAATGTGAAAGAAACATAAAAATCATAGAAAATATTGCAGTAGTACTTATCTAATTACAAAGAGCAAGAAAAAGGAAAAGAGTCATCAATGAAACCAACTAGTCACTGAACACTTCGGAAACTTCTTTTCCGTGACATTTTTGAATGTATTTTGCAACAGTACCTTTCTAACTCCAGCAGCAATCTGACATCATGGGCATATCCCATCTTCCTTGGTAGTGGTACTCCATAGTTTTAATATCCTGGTGAAATCTGTTACCTTTTTCCTCACTGGTGTCTCCTAAATTTTCAGGAAAATGGTCTAAGTGGGTGTATAAATAGTACACCTTAATGCTCATGTTACACCCATGGGATCTGAAACTGTTTAGCATATCGTTTACCAGTTCAACATAGTTTTCAGCTTTGCATTTGCCGAGAAAATTTCCGACAACTGCAACAAATGAAGTCCAGGCTTTTCGCTCAGCCTCATTCATGTAATTTACGAAGGTAAGTTTGGTTTGGTTTGGAGCGCTACGGTCAATTTTTGCTACACGAGGGGTAATTAGACCGGGATCTACTGCTTAAAGCCGATTCCGAACGGATACAAACGGCCATTTCAAGAGTGGGATTCGAACCCACAGACTTTGGTACCGAATGCCATCGTCCTAGCCATTCGGCCATCGTATCCTTAATGAGTTGTCTTATTTGTGGGCTATCAAATATCCCTCCTAATTATTTCCGTACTCAACTTAGACATTTTTTACCTTTTATATGCAACGCATGATCAGTTCTTATCAAGAGACTTTACAAACAGCTTCATTAGGCCCAGTTTGATATGTAGTGGAGGAAAGACGATTTTCTCTCGTCCAACTAAGGGGTCATTAATGACATTCTTTTCCCCAACGTCCATGTTTTCTCTCTTAGGCCACTCTTTCCTAACCCAGTGCTGTGTTTTGTCTCTGCTATCCCAGAGGCATACTATGCAAGATATTTGATGTAGCCACTTTGCAAGGAGAAAATTTACCATTTTAAAGCCCACACAAATCAACCATTGATGCTCATAGTACTTTTTCTTCTCCAAGACCATTGATATGGTGTCATATTCTTCTTTCATTTTCGTTGAGGGAGCAACTGGTATTGAACCATATTTGTTACCATAGCGTAGAAGGACACATTTCAAACTTCGCTTTGAGCTGTCAATAAGTAGGCGTCAATCATTTGGTTAATATTCAGAAAGATCCATTTTCCCAGGAGGATAAATCACACATACTTGAATGTATTCAATAGAAAAAACATTGATAGATAAGTGGATGTACACTAAATCCTCGTTTATCTGGCTCTCGGGATAATCCGGATCAGATTTGTAGACATTTTTATTTAATGTTCACATTAGATAATTTTTAACTATGATAGCAAGAAATTAACTACAAGTAGCCAAATATTCGCTTTTAAGCTTGATTTAATGTACAGTTCTGACATAAATTGTACAAAAAATTGTGGTAACAAAATGCTTTTTGTTGAGTTTAAGAAAACTTCACTAGTCTTACCAATTCTTTGCTAAAAAATTATGGGAAAAGTTATTTTTAAATTTTATAATGTCTTGTAAACAATACTATGTAATTTTATTACAAAACAAAGTAAGTCTTCTTAGTTAAGGATATTGTATTGTTGATTACCAATATTACCCAGATTATCGGGATTTTCAACTGTCGGGATTGCCTATGGTCCCTGTTAGTCCGGATAAACAATGTTTTACTGTATCTAAAAATGTATAGCTAAAAGAGGAAAACTGATTTCATATTTAGATTGAGCGCCTCAAATAAAGATAAAATCAGTTCTAAAATCCTAGGCACCCCCCAAAAAAATTGTTTAGCCCTGTGTAATCTATATTATAACACAATAAAGATTAGGACGGAAGAATATTTTTATATACTATTAAACCCCAATTAATGTCTAGATAATTTTGAGTGCTAAATTTAATTTTTGGCATGAAAAGCTATTTAAAAAAAACTAATTTTCACTGCGAATTACATTACTGAATTGAAAATTGATTTCTATCATACTATACATATACATATATATATATATATATATCTGTGTGTGTGTGTGTGTCTTTATTTCTCACCATTCAGAACGTACATAATTTTCATATTTTTCATTAAAAAGTAATTTAGTTTAAAAAAATAACTTATCTTTAACAATAGAAACAATGACCAGGGCAACTGCATTTTAAATAGGAACAATAGCGTCTCCCAAACAAAAGAAGTTGCAAGTAAACAAATTCTAAAAGAAGAAAACATTCTGGCGATTTCACACCATGTTCCGCGGGGAAGAAAACTTAGCGTGAAATCTCTAGAGCGTGAGGGGAACAGACAGGAATTCCTGAATGCGAGGGAAATATGCTGGACCCCTGCCAAAATGTTCTTAATCTGGACACATTGCCCTCTGCTAGTTTTTAGTTTACAGTGAGACGGAGATTAAAAAAGTTTTTTGTCGTAATATAACATCAAAGAGAAGTGCTTAAGAAGATATTTTAATATAGATTGAATGCATATATATCACGACCGTTAATTAAGTTTACGAGGTAAGAGCCTGTTGTAGGCATCTTTTACCTATCAAATAACGGTTCGAAGTTACATTTTCCGAAACTTTCCTGTTATTAAATTATTAAAGATAGTTCTTTTTATCGAGTAAATGACTCACAGCAGCTATCTACATGGATATGGGAATTAAACCCGGAAATTGATCCTGTATTTTTAAATTAATTCCATGTATTCTATCAAACACATTATAAAATTATCGGCTATATCTAGAAATTTAATTATCCAAGCTGTTTTCTTTTCAAATTAAAGCTTTCTTATTCTGGTCAACGATGAAGTTTATTTATCTGTGGAAAATTTTCCATTTTTTTTGTTTATTATGTATATCTATTTAATCATGTCTAATATATTCTTAAAGTAGGGTATTTAAGTGTTGCCTTCCTCTCTATCTTCAGATACTCTCTATGGAATTACATATATATATATATATATATATATATATATATATATATATATATATATATATATATATATATATATATATATATATATATATATATATATATATATATATATATATATATATAAGGGAAAGTCCCCGCACTTCTCCACTCCTGACACCAGATCTGAGGTGCCTAGACACCAATGAAGGCGATGACCCCCGACCCTAGCAAACCAGTTTTTCTGGGGGAGGAGATATTTTTCGGATGCAAGACCGTTCGCTGTTGCTAAGGGGAGACGGGCTCTCGGACGTATCAGAGTCAGACGCGAGGGGAAATGCCCAAGCCTTTTCCTAAAATAGACGCCTTATGGACGCTAAAATAATTTTATCTATGTTTATATTAAAATATGATATTGTTATATAACGGGAGTGATTATTGCTTTAATTAGTGCAAATGCTCCTTCACACTCAGACGAATCCTACATTTTGGGCGCTTGTCACGGGATTAAACAAATGACTTTCAGTTGAGAGCAGTGACAGTTGTGAGATTCGCGTTGTGGAGCTAGGACGGAACATTTTGAAGTAAAAAAGACTGGACAGTGAAGGGTAGGAATTTGCCATCGAACTGCTGCGGAAGCTGGCGAGAATATTGCGACGCTTGTGAAAGTGGATTATTCTTCTGCGACGCCGGAATTAAAGGTGAGCGTATCTTTATAATTAAACATAAAAAAACTGGAAGACTGTCCGCAGATTTCAAATAAAATTAAAGTCATTTCTGTTTAGAGACATTAAACTTGTTTATCGTATTATATTTGAAGACGAAGGTGATAGGAGTAACCGCAAAAAATTAAGGTCTTTTAGCAAACTAAATTATGAAAATGAATATGATGCAAGTGTTAAGAGGAAAACTAAATATGTTTCTTCCAATTTTTCCACAAATGATTTAGTTACTATTTGCAATATATTTATCTTGGATAATTAGGGTAGCAAACCAGAACTGGTTAAGAGAATTGTCTTAAATTTGAATGATCTAAATATTTTGCAACGGAATATTATGGTAGATGATGATGATGATGATGATGATGACGATGATGAATTAAATGAAAGAGAAAATAGTAATAATGTAGAAATGGACAATGCTTCTGCTATTAGCGCAATTAACGGAGTAAACAGACCCATTATAAATTTCAAATATGTAGAAGACATAATTAAACCTTTTGACGGTTCATCATCTATGACCGTTCATAAATGGGTTGATGAGTTTGAGGATATATCGGGTTTATTCAAACTATCTGACTTGCAGAAATTTATTTTCGCTAAGAGATTGATCTGTGGGAAAGCAGAATTGTTTCTTGACAGAGAAAACAATGTCAAAACGTGATTGAAAATCAGACAGACGCTTGTTAAAGAATTTGCCGAGGAGCCGAATTCAGCCGACTTTCATTCCGCTTTAGGAATTACCAGCCATTGATTATTATTTTAGGATGAAGGAAATCGCGTAGTGTGGAAGTATTGAAGACAGTGCAATTATACAGTATATTAAAAATGGAATTAAGGATTTAGATGTAAACAAACACATTTCATACGGATGCGGAGACATACACGAATTTAAAAACAAACTAAAAGTATATGAGAAAATTAAAGATAATAGTAGGAGAAATGAAGTCAAAAAAGATTTTAAAGCTGGATTTAAAAATGTAGTGAGGCAAGATACGATTAGGTACACAAAGTTTTTAAATGAAAAAACAAAAACATATATGAATAGATATCAGAAGTACACACAACCTCTTGCCAACGAGCTACAGAGAAGTGATTCAAACTCTAAAATTATATGCTACAATTGCAATGAAGAAGGGCATAAATCATTTGTTTGTAAATTTAAGGGGACTCGGCGCGCTACCAGTACCGAAATTTCGTAAAAATTTCGATTTTCAGATTTTCGTCTTATCACATGCCACATACTTTCGACTACATTCTGACAAAATTTCAGACTGATACTGCATATAGAAGTATAGTTACGGCTGATTTAACCAACATCTGTTATCACGTTGTCTCTTTAAATGCCACACCCACCTTTTTATTTACACAAGTCTCTCGGTCAATTCCTTGCTGCATTTCCCCCTTGGTTGACTCAATGTTTTAAAAAATACGCAGATAAGAAGAGGAATCATTGCTGCATTCAGTTTGCCGGTATTTGTAACTGATAACGTTGTTTATTTATTTGAATTAAAAGCAAGCGTTTTACTCAATGCCTTTTTTTTGTATCAAATTTCTACTTTTTATGATAAAAACTGTCTTTTTCAAGACAATATTACGTTTTATTTTGTATCTAAACGTGATAATTATCGCTTTTATTAATTATAATTGATAAATATGCCTCGGAAGTGCAAAACATCTGCAAAAGATTTACACATGATCAATACAGGTTGGTGTGGTAAGAAACATCTTCAAAGAAATACATCCGTTTTAGTTCCAAATAATACTGACGCCAGACAGCAAAACATTTCATTTCCGAATAAATATGAAGCAGATTCCAGTGATGAATACATTATTTTCAGTTTAAAAAAACTGCAGAATTTGAAACTCTAAAGTGCTGAACATATGAACAGAAAACTTTAGTTTTGCAATCTTTTGGTAAAGTTGGATTTTCAACTAATTTAAAAATGAAATGCAAAGCCTGCAATCAGGAAACTGCATGTGTGAATAATTCATATACATCAATAGAAAAAAAATCATCAGATGTAAATCTGCGAATTACAGAGGCTTTTTTGCATATTGGTAAAGGTTACTCTGCTATAGAAAAATTTTGCATGGTGATGAATATGGCTCATTTTTGTTCTGCAACTTTTTCTAAGTGTTTAGACAAACTAAATGAAGCACAATCATTTGCCTGGAAAAATGTTTCCACAGATGTTCACAAAGAAGTGAAAATTGCACATGGTTTGGATCTCTCACAAAATCATGTCTGTGACTTAGCTGTATCATTTGATGACTTACAAATACTTACTACTTTTGGCTTACTCGTGGCCATACATCTTTGTTTGGGGTAGTGTGTGTTATTGATATTTTAACAGGTTATGGCATTGATTTTAAAGTTATGAGTAAAATATGTCAATTATATAATGATGATAAAAGGGATCTAGATTAACATAGAGCTGAATTTGCGATATGTAGGCCATAAACCTATGTGTGAGGAGCTAAACCATAGTGTATCATCAGCTTCGCTGGAAATGGAAGCTGCTTCAATTATATGGAAACGTTTCTTTGTTTATGAATTTCAATATACCACTTTATTATCAGATGGTGATACAAAAACATTTAACCATTTTTTAGACCAGCATATATATATGGAAAATATGTTATGCTACAAAAGGAAGAATGGTCCAGGTTGTTTCTAAGATTTTTATGTCAAAGAAAATAATTTGAAAGTTTGCCATTCTGCATTTGTATATATAATGTTATTTTTATATACACCTGGCATTATTTTTGTTTCAATCAAAGTGTAATAAGTTTAATTTACAGCAATATTAACTCATAATAATATTTTTTATCTATTTACAGCCAATCTTTAAAAAAAAGTACAAATTTCTTGAATTATAACTTTTTGCTTGTACTCAGTTAAAAGTCTATAATTAATAGTAAAATAAGAATATATACCCTCTTTAGCAGTTTTTACAGTTGTTTATGGCTATTAGAGTATGCATAAAAAAGATTTTTCTTAAAAATGATAATTTAACAAAGTTATGAGCAAATAAAATCTTTAAACGAGTTTATCTCAGTTTGGGTTTTTAGATTTTTTATATCTTCAAAATGCTAAGGCATTTTTAAATATACATGTAAGTGTTTGACATTTTTTGTCTGCACATCATACTATATGTAAGAAATTTAAATAGCGGATTTTTAATGTTTTGATAACTTTACTAGTTTTTGTACATATGATTAAAAAAAATTTTTTTTTGCTTTTTTCCACTTGTATATAGTTATTATTTTTTTCTCTAAAACTATTGCTATTAAAAAAATTCGCTATTTAGATCTGTTTAAACTATTATTACTGGCCTAAAATAAAAAAATCACGTGAAAAATTAAATAAAATAAAATAGTAGTAGTGTTTTGAAATCGGTGGTTAAAATTGAACTTTTTTTTTAATTTTGTGAAAAAAAAAAAATTATTTTTTAAAATTTTTTGGATTAAATTATTTGTATTTGACATTCATTTAATTATAACCAAAAATTATTTTTTAAAATTCAATAATAATTTTTTTTTTGTTTGACGCGCCGAGTCCCCTTAAAGAGAAGGGTTTGCGATGTCTTCGATGTGACGAGTTCGGACACAAAGCAAATCTATGTCGTCAAAAGTATGTAAATAAAGTAGCGATTTCACATCATCGTCCTAATAGGATTCAGAAATGTGTCGAAGTTTTAGGAAAGCAAGAAGATGATATTTGGGACATCAGAAGTGAAATTACAGTAGTTAATCAAGAAGCTTATATTAATATGGGATCACCAAAACTAACCCAGAGTAAAGTACAATTAATGGGGATCAGCTCAGATCAAATTTCTCCTTTACATTATTTTACTGCTAATATAATGGTTGATGATTATTCTGTGTACACTGATATTTATGTTTTAAGTAATTTGTGTCACAAAATGGTTATTGGAATGGATGTAATGTCTAAAATTAATTTTTCCATGAGTAATGAAGGTGTAAATATAACGGGTTTGCGCAAGAATTTTCAGGTTAATTATGTTTGTATTGCACATAGTAAAGGAAATGGTAATGAAATATCTCCTGAACCCAAACCCGAAACGAGATTTATAACGAACATTAAAAATAGTTCACCCTAGACAACCAGCTGTACCTGAGTGTGAAGGAAATAAATTAGAAAGCTGTGAACCACAGAAAATTGAGGTTTCTATATTGAATTCAGGCGAAAATGATAGTCCCATGAAAACATGTATGATAGAGACCCACAAAGTTTTTGTACATTTAACGGACCTTGTGGCTTCAGATAATGTCGACTTAAGTCATATCTTGAATCATGACACACGCGCCGAACTTAAAAATCTTATTCAAAATTACACTCCAATGAAGACTAAAAATGTTGATGTGTAAATGCGCATTATCCTTACTGACGAGATACCGGTTTGTAGTTAGAAATTAAAGGTAAAGGAAAAATGTGAGGAGTGGTTGAAAACCGGTATAATACAAAATAGCACATGTGAATTTACATCTCCCGTGGTGCTGTGCAAGAAGAAAGACGGATCTTCGCGTCTCTGTATAGATTTTAGACGACTAAACAAGAAAATAGTACTCGATCATTTCCCACTACCATGGGTAGAAGATGTTTTGGATAAACTGGGATAGGCTAAAATTTATAGCACCTTAGATTTGAAGAATGGCTTTTTTCACGTCGACATTGACGGAATAAGTAGAAAGTACATATATTTTGTCACACACGATTCCCAGGATGAATTTTTAAAAGTATCGTTTGGACTAACCAATTCCCCAAGTGTTTTTCAGAGCTATCTTTAACATTATCCGCGACCTCATGAAAGATAACACAGTGATTGTTTTTATGGACGACTTAGCAATCCCCTCAATAGACGAAGCAGAAGGAATCGCAAAGCTGAAAGGTGTTCTGAAAATTGCCTCCGAATATGGATTGGAGGCAAGTTATTGGAATGGATGTGTACATTAAAAAGTGCCAATTCCTCAAAACTGAAATTGAATTCCTTGAGAAATATTCCTTCCATATAGTAAAATCTTGAAGAATCTACCCATCAATTCTTAAAACTAAAGCTGTCCAAAATTTTCCTGAACGAACGTTCAAGCTTATTTAGGATTCACTGGATATTTTAGAAAATTTATATTAAATTAGTCACTAATAGCAAAGACCTTAACCGTTCTCCTAAAGAAAGATAGAAATTTCACTTTGGAACTGAAGAGACGAATTCATTTAATAAACTTAAACAAATTCTTAGCGAAGAACCAGTTTTATCCATTTATGATCAGAAAAGAGAAACCGAGATTCATACAGACGCGAGTATCGACGGTTACGGAGCAATACTGCTACAAAAATCTATTAACGGTGAATTACACCCAGTGTATTGCCACAGTTGAAAGACCTCGGAAACAGACCTTAAATTGTCGAGTTATGAGCTCGAAGTGATAGCAGTAATTGAATTCCTGAAGAAATTTAGAATATATGTTTTGTGTAAACCCTTCAAAATTGTGACAGACTGTAGCGCTTTCCAAAGGACGATAGGCAAAAATCACATCTGCACGAAAATTGCTCATTGGGCCTTAATGATGGAAGATTACGGCTACTCCTTAGAACATTGATCTGGAACGAAAATACGGCATGTTGACGCGCTAAGTAGAAATACCGTGTTAGTTGTTAATCGCTCAGCAGACAGACTGACTAGTAAAATTGCTGCCGCTCAGGAAGAGGACGAATAGATCAAAACAATCAAAACTCTGATAGAAGGGAGAGATGATACCTATTCGATTAAAAACGGTGTTTTATACAAATATAAAGAAGGAAGAGAATTATTAGTAATTCCAGAAGCTCTTCAAATCGACGTCATCAAAGAGATTCATTAAGAGGGAGTTTTAAGTAAAAGAGAGGAAGATTTAAGTAAAAGCTTTTGTATTCCTAAGGCCGGTAAAAAAAATTGAAAGTGTAATTATTAATTTCGTTAATTGTATTTTGTGTAATAGGGAGAGAGGGAAAGGAGAGGGTTTTCTCAACCCAATACCAAAAGAAGCTATACCTCTTAGTGCATATCACATTGATTTTTTAGGACCTTTGCCTACCACCAACAAAAAATACTAACATTTATTTACCGTTATTGACGCATTCACAAAATTTATTTGGATTTAACCTGTAAAAATAACATCTTCTAAAGAAGCCAAAGAGAAACTTAATTTTCAACAAAATATTTTCGGCAATCCCTCGCGAATAATTTCAGACCGTGGCTAAGAATTCACCGGCAGATAATTCCAAGAGTATTGTGGCGAACGAAATATCGAGCACATTAAGATCACCACTGGGATACCTAGGAGTAATGGACAAATAGAACGGCTACACAATACTGTACTACACAATTCCTGTTTTGTCAAAATTATCATTGGAAGATCCCCTGAAGTGGTACAAGCACGTAGCCGACGTTCGAAGAATTATTAATAGTACCACCAACAAAATTACGAAGTATTCACCATCCGAGTTGATGACTGGCGTTAGAATGAGAAACCTAGAAGACCTGAGAATTAAAGAGATCTTAGAATCAGAATATCTAAACGCCTTCCATGCCGGAAGAGAGAAATTTGCGAGAAGACAAAAGATAACACCTCCGAAAAAGAACACCTCCATAATACATCAACAAAATCAGCTGCAGTATGACCGAAAAAGACGAACTGCAAAGAAGTATAAGGTGGGAGAAACAGTTGCGATCCAGAGAACACAGTTTGGAGCAGGGTTGAAGTTAAAATCGAAATTTCTCCGACCCTATCGGATTGCAAAAGTGAAGTCGAACGATCGTTACGACCTAGAAAAGATTGGTTAATTGGCTGTCATGAAGAGCCAATTAACCCATTACCGCCCAGTGATCTATTTATAGATCGCCTACTTTTCAGAACGCCCACTGAAAACGATAGCTTTTAATGAATTCTTATTGTCATTGTCTCGTTTCTTTACACTTGTGGTCATACCCCCAAACAAGTTTTGAAACATTTTTTATCCAGATCAGTCCATCAGATAATGTCTGAAGTTAGCCATTTTGAAGCTCCATAGTGCAGCTTTCGATTTTGAATCCAACGGAAGAAAAATTAAAAGTAAGTTATACTTTTCTTATGTGTTCTACATTTTCTATACCTCTTTAATTGTTATGCGTTAATTATATTAGAAAAAAATGTTTTTATTATTCAAATTTAAGTTTAAATATGCTGGTCTATAAATAGAACGCTGGGCGATAGTGGTAACTAATATCGTTTTTCCCCTTTGCATTTCTTCCAGGATGTCTCGGTGTAAAGTGTTTCACACCGCCGAAGAATCGTTAGAATATATGTTTTCTAAGGAAATTGAGTCATATATAATTGTTTTACCGTCTGACGTAGATAAATTAACTGATGAAGAGTGTTGATCAGATATTACGGCTATAATTTTTTCAAGCAATTTCTTAAGGGTAAACCCATACGATTTGGCTATAAATTTTGGGACATGTGGGGAGTGACGGGCTACTGTTATAATTATGACTTATATTGCGGTAAGGAGAGTTTTAACAATAATCCTGAAATTTCAAAATAATTGTTTGAAACACCAGTGGTGGAAAAAATGCTACAACCAGTACCTGATCCTAATAACCACATCATATTTTTGACAATATTTTTTTATTATTATGATCTGCTGGTCGAATGAAAAACACAAGGAATCAGAGCCACGGGAACAATTATAAACAACAGAACTGCTTTTTGCCCTTTAATACCTGATAAGATACGAGTATTAGAAAAGAAAAACCGTGGTACTTATGACTACTGTTTCGACGAAAATAATGAAATGACTATACTTAAATGGATGTATAACAAGTGTGTAACAACAACAACAAACTTGATTATAAAGAGGATCTAAGTTTCAAGGCATCAAAAAGGTTTGAAAGAAAAATCCCAAATTTTGCAACCTCGTACTGTAGCCCAGTATAACAAAAATATGGGTGGTGTTGACCAGCATGACTGACTCTTAGAAAAACAATCCATTCAAATCCGTGGGAAAAAATGGTACTGGCCAATCTTTACAAGAGTTATTGACATGGCTGTCGTAAGTACGTATATTATGTTTAATCAAAGAAATTGCGAAAAGAAAACTATAAAAATCATCCGAAGATATCGTTGCGTACCTCAAAAGAGGAACAAATTCTAGGAAAAGCTTTGAAAGACCTCTGATGATGTGATCGAGACCAAAAGTAATAGACTCTGGTTTTGTCTTTTATCTATAACATGGTCTTAGCTATCTAAACGCACAAAGAAGATGCCAATTTAAAAAATGTAAGGAAAGACCTATTACGTTTTGTACAAAGTGCAATGTAACGCTCTGTGTGAAATGTTTTCCGTTATATCACACTTAACTTTTGCAAATTTTCTCTATAAAAATGTAACCAAGTAAATTTAGATCAGTAAAATAAGATTTTTCTTTTAAATCTCTTTAGTTGTTTTCAACTTTGCGAAAATTTTATTTTTTATAAATAAATTCGTAATTTTCTAAATATAAGATCAGAGGAAATTTACTTGCTCGTTTACTACCAGAAGCGCCCAGCGATCTATTTATAGATCACCTGTTATCTTAACTGCTAATTACGATAAATGGATAATACATCATAATTACTCTGATATATGAAATGTAATTTAAAAATATATTTCAAAAATTCTCATTTTAAAATAATGTGGGCGTTAACGGATTAAGACCAGTTCAGCCGCTGATCATATGAAACCATGGTCTAATGATCTGTAAATAATTTTAATGTAAAATACTGTTGTTCACTTTTTCCTTTTCTTTTTAGGATTTATTTTAAGTCGAACAACGAAAGATGCCGCGGGGCCGCGTCAGCGTCATGCTGGCCGAACTATGGGAAAGTCCCCGTACTGCCCCACTCCTGACACCAAAGCTGAGGTGCCGAGACTCCAAAGAGGACGATGACCCCCGACCCTAGCGAACCCCTTTTTCAGGCGGAGGAGAGATTTTTCGGATGCAAGACGGTTCGCTGTTGCTAAGGGGAGACAGGCTCTCGGACGTATCGGAGTCAGACGCGAGGGGAAAGGCCCAAGCCTTTTCCTAAAATAGACGTCTTGTAGTCGTTACTATAATTTTAACTATGTTTATATTAAAATATGTAGTTGTTATATAACGGGAGGGATTATTGCTTTAATTAGTTCAAATACTCCTTTACACTCAGACGAATCCTACACACACATATAAATATATATATATATATATATATATATATATATATATATATATATATATATATATGTATATATATATATATATATATATATATATATATATATATATATATATATATATATATATATATATATATATATATATATATACATATATATATATATATATATATATATATATATATATATATATATATATATACACACTATCTACCAATAAGTATTTGGACACCCATGCAAATGACGATATCTGCAGTCCTGATATACGTCATGCCCTCCACCTTAAGTATCGTGTAGGAAAAAACATTTGCATTAGTTGCATGCAAGATGCGACGATGTGCAGAGTTATCTGATTTCGAGAAAGGTGTAATGGCGGGGTATCACAGAAATGCGGATCCTTAAGGGAGATATCTAGCGAACTTAATTACTCATAATCGACAGTGGCCTACGTGATTCAGAAGTGGAAGTTGAGCGGTGATTGTCGGAATGTGCCCCGAGTCGGCAGACTCACGAAACTGGTAGATTGAGACCGACGGTTGCTGTCCAGAGAAATTTGGTCGAACCGCACCTAACCGATGGCCCATACTCAAGGAGTTTCAATAGGCATCCGGGAATGTTTCAATGAATACCATCCGTAAGGAAGCACATATTCTTGGTTTCCATGGTCAAGCTGCAGCCCAGAAACCTTTGATCCCAAAGTCCAACCGTGCTGCTTGGTCAATGTGATGCAAAGCACTTCGAAAGTGGACCGTAGATTAGTGGAATTGGATTTTCTGGAGCGACGAATGAAGGTTCCCCCTGTACAGTTCGGATGGCAGGGTCTGTGTCTGGTGGCGTTGTCTGCCTGGAAAACTAGTCCTATTAACTGGTCGTTATTGTTTAACTAAACATCTAAGCCAATTGAAAATTAAAGAGAGTCCTTTCTGTCCTATTTTTGATAAACCAAAACTTATGAACATTTTGCACCTGTCAACCTGTGAGGCACTTTCAGCTCGAAACCTCCGTAGTCGATATTGGGAGGCAAGATCATTGAGCAATTGATACATTCATTTTTCCTTCATTTTTTACAATTTATTTCTTGTTGTTGTTCCGTCTTCTTGTACCTTTTATCGTACGATTTTTGCTTATTTCTTGTCCCTGGATATTAAAAGAATTTTATTTATAGTATTATCATGTAAGTTTTATTATAAAATGTGCATGATAACTTCAAGTAAATGAAATGAATGTTATGCCCTGATCTGCAGAAAGTAATTTTCCCCTTAGCAGGTATCAAAGTGCCACAGTTACCGTATCTTATTCATACGTTTGATTAGCTGAGGTAATTTCAGTTGCAAGCCAGTTTTTTAGGTTGTTTCAGATCAAGACAAGATGAGCAGGAAATCACGCACTATGTTGCGAGTCACGATATTGTTAAGGAATCCTTAATGGGAAACGTTTTGATTTAATTTAGTCCTGATATTCCTTACAGAAAGGAAAAATAATTTATTTTTAGCAGACAACTAAGTGTAGGATTTCTTTTTTTGATATCTTAATGGGAGGATTGTAGATTATTTTTTTCCAGAAAACTTTTGAAGAAATTATTTTGAATTAGTTCTATTAACTTAATCTCCTTAATATTCTGCACGAAAAAATATTTTCCCTGATTATTCCAGTCAGAGAAAAAAAAAAACTTTATTATCTATACCATCCTATAATTAGTATTTTGCTAAAGAAAATGACCTCACCTTATTTTTTTTAATCAACTGCTAACTATTACTATTGTGCTTCTAAATCTTAGCGCAAAAACTTTGATATTGTATTTAGTTTATCTGCATCTAATTTTCAGCTTTTAAGCGTTGATTTAAAGAAAATTGGAAATTGGATCTATATTTCGAATTTTATAATTCATTTCCATTAGTGTTCGTATTTGTATTTTTTTTGTGCTTATTTTAACTTCCTGTAGCTCTGTTGTTGAAGAGGAATTAAATTCGGATGAATTTCAAAAGATATCATTTGCCCCGGAGAAATCCAGTGATCTTCGTTTGATAACAATTTTTTAATCAAATATTCCAAACTATGTGTAGATTTTGGAGCAAATTCGTTTGAGCTATTTCTTCTACTTTCTTATTTTGAACTTTTGGAAATGAATATCATGGACGCATTTCTCAAAAATATTTAAAAGATACTAAGCGTTTCATAACCTGTCGTCATTATTAATGAGAAATATCATTTCCATCCATTTGTGAGATAAATGAAATGAAATAAATAAATAAAAAAAAATTCTTTAGAAAACATGCGAATTTTCAAAGCTCTCTTTAATGCAGTTGTTTTTGTATTAAAATCGCTTTTATGGATAGCTTCTGATCACTTTTGAGGTGAAATAGCTTTCCGTTTTTATGAGAAGGAAATAAGATTTCCACCCATTCATGCGGAGAAATGTGTAGTTTTGCTGTTTTTTTTAATTAAACAGTTTCAAGACTCGTTTAAATGCAATGGTTTGATCGTTGGAGCTACTTCTGTGGATATTTTTCTTATCATTTTTAAAATAAAGTAACATTCGGTTACCCCAAATAGGTAATAACATTGCCTCCCATTGATGCAAAGAAATGTGTAGTTTGTTATTTCGAACGTACACGCATTTTCAAAATTCTCTTTAATGCAGTGGTATTCGTATGAAAATGTTTTTCTGATAAGTTTTGAATCATATAGATTTCCCTTTTTATGAATACCGAATAAGATTCCCACATATTGGTGCAAAAAAATCTGTTGGAATTTCACTATATAGAAAATTTAGGCATTTTTATGTCTCTTTAGTGCAAGGAATTTAGCATTGAATTAAATTTTGTGGATATTCTTCTGATCACTTTTAAAATGAAAACACTTTAGGTAACTCTCATCAGGCAATAAGATTTTCACCTATTAACCCTTTCAGGAATAACAAGCCCCCTCCCCGTTTGCACGGTATAAATTTTTCCCCAGATTTGTTTTAACCTGAAGAATCTTTCAGGTAACCTGAAGAATCTTTCAGGAAAAATATTTCAGTAAAAGGTTGCAAAATGTTTTTACTTCTTTAAACTGATAACAGATGGCAGGACTAACCATTTTTCTGCTCATTTAACTTGAATAAGTTGAATGCAAGTGAAAATGAGACTAGATTTAGGCGTTTGCACTGTGCAAACGGCGCCCCTCAAAGGGTTAATACGAATAAATATGTAGTTTCCCATTCTGAAAGTATACGATTTTCAAAACTATGTTTAATGCTGCTGTGTTCACATAAAAATAGCCTTGTTGGATATTTTTTGATATCTTTTGAAGGATATAGCTTTTTAATTCATGAAAAGAGAATAAGATTTCCAACTATCGGTGCAAAGAAATATGCTGGAATTTCGCTTTTTAGAAAATTTAGGCATTTTGATATGTCTCTTTAATGCAATGGATATCGGATTGAATTAGCTTTTGCGGGTAATGTCCTGATCACTTTTAAAATGAAATAACTGTTAGTTACTCTCATTAGATCATAAGAATTCCTTCCGTTAATACGAATAATATGTAGTTTGCTATTTTGAAACTATGCGCATTATCAAAATTCTGTTTAATGTTGTGTCGTTTGTATAAAAATACCTATTTAAGATATTTTTGATAACCTTTTAATGGTATAGCTATCCACTTTTATGAATATGGAATAAGATTTCTAACTATCGGTGCAAAGAAATATGTTGTAATTCCACTGTTTAGAAAAATTAGGCATTGTTAGATCTATTTATAATACAATGGTTTCCAATTGAAGTACATTTTGTGGATATTTTTCTGATCAATTTGAAGATGAAATAACTTTTGGTTACTTTGATTAAGTAATACGATTTTCACCCATTGATTCGAAGGAATATTTAGTTTGTTATTTTAATAGTACTTTCGTGTTGTGGCAGACAACGAAGCAATTTTTCTAAAGAGGTATTCATTTCGTAAAACGAAGATAAAGACTTAATTTAAAATATATTTACAAGCCTTTATTAAGACCTCCTATTTATAATACAAATATGTACAAATCACCTTGTTACAAATCCTCATTTTGTAGTGGCTTGCAAAAGCCAAAGTAAGTAGACGTCACAGGTCTCTGCGCCTCAAAAGAGCAGCATCACGTTCGGCAGTCGGCTAAAGTCGCTGTCTCCTCCGAGAAACCGCCATATTTAATACCTTTCCTCTTTTCCATAAATCTCTCGAACATACTCGATGATTCTTTTAAAATCCCCATCTTCCGGTTTCGTTATTCTTACGATTGGTGTTTCAAAGGCGCGGAAGGTTGCAATTAAGGCCCGCGGCCACATCTGGTCAGCTTTGGCTCCAATTGTCACCCGTCTTCCATGGCCATGGGGATTCCATTAACGAAGATTGGACAGCTGGTCTTTATTCTCTCCCTGCCGAGAGCGCTCCTAAAACAGTTCACAGGCAAGACCACACACAAACACACATAAAAAAATACATTTCTTCACTTTCAAAATTCTCTTCAATGCAGTGGTATACCTATTAAAAACACATTCTTCGATATTTTCTGAAAACTTTTGAATAATATAGCTTTCCGTTTTTATGAATAAGAAGTAAGAATTCCAACTGTTTGAGCAAAAAGAAAATATGTTGGAATTTCAATATTTAAGAAAATTTAGGCATTTTTATATATATTTCTTTAATGCTGTGGATTTCAAATTGAACTAGCTTTAATGGATATTTTTATGATTACTTTTAAAATGAAGTAACTTTCGGTTACTCTAATTAGGCAATAATATTTTCACTCATTGATGCAAAGAAATATGTAGTTTGTTATTTCAAAAGTACACTCGTTTTCAAGATTACCTTTCATGCAGTGGTATTCGTATGAAAATTCTTTTCTGAAAAGTTTTAAATGATATACCTTTCCGTTTTTATGAATATCGAATAAGATATCTAACTATAGGTACAAAGAAATATTTAGAATTTCAATATACAGAAAATTTAGGCACTGTTATACGTCTATTTGATGCACAGGGTTTCAGATTGAACTAGCTTTAGTGGATATTTAATTTATCTGATCACTTTTAAAATAAAGTAACTTTCAGTTACTATAATTAGGTAATAATAATTTCACCCGTTGAGTCGAAAAAAAATGTAATTTGATATTTTTAAAGTATACGCATTTTGAAAACTGTTTAATGCTGTGGTATTCACTTAAAATTCCTTATTTTGGATATTTACGGATAAAATTTTAATTTTATATGTTTCCATTTTTATAAATCTTAAATAATAATTCCAACCATTGGTACAAAGAGATTTGTTTAAATTTTCTCTCCATTCTGAAAATAAATACCTGCCGCCGCCGCCGCTGTCAAAAGCTTGTCACGCTATCTCCTCCGAAACTGCTGGGGTATGGGGTCGAGACCGATACCAATAGATGCAGAAAAATGCGCGGAAGAAAGTAAGACATGTGTCATCTTCGTCGGACTTTAAGTTTTTTTTTTAAATTTTATGATTTGTGGAAAAATATTGACTTTTTCATGTTCAGATTACGATAACTCGCCAAAAATAATCGTAGAATCTTGATCTTTTTACAGTATAAGACTACAGACATCTTTCCTTCAAGCGATACCTAATTCGTTTAAAAATAATTTAAAACAGACTAATATTTTCATCAAAATATTAAACCAACTTTTTCGAGAAATATCGTCACATATGTGGATGTAATATCGATGCTCCTCGAGTTTTTATCTTACAAAGAAAATATTTACATCATCTGGAAGATGAAAGCTTTCTCATTCATATAAATCTCATTTCAAGTATCTATCTTAAAATTTCGATTTTTAATTGAATTTTAAAGCTGAAACATTGATTCAACAGTGATTTCCCTTCGCATAAGGATGACTGACAATAGTAAATGGCTGTTACATTGCCCGAGAATCACTCCTATGTATTTCGCTATTAGCCATAATAGAAGAGCGAGCCTAGCGAGCCTAGGGGCAAAGCCCCTAGTGCTATTAAAAAAAATCCAAGCATATTTGAACCTCCCTGTAATACAATGGCTATTGTATTGAAATAGATTTTTGGGGTATTCCTCTGATTACTTTAAAATGAAATAACACTCGATTTCTTTTAAGAGGTAAATATTTCGGCCCATTGATACGAATAAATATGTAATTTGCAATTTCAGGGGAATATCCAGTTTTAGAACTTTCTTTAATGCAGTAGTATTCGTATGAAAATCCCCTTTATTGATATTTTCTGATAACTTTTAACTACATAACATTCTGTTTTTATGAATAGAAAAAAAATTCTAACAATTTGGGCAAAGAAATATGTTCCAACTTTGCTATTTAAAAAAATTTAAGCATTTTCAAAGATCTCTTTGAAGCAATTGTTATAGTATTGAAATAGATTTTGTAAATTTTTATCTCCATCACCTTTGAAGGGAATTTACTTCCGATTACTCATAATTGGAAATAAAATACACACCCACCGTTACGAAGGGATATGTAGTTTGTAATTTCAAAAGTATACGCATTTTTAAAAGTTTCAGTAATAAAGTGGTATATCTGTTAAAGTAGCTTTGTGAATATTTTTTAGATAATTTTCATAGTGATGTTCAATCTGAAAAAAATGCTGTTCTGCTAATGCCCGCTGGCCGGAAGTGTTTCAGACCAGGTCCATACAGGCTTTGCGGGCTTGGGTTTACAACAGCACTACAAGAGTAGAAGATGCTCTTAGCTAGGCGTCACCTCAATTTTAACTGAGAACGCCGAAGGGTAGAATCTAGGGATTCGATCTGTATTTTTGGGATTCGAACAAAGCTCCCTCGTCGCTGAAAACTGACTCTCTAGAAGTAGGCTACCCTGTTTTGCAACGGTGCTTCAGTGATCCAGTAATCAGCCCTTAACGTATTTAATTAAGTTTATTTCACACCTATATACATATCTACAAGATTTAATAAACTGAGGGCGCTAATTATTAGGCAACCCCAATCCTTACAGAACTTACATTTTCATTCGCCTGCCACAGACTGGCGGAAACACGAAAAACATACATTTCGTGCGGTGCTCACACAGCACCCTCTCGCGGTCAAAGGCAGAAATCCACAACACCATGAGCCCAACAAAAACGTTGTCGAATAAGATTAATTCATTTACTACAGAAGGTTACTTGCTAATAGCAATTCAAAGCACGTAAAATGATATTAAACTCTATGATAGTCAAAAGAGAAAACAAAGGAATGGCTTAATGATATTTAATTGAGCACAATAGCAGAGATTATAAGATCTTGAATTCGAATCCCAAATTAGATAGTGTCTTTTAAAAAGAGAAAAATATGAGGATATACTTGAATACTCAACATATTGATTGTCTCATAAGGAAAATAATAACAGGTCCATTAAAGAAGAACAAGACATTACCTTAAGCTGTAATGGTTAATATTTGTCCGAAAAGATAAAAAAAAATCGATTCTAAGACTAGCAGGTTAAATTTAATCTGAAGTAATCATTGAATAAATGTCATGTAGATTAGTAATTGGGCAGTACGTGAAGCTAGGAACCAACCAAACAACACTACACTGAAACTGATATTTTTTTTTACTACTTTGGAGGAAAGTCCAGGAACCATAAATAATACCATAAATAATAATACCCACTGTGAGCCCAATGGTGGCTCCAAGGGGGAGCAGTAGGGCCAATTGCTCCATCCTTGGAGCCGCCGTCTGGCCAATTGCTCCCCCCCCCCCAAAAAAAAAAAAAAATCCCGGCGTACTTTTTTTTCATAGCCTAAAATTATGTAATCGTAGACCTAATACTAAATCAGTTAAATTTAAAATGAGAGGATGTTTATATATATATATATATATATATATATATATATATATATATATATATATATATATATAAACACAGAGGCTGTTCGCACATTTTTTAGACGATTTTGGTAAGCGGTAATAAAAAAATCGATTGCTGCAAAAGAAATAATTGCAATTGTACTATGTTTTTAAAAGTCAAAATTATTATCTGCGGCTTGAAAGTTTTGTTTTTATTCAAAAACACGTTTTTAACAAAGCAATGATTCGAAGGCTACATTTATGCTCTTTCCGAAGAGAAATATGCATACTCCGTTATCCCAAAACGATGTGAGAGTCATGGTTTTGTGTTATCTAAAGCGTCGATGGGTAATATCGTCAACAAGAAAGGAAAAAAAACGTCAAATTGGAGCCTCAAGTGGGACAAAAATTCCAAACAAGTATCCAAGGAAAAAACGGACATCTTCGACTATTGCAAAGGTACGTTGTTTAATGTTAAAAGAAAATCCCCCTATTCAAAGGACAGTTGTAAAATTATTGAAATGCTATGTGTTCTCTGTAAACTTTGCGTTTTTTCGCTTTCTTAAGATTTAAGTCAATGTGCAGCGTCTTCTTCTAAATCATATCGCTGAACGCAGGACACGCTGCAGAATTCTATATGAGAAACAATTATACAAAAAAAAATTGAAAACAACTGTCACAATAGATGAATCATGGGTGTATTTAAATGATTGCAATAAAAAAAAGAGTCATTTTTTATCACAAAAGGGGAGAAAAAAAATTTAAGTACATGGTTCAAAGAATCGAAAGAAAGTTTTTCTAAGGGATTCATGATTGTTGCTGGTTTTTCTTATAATGGAAAGTTAAAGATAAATAGAGTGGAAAAAAATGTCAAGATTAACTCCAAATACTCTCAAGAACACTTTTTATCGCCAATTTTTCTGAATGAAATACCATCGTTTTACCCACAGTGCCATCAATCTGTGAGACTCCATCAGGACAAAGCTAGCAGTCACACATCAAAATCCACTGTAAATTCCCAAAAAGAAATGGAACAAAAAACTGGTATCAAGGCCATACCCTTCACCGATATCCCTACTAAATCTCCCGATGCATCACCTATGGATTTTTGTGCTTTCGAACTTTTAAAATCTGCATTATCCAAACGTCGTCCCAAAACCCTTACAGGACTCTGGAAACCTGTTCAGGAGGAATGGGATAGAATACCTCTTCTGACACTTCAAAAGGCATTATTATCCTGGAAATTGCGGTGTCGAAAGATAGTTCAGAATAAGGGATGTCAAATAGAACATTTAAAACACAAGAATTATATGTAATTTATTGTTGTGAACACAATATACATCGTCTAAAAATGTGTGAACAGCCTCTGTATATATATATATATATATATATATATATATATATATATATATATATATATATATATATATATATATATATATGTGTGTGTGTGTGTGTGTGTGTGTTTGTTTGTGTGTAATAAATTAAATATTATGTCCTCCATTCTAGCATTTTAATTCCCTTTCCTAAATCCAATCCCCAGTAACATTAATTTATCATTTTAAAACACATAGCAACAGAACTTCCCATAAAGCGCATGCCTCTGCATTTCGATACGTCTATACGCTTGGAGAAAGGCATGGGTTCGTATCGCCAGCCCCAATATTCTGTTGACCCTTTAAAAATAACAGGTACATGAACCTCACCTCTCGCGCGTAAGGTTGAAAAGTGATGTTCGGTTCCGAGCGTCTGAAATGGATGTACTTTTGTCGCTCTAATAAAACGATTCGGCCAGACTGCATCAAAATTTTATTATTTTCAGGCTACGTCTAGCTCTAACCATGTAAATATGGGCTAGTTTTTCTCTTTCAGATTAGGATTTAAGTATGTAATGGATGTATTACATATATATATATATATATATATATATTTATTTATTTGTATATATATCCCTAAGAGCCGACGTTGCCTCCCTAAATCTCTGGACTTCAGCCGCCACTGTGTGAGCCCAGTAGAGATGAGCTCTGCTATAAAAGGTTTAAGACAGAAACGTGCTTGTCGTGAAGAGAAGAACAGGCAAATCTGGTTGAATTCTATAAGTGCTCCAGAAGAACAAATGTCACGAGAAGTCAGGAGAAGAAGCAACGCCAATGCTATGTAAGTGTCCAC